>JAWWEU010000125.1:62149339-62189801 GCA_035583155.1 Acropternis orthonyx
ACCCCCACCTGGCTATAACTTCCCTTCAGGTAGTTGTAGAGAGTGATGAGGTCACCTCTGAGCCTCCTCTTCTCCAGGCTAAACAATCCCAGCTCCCTCAGCCTCTCCCCATAAGACTTGTGCTCTAGTCCTTTTACCAGCCTTGTTGCTCTTTTCTGAACCTGCTCCAGCACCTCAATATCTTTCCTGAACTGAGAGGCCCAGAACTGAACACAATACTCCAGGTGTAGCCTCACCAGCTGTTAGAGGTAAAAGTTCATGACAGTACAGAATGAATGGAGATCTACAGCTACATACATTCTCCCAACAATATAAACAGTTAAAGCAGAATTCAGAAGAACTCGAGTAGTTAATGTTCCTCTTGACATTTGTCACTGAACTACTTCTTTCTGAACATCATGAATATATGCTTTGAGGAATGTCTTGGAATGTTGCTGCTAAAACTGTGCCTTGTCCTGTGAGAGTTCCAAACATGCTTAAAGACTAATAGGTTTTCCATCTCACCTAGTACGTGGAACTCATTGCAAGTGTTCATCTTTTATTTTCCATGACTATTTGGAATCTAGCAAATGCTTCCTCAGTTTCAATTCTGTTAATCAAAGACCTCTAGCTGGTCTTTTCCAGCTCCTCCAGATTTCTTAACTGTATATCTTTTATTAATTACCTCAAAACCTGCTTTAATAATCCTTACAAAGTGTCTGGTTTTCCTGTTGCCGGATGTGAGTTCACTAGGTGAAAGTTACCGTGAAACAATTTAATGGGAGCTTCGATCTCACTGTTTTTTTTTTTTTACTAAGTATTGTTTATGCATCCAGTGCCCCAGGTGTCTATGGAGCTTAACAGGCAATTTAAAAAAAAAAAAAAAAGGCCACAGGCCAATTAGCTAAAACAGTAACTATTAAAAAAAGGTGCAAGCATTTGGGAAAAGCGTGAGATGACAAGAATTATTGCAAGACTGAAAGGTCACAAATATTCTTACTGTTACAGATGAAACTTGCCTGTTTAGAGCAAACTGAAATGGAAAGACTGGAACAAAGACTGAAGTGCTTATTACTGGGTGCCTAACTGGAAGCTGAGGGCTTTGGAGAGAGATCTGAAAAAGGGAGAAGCATTGTGCAGGGATAAGAAGCATGAAGCAAACAAAAGCATGTGTCCTTTGTGAAACAAAGAGGGTAACGGAAGTAGAATCTGTTGGGCTGCTGGGGGGAAACAGGGTAAGTCAACAGGGGGATTGAGGAAAACTTTTACTTGGAAAGTGAGGATGAGAGACTATTTGCTAACATCTCTTGCTGTGCTTGGAGCTACACACTACACAGAGGAAATTGTCCAAGCCACAAAATTATTTACTATCTGAAAAGCTGATAGCTCAGTTTTATCCAATATGGTTCTTGCAACTACATTTGCCAAACTGCAGCTATGCTGAAGCTTAAGAACAGGCTGACTTCCAGTATAAGAAATTGTTGGACTATCGAGGTGAGATCTAGACCACAATTCACTAATTTCTTCACTGTAGTGAATATGCATGACAATTAAAAATTTTGGCTAGGATTTGCTACCCTTCTCTTTGACCTTGTTATGAGTTCTGTGAAGAAATTTTTTCTCTTGAGTGAAGATGCAAAAATTCAATGCTGCTTTCCTGACCAAATCAGAACTTTCAATTTTGTAGTTGCAGCTTGTCCAAATATTTCTCTTAGCTTTACAGTGCAGATTGTCTTTTTATGCAAATTACATCTTTGATGAAATGGGGAATTTACACAACTCTCTGCGTCTTCAAACATCTTAGTGCCAACAGCAGAGATGATTCCGAATATCTTCAGCAATTGGAGGTTAAAGGTACTTCTTTTAACTTTACTATAATTACCTTGCTTAACAGCAGTTGAAAATGTGATTTTTGCTTTGATTTTCTAGAATATGTCATTTTATTAATTTTGTGTATGTTTTTTATAACAATCTCTTGTTTGTGACTTGAGTATGTTATAATTGAAACATCAGCACTAAATATAAAGTTTAATGACTGTATCATCTAACTTAAGAAAGACAGTTAAGGTTACCTTTTTCTCACAGTGACAAAAAAATTGTAAAAATTCCTGGTGCTGCACCTATGCTGCCTGTGTCTTCAATTATGTTTCCTCATAGTCACTAGGACTGTAATATTTGTTTCAGTAAAACCATCAAAGGAAAAATAAAGCAGTTCCTTGATTTTGGTTGCACGCACTAGTTAGTAAGATGCACTCCCTGATTTTAAGGATGCAGGTGTAGCCTGATCCTTCATGACAATGGTGTTGTCTCTAAAATCTTATGTCCAGAAGTAGATGGCTGCAGGCCAGTAACCAGTTAACTTCCTGGATGCAAGGGAAAGCCAGCTATCTATCTCCTTTGTTTTAAACATACCTCTCTTTTTCTAAGTAGAACCATTAGTTTTTATTGATAGGACTAATGCTTTGCATTTAGCCCAAATTACAATAGGAAAGGAGATGCTTAAGGGTAACTGGGTGATGAAAGGACTACATTACAGTACAAGTTCGAGGGCTGCTGTTTCCTATTTGTAATGCTGAATCCACATGCAAGTCATATTTAAGCTATAAACTGTGGCGCCTAGGGAGTATACACTCAGATTGCCTTGAGAAACTAAATACTTTTATCAAATCACCAGATGGACTTGTGTTCAAAAAAACACTTTTAAACAACAGAGCTTTTCTATATTCACCTGAAGATAATAAACAGGGCTTTCAGCAACCTCGACAACTTAATTAACATGTTGCCCCGATCTTTTATAATTTTACTTGGAGATACTTAATTTCAAACTACAGATAATTTCACACACCATACCTAATTTCTACTATCCTCCACTGATCTCCTTTGTTTTAATAATAGGAGCTATTGTGCAGTTCTAATACCTTCAACTTCTTAATCAGAGAACAGACTATACCATCCATTTTCTTTCATGACAGAAATATCATTTGCAGGTGGCAAGATTAATCATGTGATGCTATGAAGTTTTAGCCTCCAGAAGAACATGGTTTGGGCACTGCTTTTGAGGAAAGTTCAGAATAAAGAGGCAGGCCTTGGATAAATGGAAGAAACACATCAAGAGTGTGTGATATTCATCATGGCAGTAAAAAGAGTCAGGCTTTTGACTCTCAGGATGTCTCAATGAGGCAACAGTTTGTTTGGATGAAACAATTTCCGTTGTAGTAGGAGGAGCACTGATAAACATGAAAATGTTATTGAATACACTTCAAACCATAGCAGCTGAATAGAGTTCTGTTAACTCAGATGTCCTTCCTTGCAAAGTAAAAGGAAAGATAGGGTTTTCTGAAACAAGAGAAGAAGAATAGTGAGGATACATGAGTGTAATTACCTCCATGTCTGTATGTATATTTGAGGAATATGACAAGCGATCAAGAGGAATGATACAGCATCTGACAGTGATTATGGCTTTGGGGGCATAATGAAAATTCTGATGGGTGAATTGTGAAGCGAAATCTAAGTTCAACTATAGGAAAGAAATCTACAGAAAGATGAGGTGTCCTTAGTGTCATAACTAAAAGCAAACTCACAACTATAATCTGAAAATACAAGCGGAATATAATACATAAAGCTGAACTCAAAGCTGAAAACAATCAATAATAACTGTAAAAATTGAAGGCATCTGAAAACGGAGTACTCTGTAGACCCTTAGTAAATGTTGTATACCTCTTGAATGCTGTTTTTGCCTCAGTGTGCCAAAGTATCCAGAGCCACATGGCCACAGCCAAAGACAAAACCATTTAAATATCAAGGTAGTTACAAGTATGACCAAATCTGAACTGAATAGTGTGCATAAGATCAGAGCCACTGTAACCAGCAACAGATTACACTCCCCATGAAAATGAAAAAAATAAAAATATAAAATATCTAAAGCTAGTACTGGATAGGCATAAATATGGAAAATGATAAGGAGAAGAGAGAAACAGAAACAGGAATAAATGCGGTCCAACAGAAGGTTATTTAAAATTTACAGATGGGGAATCAAAATTTTCTTCCTAGAGGGATTCAGAAGAAAATACTCAGATTTTACATCTGTATGAGGAGAAGGGTTTCTTTATAAATAAACAGATGATAAAAATTGGTAATCTTCCCAACACTAGATGTGAAACTCAGTTCCCTTGACAGACATTACTAAGAATAAAACTCACTGAAAATGGAAGTGCCATGAATCTTAAATTATTCCTTAAAAATAATGAAGAAAACATACACAGGGATGAATTAGGGGGTCAGTAAAACTGCCAACATTAGCCTAACTTTGTTAACTTTAAAGTCAATGGTAAAAACAACACTGATTTTGACAGAATTAGGGTTAGGTTAGTGCTGAATTCTTTTGAAAATTCCCCCCTCAGAGGATAACTGAGCTATCAACCACAACTGCTTGGTCAAGATTAATTCTTGCCAGATGAGTTTACTTGTTTTGTTTTGTTTTCTTTATGGGAAAACATAACAAAATTAGTAGATGATGAGAAAAGTGGGGGAGGATACTGGTGTCTTGGTTGATTGGTCAGTACGGCTCCTCAATGCACTCTTCCCATCAGCTCAGTTTGGCAGGGGGAGCATCCCCACTGCTGTCCCTTGACTGTGATCAAGGGAGAGGGGGAATTTAACCAGAGCAAGGCATGTGGTGGCCTGGCTAGAGGAA
Organism: Acropternis orthonyx; assembly: GCA_035583155.1. Taxonomy (NCBI): domain Eukaryota; kingdom Metazoa; phylum Chordata; class Aves; order Passeriformes; family Rhinocryptidae; genus Acropternis; species Acropternis orthonyx. The sequence goes on from JAWWEU010000125.1 coordinate 62,154,012, forward strand.
AACAGTGGCAGTCCTGAAGCTACCTAACTTTCTGGACATTTACTCACACACACATAGAGATGGACACTTCAACACAGTTCTGCCTTAATGCCAAGGTTTTGTAAAGCACCTGCCTTGCTGGCAGCACTTACCAACAAACACAAAGGGATGATGCTACTGCCTAAGAAGTACGTTGTGTTGGAGACTAAAAGGCTAGAAATACAAGCAAAACACGTATTTACTGGGAGAACAGGATTTTGCCACCCAGTAACACGAGCATACTTAATACTTATATTTGCTAGGAGTTCATCCTGAATACTGCTTTGAAAGCAGTTGAGCTGAGATCGTGGTAGAAATAATACTGAGTGAACTGGACATCACATCTGAGTTTCTAAGGCAATATGTCAGCAAAAAAGAAATAATGAAATTAACTCTTATGGTTTACCATGAAATAAGAACATTTGATAAACAAGAGAGCAATAAAGCCATATAATATTATAGAACTATTAAACTTCATGAGAGCACATTCTAAAAAAGATGCATCACCTGCATAAAATACAAAGAACAGAATGACAACCCAAATAGTGCCATCTAAGCTACATTTTACAGAATATAAATGTAAATGTGCTAAGGAAGTTATTTTTTTTAATGCTGGCATGCTGTAGAATGGATATCTTACAGAAATGATTATAAAGGGATGATTTAACAATGTATTTCTGTTGATGATTTGTCTTGTTTACCTAACAAGATAGACTAAGATGCCAACTGACTTGAAAAAAAATAGCAAACCCAAAGCATTCCATTGGAATGAAGAAATAGTAAAAACATTGCAGAGAAGACCTTATTCATGGTAGGCGTCAAAGACAAGCCAAAAGATGGAGCTGAGAATGAACAGTTACCTTCTCTATCCAGTGCTGAAATCAGAAAGGGAATTCCTTCACATTTACCCCTGAGCTTGAGTAAGTTCAAATTGTCAAGGTTTTTTTCTGCTTGTCCCTTTCTTTTTGTCTGGTGACAAGGGCAGAAAGGCAGAGAAGTACAATGTGCAACAGGAGTTATGCCAAGATGTTACTGGGATGCAAGCTTTTTCCAGCACTTGATGGAGTGAAGGCCTTTACATGGTTCAAGTCACTGGGGCAATCTCAAAGGGTGTCTCCATACTGCATTAGTTGTGCCCAAGTACAGATTTTTACTCTTTGTTGTTTCAGTTTTATCTTACTGCTTAATCTGCCTCTCTATGTTTGGCAAATATGCTTCCTTGCTCAGGTCTGAGCCAAAGTGTGAGATGACTTACAGGAACACTATAGATGGCTGGGGAATTTAGTCTTGCATGCTAGCTTAAGCCATAAACTAACATGTCTGTATAGACTTTCCAATAAAGATCAGTATTATGATGTCAGTCAGTGAGGAGCTGGGGATGTTGAGCCAAATGATCTCATAGAGTCCTGCATCTTGACACCACAGACACTTACAAATAAATACCAATATGATACAGGACACACAAATAGGGCAGCCTTTTTTCCCACAGACATTTATTCCTCAGCCAAGACAGGGATGGCTCAATAACTTCTAAAGAGAAGACGCTTAGTCAAATTTACTCTTCCCTCACCCCATCACCAATCACTATTTAGGAGTACTCCCTGTTCTTGTAGTTTTTATCATGGTCGTGATATTTGATACTTCTCTGTAAAGCCCTGGTTTTGGAGCCATGTGATTACAAGAGACAGTGAATTTCCAGGCCGAAGGTTGGTTTTGTGGTGTTTCTTTTTTGTTTTGTTTTGTTTTTAAAAAGAAAAGTTATAAACCAAAACCAACAAATAGAAAGCCCCCAAAATGCTTAGTTTTCTAAGCATCATTATTTCTGCGGCCTGACATGACTTTAACATCTGAGGTTAACAATATGAAGTTAATGTCATGTTAAAAAAGAAAGCAAACAAACAAGCAATGAAACTTTGTCCCCCAAGGAACATAAAAAAATTGCTCTAACTTTTGGTAACCACCAACTTAGTTTTGATCTGAGCCAGGGACATCTATTTACTTCCCAGCTTTTACATTTCCTCCCTCCTCAAAATATTTGTAATTATCTCTTCTATTAAAATTATTTGCTTCTTTAAACAATCCTCAGAATAATTCAGTCTTGTTGATGCTACATGGTATTTTCCATGTAAATAAAAAGAAATATTCAGTAGAGAGAAATGTTAAGAAGAGTAGTTTAAAATATTTTATGATGAGAAATATTTAAAACTTTTCTCGCTGGCTCAGAATGTGCAGTTTCTAAGCCAAATGTCTATTTTGGATTAAGTAGTCAAGCTCTCACTAATATAAAATACACTAAGACTTTTCTTTGGGAATTCTATGGCCCATCATGCTGTTTTCTGAACAGACTGTCATTTTGTTTTGTTACACAATTACTTTTAGTGATTCACCTTTTTAATGAGAGCAAAAGGGAAACAGCAAAGAAAACATTTCTCTAAAATGTTTCCAGAAAGGCCCACTGGAATTTGAAATGGGTCTTATTTGGTGTACTTTGCATAATTTGTTACACTAAATATGAAACAGATTTCAACCACAGCTGTAGTGCATGTGCTATTGAGAACAGCTCAGGTCTCCCAGAACACAACCATTGGCTTACTCAGGGTTTGTCAAAACTGTAATCTCTGGGCAGAATGACACTGAGTAAAAACACAATGGCACCGTCCACTGAGGATTCACACATTTGCTCTCCCTTGCCTTTGTTTTTGGTAAACTATGTTGTTACTTCATGTTAAATGTACTGAGGGAGGGAGCAGCTGATACTTTACAGATCTGTCAGATCAGCATTATTGTTATCACATGGGGACATGTGCAGTGAGACAAACATACACCTTGTCCTGCAGAGGGGATTTCCCTAATTACACCCAGTTTGAGCTAGTGAAATGGCTTCAATTAGGCATTACACTTCTCAGGTGCAAATGGTGACTTGCAGTAGGTCTGTTGTCTTTTCCAATGTGGTTTGAATTTACAACTCTAACAAGAAAAGTGACTAGAACTTGTGTTGCTGTGTTGATAGCAGCTCCCCAGCATTTGGTGTTTGCTTTGTGAAGCAGAGGATCATCACTGGTGTCTGCAAGCACAATACTGAGATAGCAATCACAGTTACTTTATGTATATATGTGTGTGTGTGTATATATATATATCTCTGTGTGTGTATGTGTGTGTATATATGTATGGCTATATCAGCAATTAGACCTTTACAGTGAAAACCATAATCACAGATGAGCTTTAATTGAAAGAATTCTGTTTACAACTAGAGATTTTACTAAATAATAATGATGAGTCTACTCTGCACTGCCACAGTGCAAGCACCTAATAGAACAACTAGACTGATGACACTTCTCACTGTTAAGATGTCTAATATTTCATGTTATAGAAGTCTAACTATTTGCTTATTATTTTGACTTAATGTTAACATCCAAGCAAAGTCTCCCTGTGATTTTCTCTGCAATCCTTCTTGGTCCATTACATACAGCAAGGTTCCTCTGCTCAGGAGGTACCTAGGAATAATGAATATAATTCTTATCTAGGTTCAAGAAGCACCTTAAGGAATGATATCTGCTACAAATAAAAATTTTACAATGGTTGGCTCAAGCTTAAGACATGATTTCATAACTGTTCTATTTGTAACCTTTAAACAACTATAAAGTTTACTATTTAAAATCTGCTAAGAGTCTTATTCTGCATTGATTTCTGTAAGGTCCATTCTTTGATCTACTATTATGACACAACCTGAGATTTCATGATATTTGTAACTACAGTCTTCATAGAGTGAAAAAAGGAAACTCAGCTGTTGGAAGAACTAGATACTGGTGGCTGATTAGTTAAAAATTGGCTGAGCCAGTAAGAAAGGACATACTATTTTTGTTGACAAGGGTCCACTTTGTGAAGCATGAACTGGCATGCAGTTTGATCTGTAAATCTAAGAGCAAAACCTTTTGTGAAACTTTGCTATACCTTTTTCCCTGGTGTTTTGGGGCTAGGTAAGTATTCCACCATCTGAGAAATATTTAAGCATGGCCTGATCTTACACCAAAGGAATTCAGTAATAATACTCCTGAGTAAAATCAAAACTTTAATTTCTAAGCCAAGCCATTAATTTCCTGAAACACCTTCATCCCTTCTACTGCTGGCAGTTGTTCCCCTTTTAACCTTCCTTTATTTAAAACTATCACAACCAGTTTCAGATGACATTATGGAAAATGACCTAGCCATTGTCAGGTAGGAGCGGCTTGACATGCAAATCAGGATTTCACCTAGAATCCTAAGTCACCTAGGTCCTAAGATGGAGGGCTTAACAGAAGGGAAGCATTTAAAATGCTGGGTCTTCAGGAAGAAAATTAGGACACAGTTCCTACATGTAGCTATAGGTGCACTCTTCCAACATCTAGATTACAGATCTTGTCAAATGAAAAGAGAGAAAAACTGCAAAGAAAGAGAGTCAAATGCACAAATGAATCTTGCATGTTAATTATCCATTTAAAAACTCTAGGTATTTGATTCTTATTTGGGATTATTTTTAATGTCTTTCAAATGTGAAGTATCCTTGATCAATGGGCTTTACAAAAGCATGAATAATTGATAGTTTTCTTTCAATGTATAGGGAACAACCAAAGTTTAGAGATTTACTGTATTAGCACATTTACATTTTCATTCAATATTTTAGTTTGTTCTTACCTTTGTTTTTCTTAATTAAAAGTTACAAGCTGCGGAGCATAACTGAGAATTTCATGTATACCATTCCCAAATAGCTTTTAATCACCCTGAAGGGAGTGTCAACTCTGTTTCATTTCAGCTGCTCTCTTATTGTGGTACAATCACCTGTCGCATTTGCTCCTTGCAAAGGAACTGAACACAGTGTTATGTCTAGGAAGTGCATTATACAGGGAAATGATTTTAAAGAAATTAACTCCTTAGCTTGTTTCCCCTGACTTGGTACCCATCTAAAAATTAGGTGGATAATTTAATTCAGTTCCCCATTCCCCCACTTAGTAAAAGGTGCTAACTCTAGAAAATGATTCATTTATTAATAAAACAGTTAGCATGAGTTACCTGTTGAAAATGCTCACCTCTTTCCAATGATTCTACTATTATCAGGATTTAGTACCTAATGTTTAAATAATGGTAAGTCACAATTTCAAATAGATCTTGATTAATAGAACAAGAATTACAACCATGATATGGAGATACAATGGGCAGATCATGTATTGGTTTTAACAGATAGTTCTGCCAAAGACAGTGGTTTCACCAACTTCAAAATCACTATGTGCCTTCTAATTTTATTACCAGGTACAATGTATGAGAATCAAGAAGAACATAAGTGTTAAACATAAGTGTCTTCAGTTATAATGGTATGTGAGGGGCAAATTCACTTGAAGGCAATGGAAATGCAGGAGTGTAAAACTTGTGGAGGCAAAGAGGAATTAAGAAACAAGACCTGATCCAAAACTCACTGAAATCCATGCAAACTTTTTCTCTGATCTACTGAACTTTGGATCAAGCTCCTAGTTCCTTGGATAACAACAGTAGTCCAGCTTCTTAGTTGCCAACATTTCTGCAGTAGTCAGCTGTATTATGCTCCACTGCATCTAGGAGAGTATTGAAAGTAATGCTGTTCTTCTGAATGCATCTGTACAAAACAAACCCATGATTTCTGTGGACATTTTCTGTCTCTTGACATTGTAAACAGAGATTTAAATTGAATATTGTGGCAACTGTGACTATGACGTGTCTTTTTATCAGTCTCTTGTCTGTTCCTAACACCATATGTCACTATGGAGTAGAAATGATTGAGCTGCCCATCCAAACAAGAGAGCAAAGATTTAGACCTTCCTTTTAATTTTAAGATCCAGGTATTTGTTCACCTCTTCAGGTTTTAACAGTTTTTAAACTGAAATAAGTCACTAGTAGCTGATGAATAGGAGTTCCACATTTCCTTTACATTTATACTTCAATATTGATCTCCCCTTTCTGTACAAAATTTATTATTGCCTTATTTCATGACTTTACTGTAACACTTCAAGTTCAAATAACAGCCAACTTTTTTAATTGATGTTGACCCAGTTTGAGCCCAATGAGCAGGCTAAAATATGCAATAATGGTAAAGCTGGCAACAGTAATAGGAACAAATAAAACATTTTTTTTCTCTTAAGACTTGGAGAAGATAATAGAAAACAAAAAGAGCTAGAAATTTCAATGGTTTAATGTTGTTTCAATGCTGAGTTTAAGTATAAAAGAATCTCTGAGGCTCTTCAGGATGTGCCAACAGGTCAAAGCACTTTCCAGTTGCTCTAACTACTTCTTAATAAAGTGGAACTGTTTGAGGATTTGACAAGTCCCATGGGTCAGGAAACACATATTAAACAGCCTTAGAGAATTTTTCTCTTTCAGTATTGAACCAATATTGCATGACATAAAAAGCAGTCCTCCATTCTCCTCTCTGCCATACAGAGATCTCTTTCAATGTCTGTTTTGAGTGTGAGGGTAGCAGGACATTCCATTTTGAACATAAATGCCACTCAGTTCCAAACTGAAGAGGAAAGAAAAAAAAAAAAAAGACCATCTGTGAGGAAGGAGCATTAAAAAGGAGGAAGGGAAGAGAAATAGAAAAGAGCAGGAAGATTGAAAGAACAAGGCCAATAATCAAGTGAAGGAAAAGAATTTTCTTTTCATTTTTTTTCTTCCTTTCAGTATTAGCTTCTCTCTTCTTTCATCCTTCAGTTGCATTGTTTCATCTATTGGACTCTCTTTACCTGCACTCTAATCTGTCTCACCTTTTTTTCTATTAATTGTTACTCATTTTACATAAATTCCTTAAAACTAGTGTATATGATGTTTTAAATACTCGTTGTTTAAATCCAAAGTCACCAACAAAATGTGTGTTCTTTTCATGTGAGAGAAGATATTTTCCAATTTTCTATAATCTCTACCAGCAAAAGGCAGCAGAGATCTAATTCATAGACTGTCATCTGAAGAACTTCAGATAATTTCCCAGCCTCTGTCACTTGACAGTCATCTCAGCAGCCACAGAACACCATCATCTGACCAAACTGTCATATCCAGAGGAAGGGTAAAAACTCAGAGACAGGCAAGTTCACTATCGTATGTACTTTATAAAATAGCTGAGTAAGTTGAAACATTCCTCTCTCTTGCCACCTGTCCCTTTTTCTCAACCACCTTTATTTAGTTTACATTCAAGATTTTATGTTTTATTTCTTCTTTTTTCTTTCTTGTTATCAAAACTTTGGCAGTATATTTTTACCAATTTTAACATTTCAAGCTTTCCTCAGCAGATAGCCCAGACAACAAATGAAATTCCCTTGAAGTCATTTTACCTTGTCAGTCACTGAAAAATATTTAATTTCTGACCCTAAATGATTTTTATGCAGTTATGTGTCTAGAGGACTAGAGTCAGATGAGTGTCAGAGTGGATGATCTAACGTTCTTCAGTTTTAGAATCTGTAAATTGTAACAAATAGTAAAAAAAACCCACTACTTTACTATTTTTTGGTTTGTTTTTATCAGTGGAAGAAGACAGAATGTACACATGTATGTGTATACAAGTAAGGTTCTTTACTGAGCTAGCTTTAAAGTAAAAGGATTTTAAGAAGCATTCTTAGAATAGAAGAATCCTGAAAATTATATACAGCATTGATAATTCATACTTCTGTCAATTATTTGTTATTTTAAATAATTTTATATTCAAAGCAGCTGATTTTGGCTGATGTAACACTTTGCTGCTGTCATCATTTCTGGAAAACAATGTCTACTTTTGAAACCACCTCTTGTCTGTGGGGTGCAAACCCTGCTAAACTGTACTGTAAATGAGCCATTTCCACTGGATAATCATATTTGCCTAAAGACTGGAATTATATCATAATGCAGTTTCTTTCAATCTATGTACTGTAACTCTGGTTGTGCTAATGCTAGTCTGTTTTTCTTTTTTCACTATCAACATCAAGGATTTCTGTAGTCTATGTGTGGGGACATGTGAGGCCATATGTCTGTGGACAGAAATTTTGCCATTCAAGTTATGTTTCTGTTAATGTGTACTACTTCAGGCAATAAATGACTTCTGCAATTGATTAAGGGCTAAAGATCAGGGATACATCCAATCTACAATGCTGTTAATTGTGTGCAAGGCAGAACACAACAAAGGATGATCACTATTACATGATAAGATAGTTTACGAAGAATGTTTCAAAAGTTTAATTGTTTTGTTTTCTTGTTAGACTTTAATGTCCTGTACAACTTTGCTGCAGATTCTAGGGACAGAACATAGCTTGTTTAGATAGGTGTTAGCAATACTGCACATGAATAATTCACTAAGAACATGGCAAACAGACTTATAGATGTATCATTCCACTCCTGTGTCTTCTATGAATTAATCAATTGGCCTGATTATATATTGTGTGAATCAAGGAGGACTTACACTATCATTCCATCTTGCTGTCCCTTTATTCAGGCACTCAATGCCACTGAAATAACACAAGTTACACGAATCCCGCATAACTTGAAAGTTTGTGGTTTCATAACAGAAGGAATTTTGCATTAATTAAGGAATAGGCAGGATCAGTATATTGGCATCAGTTTTGCCCATCTAAAACATGATGCTATCAGTTTGAGTTAAATAATTGTTGAAGCACTTGCACAGAATATCTTAGGCATGTCCCTTCTTGTGATATATCACACTATTGGGGAAAAAAACCAACAATAGTATTTCCATTAATTGGTATATCATATTAACTGACCATGAGATCAGTGTTTTTAAATCAGTATCATCAACAGCACATGCAGTAGCTCTCTGTTGATATGGTAGAGAGGAAACAATTGTGAAAAAGATAGAATAAAAGCACAGAGACTCTCTTTTCTGTGTAGTGTTATAGCACAGACACATTAGCAATTCCATCAGTATAATGGGCTCACAAATTGCTTGCTGAAACGACATACAACTTCATCAAATGTACGAACATTTTGGATTGATGAGGTAATTTGTTGACTTTTCATATTTTCCCAAATGAGCTCTTTATTAGAAATGACCATTTAGCAAGACATCAGCTGCTGAGTCTTAAGCTTCCTTATGTTACTGTACTTGAGCCACTGAGTCTATGCTGAAGATGTCACTGTTCTTTATCTCTCTGAAAACGAACCATTACCTCCATAACATTTTAACTTTTTGTTTCTCCCAATGTCACAAACAATCCTTTTTCACATCTTTTCGAGATTGACCCCCTGGTTCCTGACACTCTGCTTTTGCATCTCCCAAAGCCCAAAGAAGGCTGCAAATATAGTCTCAGAAAGCTGTATTTTATTTTGACCTGTTCCTCTTCTCCTTTGGAAAAAAAACCCTGAAGAACAGACAAGCAAGTGTAATATATTACCTCTGGTGGCTTAGCTGGACAGCAGCAGGGGCTTGTAATAAGGATGTGGTAATACACCACAAGGAATCTGTAGACTCGTAAAACTTGACCTTATAAATCTCTACGTTTATCAATTCCATACAGCAGCCACTCCCTGTGGTGGAAGTCTCAGACCAATAAACCTGCAGTTGATAACCATACAATTTATCCTCAATTTTCCCCTCCAGGCCAGCTAATCATGCTACATTAATAATGTCTGTAAAAAATTGGAATGTCACTTTAAAATAAAGGTACCATCTGATTCTTGTCATTATTTTGCATATAATTAAGACATTAAGCAAACAAGTTTACAGTGATAACCAGGAGCCCTAGATTTTTTTTCTTGTTCATACCTCTTTGTTCGAAGTTCCTACTCTCTCACCTGCAAACTGCTTTCCTGGCTTTTTTGCTGCCTTTTGTTTGTTTCTTTGTTTTTAAATCTGTGTAGCCTCCTGAAGTAGACTCCTTTCTCTAGACAGTAAAAGCTTCAGAAACAAAACATGATACTTCTGCTGCAGGAACCTCTGCAGGGCTGGGCTGTGCTGTGCTGTGCAGAGGTGTGCCATGGACACCCAGCAGCTTCTGGGACCCTGTTTCGTGTAGAGGGGACCCGGAATTGGTGCTAAAGACCATAGTCTGATTCTCTTTTGAACACAGTGTTTCTGGCCCTGCTTCTATCTCTGCCTGCTGAAAGTGCCTGAACAGACACAGTAATTCGTTCATGTCATGCCTATTTCCTTCACACAGATACACTTAGTGATGTGCTGTGAAGATGATTTCAGATCAATTCTGGTTTTCAATAAGAAAACTGATTTAAAGTAAGCTCCCCAAAAGAGAATTAAAATAAATTTAAGATACCCTGGTTTATCCTTTGATGCAGTGTTTTATCTTGGATGGAATGGCTGCATATCTCCACTTGATAGCTGACTCCAAAGAATATGACAAAATAAGACCAATGACAAAGTAGCAACTTTGTCCAGCGGCAAGCAAATTAAGTATCATTATGCAAGGCAAAGTGGGAGAGGATTGATCCTAAAAAGTCTGACTTTCGTGTATGACTTGAGAGAAGCTAATGCAGCCACAAGCCATCAAAAAGCAATCAAATCTGCATGCCTTACATTAAATATGAAATTTGAGGTCATCAGCAGACTTCACCTTACTCAATTTTGCAGAAAAATAAAGTTTGTTATATGAAAATCATTGCCAGAAATATAAAACTGAACTAGCTGGATATTTGATCTTAATGTCATCACAAGGCAGATCCTAGATCACTGGACAATATTCCATATTTCCTGCACAACAAAGGAGAAAGCAGAAAAGTACATTGCTTCACCACCACTTCAGTGGACTTGAATGAGAGAAAGAAAATATACTGCAATGAACAATAAGGAAGTACAGTACAGTTTATTTTCTCCTAGGAGCAATAGAGGAGAAAGAAGGAATAGAGAATGATTCTTCAAGACATAAAACTGTTGTGACATTGGTTACAGATGCACTCTCTTCTTACCAAAGGCAAGGCACATCTCATAAATAACATTCCAGAGAATTCAATATAATTATGGCTTGATTTTGGATTTGAGGAAACTTTGGTCCACATGCATAGGCCGAAACTTTTAAAACCTGCATGAACCACGTCACAGCAGAAAATAGTCACTCAGATTGCCAAACCATTGAACAAGCCAATATATTCGGAAGAAAATGTTCTGAGGAAAAAACAAAAGAAAACAAACAAATAAAAAAAAATCAAAAATTATTAAGTTTGCTTTCAGTTTATTCCTTTTCTTTTTGCTCCAGAAAAAAACCACCCCGCTATTTTAATGAATTCTGTTGTCCTTGAATATGTAATCACCAAGAAGAACAACTAAAGGAGTAATAATGACAGCCTAATATATGAGCTCTCTTTCCAGTATTATCTTTTCCCCAAAGGCAATGTAGAAAAACAGAACTAGGCAGACTCCTTTTTCATATAGCTGGGCAGTTTTAATGTTTTTTTTTCCAGAATTTATTTCCCTGCAATACGATTTTTTTAGCCAAGATGTAATTATAATCTAATCTCTTAATAATTTAATCATTAAAAAACGTGTTTATAGAGATATGTTAACAAATTCACAATTCTGCTTGAAAAAACAGTGCTGTAATACCCTGGCTCCTTCAGTTACTGGCAGTTGTGTCACAGACTTTACTGGGGCTAAAATTTTTCTCAAAGGCTTTTTAGATACAGCACCATACACAGCATAAAACGGTTGATAGCAGTAGCAGTTTGGCTGGATCTCGCAAATTATTTGCTAGTGGAGCAAGGACTGCATTTTTAGACAAAACTGAATGTTTAGTAGACTTTTAAAAGATTATTCTACTCTATTTTATATTTTTTCCCTTTACCAAGATCAGCATAAAAATGAGCTGGTATCTGAAATGTTTATTCAAGTTAGTGTAGTTTTTTGTTGTATATATAGAAATGAAAGGGTAAATTGTAGACTGGGTATGATTCTGCAGTGAACACTAACCACAGAAGTAGCATCTCTTTCTTTAACAGAAAGTCAGTCTGTGAGTCCTTCAAAAAGTAATCCTGCCTCATCAAACCAATTCCACGGAGAAATTTCATGTCCAATTATTTGAATAACTAGGATTACATGTGTAAGACACTCAAATTCAAATGCTTGTCATCATCATATAATTTTTTGCCAATTGATTCATGCAAAATATGTCTACACTGCATAAGGGAAAGGAGTGAAAAGACTGAAACTACTGCTAGCAGGTTCACCTACAAGGACTATTCTCCTTAACAAAGTACCTGGAAAACTAGATTTTTATTCTCCCTGAGCTGGTTTATGCAGAAACAGTACAGGTATCAGCACACCGTGCTCACCAGACTTTGCAAGGCTCAGGTTGGCTCTCAGAGATCCATCTCTGGCACCTCTGCACCACTTTGTTGACAGCCTGAAGCAGGAAAATCACTCAAATACTTAAATAGTCCTATTCTTTGGTGGGGTTTCATGCTCTCCTGAATTACACTTTCCTCTCCTCTGCACTTCTGCAAAAGAAGTATAAAACACTACCATTCCCCTGAGAGGGAGCACTAAGCCCCTGCAGCAGTTTATGCAGGTCTTCAGAAGACTGTACGAGTTCAGACTGCTGAAGCTAATTAGTTCCCATAGGGTGAAGAGGCAGAAGAAGAAATTTGGCAAGGATTCTTTCTTGAGAAGCCCCATGTCATTGTATCTGCAGCCTTATTTTCAGACATTCCCAGTCCAAGTTTTTACTACGGAATCTCTCCAGTCCCCTGGACTCCATCAGGGCTTGTCTACAGAGGAAAACCACTGGAATAGTTATGGTAGAATGGTCACTCAGGGATAGTCTATTCTAGCAGAAAAGCAATTTGATCCTGGAACAATCACTACTTTTCCGAATAAGAGTCAACACTCTAGAAAGAAACCCCTTATTCCAGGAGAGAGAGTTCACATGGAGAGTTATTTCACTATAAGGAGTGGTCAGTAGATCATATGGACAAGCTCAAAATGTCACACCTAGTGAAATAAATGCCACCTCTAAAGATTTAGACTTTTTTTACTTTTCATGAAGTTTATATTTTGATTTCTGATTAAATGTTTTCTTAGCAGATCTTGTTTTGAGATTGGGACATAACTATGTATATTTTCATGTACAACAAAATCCTACTCAAAAGTGAGGGCCCAAGATTTTGTTTTATTTTACAGAGAAACTGACCTACTCTCTACAAGAGAAAGCTAAAGCTTTCCTTATCTACCGTGATCATCTGAGTTAGGGGGTGCACAATGTGTAAGGCTCTGTTTCTTACAAAGGACACCATGAAATATGAGGCTTAGTCAGTAGTGATCAAGTTGCACAGGGACAAGGAAGCAGAGCTGCCTGGCAGACAGGGCAGTGGGATGATGCTGTGGAAACAAATTCTGTCTCTGGGTCCCTCACTGACTTGCTGCATGGACTTTAATAATTGCTTTTGTAACACTCAAAAGATCTCTTGTGAGATGTACAAATTGAGTGTATCTATGCAATTTCTATGTTGAGCAAGTCTTAAACACAATACACATTAAATATTTTTAATTCTGATTGTCTTTCAATATGCCCATAATCATTAGACACTTTCCTATTAAATTGTTTCCTGCAATAAGAAGTGGAAAGTGCTTCAAGATACCTCGAGCCTTCTCAAAGCAGAACACTCAGCTCATTTATGTTTGTGCGGTGGCGATTATAATGACTACATTCTCAAATAATAACAACTGTGGAATCACTATTTGTACAATCTCTTGGTTATAAGTTATAGTAAATACAACTTCTAAGTAATTTTGTTAATAAAATAAATAGATTTGTGGGGAAAAAATCAACTAATTATTCCTTTCAGTCTTTATTGGCTTCTGTGGGGATACTAAGTCTTGAACATGACTGTAGTACAGAACTGTGTTCTAGGTCAGGAGAGCATTTAAATGTCCTTAAGGATCTGCTTTGGAACTCAGTGAATAGAATAGAAATGTGTTCCTAAAGTTAAACATATACTTACAAGACCAGCCTTCTAATTAGATGTTAATTCTGAGTTGCTTCATTAATCTGTAGTTAACCTAGAGGAAGGGAAAACATACAATTTCCCTGCACAGATCATCAAAGCGAGAGAGAGCCAAAATGCTTCTCTCCTCATTGGGAGGAAAGATGCAGTACGAGAAGCACTCAACACCTACTGCAGACTTGGTCATGATGTGGTGGCAGAACAAGTGCTACATTTAGTGGCTGGCAGAGAGCAGATCATTGCACAGCAGAGGTGTGACACACTGTGGCAAGAGAATAAAGGGACTCTTTCCAATCTGTAACCTAGAAAGAGTGTGTAGAGGTCTAAAACCTGTCTTTGTGTTAGCAAACACATCGGGCTTGCTCTACAAGGTGTCAGTGCTGTCACTGCCTAGTTGATGTACAACATCTCCATGTTTTCTTCAGTTTTCTCTGTTTCTACAAAATGCAGAGAAAATTTGTAATTTTTTTTCCTGACAGAGTTGTAAGGAAGGTGGATTGGTTCATTTATTTGCTTTCAGCACCAAGTTACAGAAAACTCTTGTGTCAAAAGAATGAAGGCTGGGCACAACTGATGAAGGAAAGTACTTATTTTGTGTGAATGTAAAGTCCTAATTTATTCAGCATATTTTTTAGGCCTTGCACTTTATCCTTTTTTAATTAACTCATCTCTGAGCTTTAAATCTTGTACAAAAATATTTTATTGGAATTTCATTACTATTGTTTTCCTTGGGAAGGCGGCTTATAATCTTCATGATATTATTGTAAAGCCATCACTAAGCAACATGCTTTGGCATTTGTATAACCCTTTGTCCACATCCTTCCCTCCACCCAAATGCACACATTTGCATTTACTGTTAAAATATTATGGATGCTGACACCAGTTTAGCCACAAGACCTGGTGTTAGACTGTCTCTAATTGATTTAATTATTCATAATTGCTCAGCTGGGGCTTATGTGTACTTCAGCATGATTGAGGGAGAACATACAAGTCTGCAGCTAATGATGTGTTCCATCATAATTTACAACCGTGAAGTCGCTAGAGCTAAATTGCACAGACATAGTACATTTCTAATCCTGTTTAAAATGCTTTTTCAGACCTTGCCAAAAAAAAAAAAAAAAAAAAAAGAAAAGAAAAAAAAGAAGAAAGAAATAACCCAACCACAGTTCTGATGCTCTTCATAAATGAGTTTTAAGGAAGGATCGAAATATTATGCTGCCTTTTTTTTTTTCTTTAAGCTAAAATTATCAATAAAATCAGATCAACAGATCTGAGTCAATTGCAGATGTGATTTAATTGCAATGAATTTATTGCCGCCTTTCTAAGTGTACTTGCTCATCTCTTCTTTCCATGTGTTCATGTTGTGCTAAATATGATGAAATTGTCTGTGAAAGAAAGGTGTCATTTGTGATTATTAAAAAATGAAAGTAAGTTCTGTCAATAAGATGCATGAAAATGATCATACAGTGGCTTCCTCCATTGTCACCAAACATGTTTTCATAATTAGTTCAAGACAAGCAGTTCTAACAATACCATGTACATTTTATAAGACGACAATCCTCAATACTGTTACTGAGGGATGGTGCCCTTCTTGTCTTTCAGCAGTTCCTTACAGATGTTGAACACTATTGTGGGAAATAAAAAAAAAAAAAAACCAAACCAAAACCAATGGGAAAAATTCTGAAAATCAACATAGTTTCCAGTGTAACTAGATAATTTCTGTCAGGGCCTCTTTTCTGCTTCTGATTGGAAAAAAAAAAAATCATATTTTTCAGAATTGTATATGTGAGGAGAGGAAAACAAAGATGCAATATGCTGTGAATGATGAATATTTCTGAGATTTCTGTAGCTTTAACATTGTTAGCATGCAGCTCAGTATCTCTTAAAAGTTCACTCAAACTAGTGCCTTAATTGGATAGAAAGCACAGTTTACAGGATTATATTCAGCTTAATCTTAAACTGAATGTTAAATCAGGCTAGCAGGTGATGTAAACTAGAAACTGCAGCATCAGTGCTCTGGTAGGAAGGGCAGTGTGGCTTTGTCTGGAGCAAGTCTCAACTGCTGCTAACATGGCATTAACTTTCTGCAGTACTTTGTATGGGACGCTTCTGAACAAAGAAGGTTCCAAAAGAGAGGGTTCTCCCCCAAGTCCTGGTTCCTAACACACACTTTTCTTTTTTGGACCTTGGAGAGAGACACAACATCCAGCATTTAGAACTGCAGTGTATTATCAGAAGGATGTAATTACAATTATTTATTTAAGCTGGTTCTGAACTAGAGAATCCTGATATGAAGCTGGAGCCAGTAAAGGCTTGAAAAACTACTGACAATAAGCAATTCTTCATGGAACAAAACTATTACAATAGAGGGTCTTTGATCTTGCCTGTCTCCTGTTGCCAATTGAACTTTGTCACCATGCACTGTCATCCACAAGGGAGCACTTTTGAATTAAGCAGTCTACAGCAATTTAGTCTGTTCCAGCTTTGAAGTGCCAACATCAGTCAGGCCAGTACTAACTTTTTTCATTAAATTTTTTTTGAGTTCTCTTAGGAGTTTAGCAGTCCTGGCATTTAGATAACTAAAGTCAAGAAACCAAGGCACTAAGACATCAAAAGCAAGAGGGGCCCCTAAAATACAAATGTGAACAATCATTAGGCTCTAATGGTGCACTTCATTAATGTCCACTTCAAAGCAAAAGTTTACTGACTTTGGGATTGACTAATTTACACATTGTGGGAAATTGCTGCCAGCCATGCATGTAACCACTAAATGTTTCTGGAATAAATAGAAACGCCCTCTTCCTTCAGAAATCAGGAACTGCAAACTGAGCCTTTAATTACAAGATGGCCTTTCATTTGAATGGGAATGGAAAACCTGTCTAGCGCATAAATCACTAAAGCTGTGTGTAGTTATCATACAGACACACAGATGCCAATCAGCATCCTTTTGCAATTTTCACTCCCTCCCCCATACTCTGCAGCTAAATAGGAATATTATAGCATAGTCTGGCTTCTTTCAGACATGTTCATTTATTTAGTCTTTAGAAATTGTCATTTTACTTTGCAACCTAGAGAAAGCTGAAAAGTCAGTCTCTTCTAAGTGAAACTCATCTGGGAAGAGGGAAAGAGTAGTACTGCTTTAAGTCTTGATGGTAACTCGTATGTGAGTAAACAAAGTAACACTGTGCCAACAAACCGCGTTCACATTCAAAGTGTGCTAGTCTAGTCATATAAAATAAAAAAAAAAAAAATCATAATCTAGCCACCACAGTTAAAAACATAATTCAGATAATCGGAATGAAAGCCTTCCATGCTCAGAAACATCTACATTACGTGAACTGTCTAAGCAATCTCTTATGCAGGAATGCCTAAGATGATGGGAGCCAGTGTGAAAAATAACTGAGCACATGCAAACGTTCTTATGCTGTCAGTAAGAATTGCCTACATTAGAAAATGTGCTTGTGTTTGAATGGAATTGTGATAACTGAGTGAGAGGACGGGAGGCCAGTCACAAGTTAGAGGTCAATGGAAGCCAGGAAAAATTGTGTTCAGCTGATGCTATGGTGAATATAATTTGTCCTTGTCTAAACACTAACCACTAAGAGATGGTAACATCCTGCCATCTAAGTAGATTGCTTCCAATCTTATTCGAGCACAATCAAATCTTTTATCTAGACAAGCCTCACTATGACTGTAAAATCTCAGCTGCTTTGAAAAATCAAGCTGTTCGCTCTTTGGGCCTTAAAGAGCCTAAAAACCATTTTGCTTAAAACAGATCTGTATAGGATTGCCAGAAATCCACACTTTAGTGTGAAGGCTTTGAAAAAGAAAACTATTTTGGATATCCACTGGGCAAAATATGGAGAGATGGTTGCCAGGGGTTATAATGAAACGTAGGGAAAATAGTTATAATGTTTCTGCTTTATATTTCAGCTAACTTTGCTTAATTTTTAGCAATTACCTTCTTGTTGCAACATTTTAATAAAAGTATGTGCCTTCATGCCTGGTAGGAAAGCTAACTTGCCATGGGCAAGAATGGCAAAAAAAAAAAAAAACCCCAAAAAAAAAAACCCAAAAAAAAAAAAAAAAAAAAAAAAAAACACCCCAAAAAAACCACTTAGTAAACCACAAATTTCAGAGACCTAGTCACATCTGTGTTTTATCAGCTTTTTCCGGATAGTATTACACCAAACAATTGTCTGCAGATCGGTAGACAGCTGAGACTTTAAAGTGCTGAATTACTGAGAAAATGCTAGAGATAAAAAACAGCACATGTATCCTATCAATGTAATGAAACCAACCTGCTGCTAGCGCCATAGTGCCTTAGTTCTAAGTACCCTGTAGAGGAACGGAAGGCTTTCATTTAACTCTTAAGAGCAAAGCAAGCGAAAGAAGAGTAAAGGTCATCTAATACCCGCCTTAATCACAAAACTGAAATACTCTCAGATATATGAAGGGAGGAATGCTTGGTGTTCAAAATAAAACACCAACTGCAGACAACAAAAGTGTGTCTGATCTTACTGGGGGCAGCATTTCCTGTTGGAAATTCCCAAGACTTAGGCTAATATCAAGTGGAGTTACAGACACAGAGCATGGCAAAAAGCTGAAACTAAAAAACCTGGGCACTCAGGCACTGCCACATAAAGGCCAATTCAATGTGGCAGAAAACTCTCCAACAGAAGGTAGATTCAGTAAATCAGCCAGAAGGTACACTGGAAATGAATAATGGATATTTCCTGAATGGAGCATGGTTATTAAGCATCAGAGCTACTACTCAATGACAGATGTACAAGTTAGAACAAAAAAATATTCCACAGTGTACTCTAAGTATAAGGAAAATAAATAAATGCAGAGACTCAAATAAAGCTCTCCAGTCATGGAAAAGTGATTGTTGAATTTCTCACTTTTTTTTTTCTTTCTTGTTTTTACATTGTGTTACTTTTGTACTGCAGTTTAGACATCAGGTTTACTTGGCTGATCATGATAGATATCTGAGTTGAAGAAACTCAAAAAGTACTTGACTGTTCTCACTGAACGTAGTAATAACACTTCAAGGATAGAAGGGGGTTTGTTGGAGTTTTTTACTCTTTTTTAAAAAAAGGAGAATCAATTTGACTTTGTGATTTGTCTCATAAAAGTTTGAATTTTACTTTGCTGACTGCTACTGGAATAAGAGCTAGCCCAAAATGACTGCATAACACTGGAAATACTTTAGCCTTACTGTTTGTTCTTACAGTTCCACTACAGCAAAGCCCAGAAACTCCAATAAGAACCAATCTGTTGTACCAGGTGTTGTATAAAAGAAACTATATATGGCCTCTTCCACAGAGAAACTATGGAAAAAACCAAAAGGTAATGAGTGAGAAAAAAAGCGGATAGTTAATATAAGCGTTTTTATATATTTTAATCAGGTTTTGATTAAATGGATGAAAGTAGTCTTTCTCCATTAGTCCCTCAGGCTGAAAATTACTCTCAATTAGCCATTTAAAGTTAGCTAATTTTTGTCTGTTTTGTGGTAGAACCATAGAAGAGACACATGAAAGAGGAGCAATATCTACTTCAGGCAAGAAATTCCTAGCTTTAGGAGTAGCACAGGGAAAAACACAAAGGCGACAGAGTCACTTATGAGCAAACAGAGGATATGTCAGCTGAAGCAAGTAGCATGGGGAAAGTGTGAGAGATGAGAGTGGATAAGCAGAAAAAGCAGAAAGATGGTATTTTTAAATTAAAACTTTACTTTAAAGTCTTTGCACTAAAGCATCTGAACATACCACCAGTATCACAAATAGCCATAATGCCTAACTCTTCAGTTTCATGAGTGTCTTCAGTCGAACTTTCTTACAGGAACACCCATTTTTGTGTGTTTATAAATATACATATATATTATTGCAACTAGGCATAGCATGGACACATACTTGAATGCACTTGAACATGTGACATAAAAGAAATTATGAAATAAAAACCACTCATTTCATGCATTTCCACTTAGTTCCATTTTAATTCACTCTACTATTCAATCAAGTGCAGTATAAATTCACCTTATTTTCACCTAATTTTTAATGCATTCTCATGGGAATACAGTGGAGAAAAGAGTAGTTTGTAATTCATTTTTTAAAGCTCCTTAATTAAATGTCCGAATCCCACAAAATTACACAGAAGTATATAAAATGGGTCTATGTACACCAAAAGTCTTACTAAGGATTGGATTATGAGATAGAGATGTCATGCATAAATTAATTCTAAGGAATTACTGTCCATCCCAAATGCTCTTTTCCACAAACCTGCAAGGACACTTCTGCAATCCACTTCATAGATTACTGTTAATCAACCAAGACATAAACCGAACTACTTATAAATTTTATGTCAGATACATATTCTCTGTTAAGAGAACAGAATATTTAGGTATATAAAGACTAGTCAAATACTAAAAGATGAAAGTAAATTTCAAACAGCTTTATGAACACATTATGACTGGAGTCACCCGGTGTATTATGGTTTAGGGAATCTAAGTGATGAAATTAGTCCCATCAATACACAAATATAGAAGATTTTCTTTTGTTTACAAAGCTAAGATTTCAAAAGTTTCCAAGCAATAGTGCATGTCATTCACTTATTGTTCCAATTCTTTTCTTCTTTAATGTTGATTGATTTGAAAAGATTGTCTTTAATTCAAAAGCTGTTTTCATTTTAGTTTTCATCTTTCTGTCATGTTCTAAATGAGATGAAATTGAATTACCCTCAAGTATAAACAAAAGAGTTTTGATTTTCTTATTTGCTTTATCCCCCAAAGACTACAAAGATTGCATATAAGCATCTTTTTATTTCTCCTACCCTCTAGTCTGGAACCATTCATCATGAGGGGATGAAAATTCTGTAATTTCACTCATTTATTACACTATGTGCATCAAAATGATAATATTTCTTATCCCATGGGAAACATCTATGGCTTACATTTTTATTGTGAAAGTATCTTGCATCACAGTTTGTGTGCAGTGATACTCTGTACTACGTGATACTTGCATCATTCTGACATGCGGAAGCTGTTCCTTCATTCAACTGCTTATAACTCAGCAGTTAACTGGGAAATAGATTAAAAGTACAATGTTAAGGTTGCTAGGCCAAAGAGTTCATACACACTGCCATGCTTTTGTCTAGATAGTTTGTGGCTTTATAGAGGATACACTTATTTTATTAATCATCAAAGTAGAATATAGGAACATACAAACATGGCCAAACATGAACGAGATCCTTTTCTACAGGTTACAGAGTTCCCCTTTTATATTTCAAAGGAAGCTTTTTAGTGCATTTTTGGTGGGGATCTTTTTGGTGGTTTGGTTTCAGTTTAAAAAATATTAAAAAAAAAGAGAGAGAACCAAATATGAGTGGTGGAAAATTGAGAAACTAAATTTTGGGAATTCTTACATAAGCAGTAGGTCATGTCCAGCAAAGGGAAACATAGTCCTAACAATGCATGTGCACTTTTCCAGGCTTCATACCAGGCTCTGTAGTTGGTGGATGATCAGAGGGTTTGCACTTAATACAAAATAGTCACAACTTTTTACTTTTGGTGACAGTGCTGTTTTGTATGGCTCCCTGTAACTGCCGCTGGGTTTGTGTTTTGCTACCATCCCCATGTAACTTCACTGTCGAGACTCTCTGTTGCCACTGCTTGGCCATTCTCCAAAGTCATGCCAACTCCAACATTACACTACCACATGGCATGGACTGTCCAACTCCCATTCATTTCATGGTATTTTCGTCCCTCAGACACATTGGCTGAATAGAGTAATGTTTGGGTTTATGCAGAGAAACATGCACATAAGTATCTTCTGCCTGACAAATCGGACATTGACTCAAGATAGTTTCATTTACGTGTCAGCATGGAAAAAAAAAAAGGAAAAAAGAAAATCCCTTCAAATAAGCCGAACATTTCAGTAGTGCTAAAATCATTCCCATCCCCTATGGACTAATGTAAAGGTGCTGTAGGTCAACATTTCTGGCTGTATAACCTTGAAAATATGTTTTACATAATAGTAAAATATTTCATTCATTCTTACTCCACATTTAAAAGTAACCAAGGAAAATATGCATCAGCAAATAAGAGTCAGGAAGACAGATGGCTCTTTCAAATATTTAGTGCATACAAAAGCTAATGCAAATTCTCTGATTAGCACTTCTGACTTATGCACAGTGGCTAGATCTCAGCAATGATTTAGTGGGTTTGGCTCAATCACCACAATGATGACATGTATTAGTTGTTATTTCGGCAAATTATTTTTCTCCAAGCCAATTAATTATCTTCTGATTCAATAGCATACACTGGCTGTCAAAAGCTTTCACAGTCTTTTTTTTTCCTTTTCAAATCATGCAGAGGAAAAACACCAAAATTAATCTCCATGATTTTGAAGCTGCTGTGTATTTTATTAATTTTTTTAAGTCTTTGTTGACCAGCTGCTGACCTAATGGTGCCTGTCTTGAATTTAGCTCAATTTTTTCCAGCAGAAGAAACATCCAAATATGTGTTTGAATGTTTTCAGCTATTAATAGGATTCATAGCCATTGATTTTGGAATAGATCTTAACCTGAAATGCTTCTAAGGTGTAAGAGCTAGTATAGAAAGCACAGCACAGATTACTTGTTATCAAGGCTGTGAAAGTAAAAATTATTCAACTGATTACAATGAATGACATATATACAATATCTCCTACTAAAACATAATTCCTGTTAACAGAAATAGAAGGAATTTCTGTTTGATTGAAATGAAGCTAGGGAACCAAGAGAATCCATTCACAGTTCGGAGTGCTATTTTATTCTATGACCACTGCAGTATCATCAGGCAAAAAGTTTCTGGGGATTCATTCATGGCCCATTTTAAAGACTTGAGTCACGGGGAATTATGAACACCAGAAGGAATAAAAATGAAGTAGTGGTGATTCAAGTGACATGGTGACAGAGAAAGTTATATGATGCACAAACTCTCAAAAACCAAGCATAACTATTTATGTGCTAGATTCCACACAAAGTAGGCTTCCACATGAGTAGCAATAAACATTGCAAGAAATGCAACAACTGTGAAGATAACTTGCATAAGAACAGATAAACAATGTAATCAGTACTCTCTATCCCAGTCTAGAAATAAAATCTTATATTAATAAACTATGGGGATATACTTAGTAAATCTAGTGTGAAATGTGTCTTTCTGTCCCCTTACACTGTTTGCAGAAGTGAGGTGCATTGCCATTGTTTCTAATGGATATATGATCAATAAATAGTTAATTTTTACCTTTGTCCTTCAAAATAATTCCATTTTTTCCAGATTTGCTGTAATCTGTCTGATGTGAATGACATTACTTTCATTTATTAAAATCACTGAATATACCAGGTAAAAGGGAGTAGACAACATCCTTACCAAAATATTTAGGCAAATTTAGTTTTTACAAATGCTTTGGTATCACCAGTCAAGAGCTGGGATATTGGATTTGAAGGTTTGATCCTACAAATTTACACGTAAGTTACTTTAGTACTGTCTTAAAAGATGAAAAACTGGGTAATAACCTCCATGTATTTACATTGGGGACTGAAGGAATCTATACTAACAGCTAATTTATTCTGCCTCTTTACATGTAGGCAATTTCAACTCTATCAGCTATATATTCAAGTAAGATGCTCTGTAGTTCTCAGTACAGCTAAGGATATGGATCTGTTCTTTCTGGTTTTAATTCATAATCGTGTATGGTTTTTATCAATTACAGTTTTCAATGTATTTTTTAACTGAAGTAATAAAAAAGTTCTTTGGTTAAATCAATAAATATATAAAATGCTGTTTTCATAAGATTTTGCCTTCTAACACACTCTGACCACCACAAAATACAGGATGAAAACAAGAGATGCACATTATAACAAAGAAGGTAAATGATAATTGAATTTGATAATATTTATCTTAAATATAAATAACCAAATATTTATCTTAAAATAATGGTAGTTACTTTGGAATCCTTCCTTTGAGCAAACTGTTTAAAAATGAAACAACAGCTAAGCAAATAATTGTAGCTGTAAGGACTTGATTTTCTTGCTAATTGTTGCTATTTTTCTTTGCAATATCTTTCCTGCCATCTTAGTTTCAGCTAAATTGTTCCTTATATTTCTGGCATTGACTTGATTCTCAATTTTCATAACTCTTTTTCAGATCTTTTCCCACAAACAGCCTTCTGGTTCTTCCTTGAACTTGGATTTGAAATTGTAAGTTGGAAGTAATTAACAAATCAAACTCTTCCAAACATTTGACTCCTGTAAGGTGTCAACTACAGACACAGGTTTTAAAGATTGTCCCCTTCAATAATTTCATTCTGAGTACTCATAACTTTAAGCCCAAGAGCTGTCAGTGAAATACCTAATTCAAGCACTTGAGCAAGTATGGACTCTACAGGGAAAGATGCCTACATTTCCTACTCTGCAGCCAGGTCTGCACTGTACAGTTATGCTATTGCAGTGGTAAAAAGACCTCCTTTTGCTTAGTGGACATTAGCTGTGAATGAAGACATTGAAAGTAAGCAGCCTGCCAGTTTCACAGGCCTTAACACATCACTCTCCATGACAACATGGAACTCAGAGGAAGGAAGAATATTCCTGGGGGAAAGCTGAGAAGTGCAAAGAATATTTTAAACTTTTTTTTTTTTTTTTTAAATCTAGGATGTGGTGTTTGTTTTTGCTAGCTGAAAACTACTGTTTGAAGTCCATTTGTGTTGGTAGATTACTTTATCTACTCTCCCTCAGGGAACAGATGCCACACTATCACTTTGTATACACTACGCTGATAGTGCCTTTACATTGAGCATGGAATTGTATGCCTCTATGATCAAGTGCTTTATTTTCCCCCAGAGCTCTGAAATACTGCAGCAAACTTGCCTGCAAATGAGGGAGAACCTTGCTTTGTTGCTTTTTCCTTTAAATTTTGGGGGTGTGTTGAAAGGCCAAAGCTTTTTAATACATAGAAAAGTTAAAGATGCAAGAGGGAAACGGGAAAGACAAAAAGCATTTAAATAAAAAGAAAAAAAAAGCAAAAATTTCTAAATTATACCATCTAGATTTTCTAAATTATACTGTGAAATATACCTTGACAAATAGTTATAAGAGAACTACAGAGAAACGCTCTGTAGGAAAGCTATAAACATATAAAAAATACATAACATTTTCAGAAGCAATGAAGTTGCTTAGAAGCCTAGGTCCTCACAATGCCATCCAGATCTGGGTTCCAAACCCACTGAAATACCCTTGAAAGTGTTATCTAACAGCAATAACAGGCATGTTTCTGCACCCAGGTAGCTCCTTTTGTAAGGAAGGAACTTTATCCTTTTTTAAGGATGAAGTGACTCTCAGTGATAGCTTCAGTCATACTCGACTCCCCAAGTGTTGGCGTGCACACACAAATAACCATCCTAATTCCAAAGAAAGAGGGTGTTGTACCCACTATTGATGTTGTTAGACTTTAGACATGCAAATAATAGTATCAGAATTTCTAATCTCTCATTTCCAATGGGAGGGAACAAGTTGTTTCCCATTCTAGCTGCCTCTTCTGCTGGGCTGGCAGGCAGACAGACACTTCTGTGCCCTGTGCATTCCACTAAAATGGTCTCTGCCTAGTTCAGATTCAGGAAGGGAATAAAAGATCTGGTTATCTGACAGCTTGAAAGGACAGACATAAACTAGAAAATAGGAACAAGTGTAGAGTAACCCCGGTTTGAGTAAGGAGGTGGAAGAGATTCCTTTCATAGAAAGCAAGAGTCTACTTCACACTGTTCAGCTACTGTCTTATGCATGTGTAGAGCCACAACTCAAGCTCAGGCACCAGCCTCTACCTCCCCTCATCTGGCATACATAAAATCTAAGTCAGTGGCAGGACAGAGAATTTAGAGGATTCATGGCACTTTATAAATGTCCTCATCTTCCCCAGTTGTAAGTGATGACAAAGAAAAACCATACCCCATCTGCTTTTGGTAAGGGACACGGGATTTGAGACTGTACTCTAGGAACTCCCATCTCATGTGGGCATCTAGCAGCCCCTGCACACAACTAATGAACTTCATCCTCAGGAGTGAAATAGGACAATTTTTCACTGTTCAAAACAATACAATTTAGAAAAAGATCACAAGATAATTAGGCAAGCAAAGACACCAATGCTTCAATTTTCACATGAGTTAGTCTGGAACTTTGGGTAGCTGTTACACAAATAAAACACAGCTTGAACCTGTGCTCAAGACCACACTTGCCTGCCTTAACATTATCATACCAGAACATTATCTTGGAACAAAGCCCAAATTGTGCTTAAACCTGTAATGTGGAGGGACTGGTACCATGAATGCATTTTTTTTGTGTGGCACCATTGGGTAGCTGTTGTCAGACAACTTGACAGGGACCATGACATCAAGTCCCAACCGGGAAGATGGTGGTTGTAGCCATCAGCAGACGAAGGTTGCCTGTAAATGTCAAGAAGACATTGTGAAGGCATCCTACATTCTTGTGACATAGTCAAAAAGGCTGGGCTATGGAAAGTGCAAGCTCTGGCCAGCTCTGTAAACTGTACTGCTAAAATACAGCACAGGCACTGCTGGCATCTTGTGCTCACAAGTGCTTAGGAAGGGAACTTTATTAAAGCCTGTACTTGTGGCAGAATTCTGACAGCATCATAGAGGAACACCTTTTTTGTTAGGTTTGAGTTATCTAGTTTTGGTTAACACCCGAATTTATTATCAATAATATAATTTACTTACCATTCCAGTGGTAAATTCTCAAATATCTCTTTGCACAGTAGATCTCAAAACACCTTGAAAGATAAAACTTTCCATTTTGCAGGAGTAGGAACTGAAGCACATAATAATTAAAGTGGTGTCATTCATAAAGGCAGTGGTTCAGCCATGAAAATTATCCATACTGCATCCCATCATAGAGGAAATTAAAGCAAACCCCTAATTTGCTATAGAAAACTGTTAGTAAGGCATAGAACTTAATTTTTTAATTTTTTTTTTACCATAAACCAAGTTTTAAGTCAAAATAAATCTAATTCAGGATTCTTCAATAAGCAGGTTTCCAGAGGTATTTTAGAAAAGGTGTGATTGCTTTAGCAGGTTTCATTTTTTAATAGGGCAAAGCTATTCAGGCAATAAAAGTATAAATCAAATATGGGGCAAGCTAAGTATCAGGATGTTTGAAAATTTGCTAAATTTATAGAACAGTTTTAGGGTTTTTTTCTTTTCTTTCTATTATATTTATTTTCACTATGATACAGATGAGGTTGTTTTAGGTCTCATCTACTTAGAAAATAAAGTCATACTTCTGAGCGAAATTTATCCCTAGGGCTGACTGTTATGGGAGAGAGTGGAGTTCTGAGCCTTTTCAAGGGTAAGCACTTCTCTAATGGGTTCTCTCCTCCTATCTTTGACACAGAAATGGGGAAAAAAGAGAAGGCAGTGACACAGGGAAGTACATATTTCTATGAGAGAAAAGCCATGTCAACCTGTTGAGAGTTCTTGGAAGCCACGGCCTACTGCTGCAGTGCACAGAAACTCCCAGACTGAAAGGCTTTTCGGGTGAAGCATTGTACTCAACACAGGTCCAATGCGATAGCTTATATTTATACCTAAGGAAGCAAATTCTGCCTTCAACTGCATCTCACCATATTCACATTACTGCAGTGGTACTGGAGGAAAATTAGCGGGAGCTAAATTTGTAGTGTAACATGTCTGCTGGAATGGTAATCTGTTGTGCAAAACCAATCAGATATCCTGTTATATGACGGAAGCATCCTAGCACAAATCTCCACAACTCAAAAGGCAGTGATTATTTTTCACTCAATACAGAGATATCAGTCATCAAATGTAAGGCCTGTTCATAATCTTCAGAGAAGACAGAAATATTTCTCACAAATTTGGGAGATCCCCCAGTTCTGGAAATTTAACTATCCTTACTTCAGTTTTCCAGGCCTGTAACCAGACTCTGAATGTCAGCCTGTGTAATTTTCCTCCTGCTCTGTTTAGCAGGCTGGCAGTAAATGCTTAGGTTTTTGTTCCTAGTAATCTACTGTAACAAGAATCTTTTCATCCATTAGGATTTCAGGAGGGATTTTTGTCTGATCATTTCCATGCAAATGCCACTGCAATTTGCAAAAAAAATTTTTTTTTCCAACACAAATCTATTCTTTTGATCACCCTGCCTTTTGGAAATAAAGATTCATTGACCCATAGACTTTCTGGATGGAAAGGTTCACAGTGAATATCTTCTCTGTCAGTCTATGTATATAGATCATATAATTTTTTTCAGAAGCTGGATTAAAGCATTCAAAAACAGAAAAGCTTGTATCATTCTAGATGAGTCCTAGTAAGGTCCATGATCTCCTGTTGTAGGCTGCAGTAAACCAAACATAAAATATAACATGTGATAAAGTCACCCTAATATTCCTGATCTCATGACTTGCTGGCTGTTCCTTTCTTGTGGAGGATGATAGCTAGCTATCTAATCAAAATGCATAAGCAGTGTCTGTTCCTTCCACCCCCAGACCCATTCATTTTCTACTCAGAATCTCTGCTTGGGGTAGTATAATTGATTTCGACATAATTTACTGCTTACTTGGTAATGCAGCATTGCAGTCTCTGATAAAAACCGTATCAAGTCACAGCACCGGTCTAGAGCTTGAAAGGGAGGCAGTGTAATCACTTTCTTACCCTAATGCACCTCCATCTCATTTCTGCTGGGCAAGGAGCTGCAAAGTAATCATTGTTAAATGACGCTGGCTCCAGAGAGGGTCTTTCACTTCTCTGCCTGACCACTTCTCTTTGTCTCTCCTCTTTATTTCATGAGAAGGCAGCGGGGAAACTTTTCATTGTTGGATTGTCATGGAAATAAAAGACTATGATTATAGTTGCTTACCATCAGACATCTACCTCTAGTGCAGAGCAGATACTCATTCCTGAAAGGCCGTGGAAAGCAGTGGTGTGGGAGGAGGGTGTGAAAGAGCAAGTAGTAAAGAGGGAATATTTTGCACTAAAATCTTTGTTATTCCACACTGTCCACACACTCCTAAATATTTCTTCCGGCTCCCTCTGCCACCTGTGTTTGGCAGTGAAGCAGGGGGACCACTCCCCCTCTGTGCCCCGGCCCCACACAGAGCCCAGTCAGTACCAGTGTGAGATGCGGGGTCCGTCCGGAGCCGCTCCTCACCTCCACGCCAGCACCAACAACCAGCACCAGCAGCCGCCTTCACCAGGCTGCCCACAGCAGTCCTCAGACACTGTAGGGTTTAAAAATGGGCTAATTAGAGACTTTGCTGTTAGCTGGGGGCAGCGATGTGCTTCGCGGGCTATCGTGTGTTGCTGTTCACAGACCTAGTCAGGCTCAGTCGTTCCCTTTGTAAGCTCTGTAACTTCATGAAGATTTTCCTCTGTCCCCCCGCCTACCACCTTTTCAGATCCATCTCTTGCAGGGGCCAAGCTTCTTGCTGAAATACTCTCTCCGAACGGCTGCTTTTCTTGGGCTTCCCCCTGTGTGGGCACCGGTGGCCAGTCAGAGCTGCTGTAACATGGCCCCTGCAGACCCCGATCCCTGGGGCTGATTTCTGGGGGAGGGAACAGTGGCGTTCCCAAATGGTGGCCAGCCTACCGTGCCACACCCTGCCAGGCTCGGGATGGCTCTGCCTCCTCTCCGAAGCACCCACCAGGGCTACGGGGCATCTGCTGTGTGAGGAATGAAGTGGAGACTCCCGGGAAGGGCAGAAGGGTAATTAGGAGCAAATACCATCAGAGCTACAGTGACAGAGGCCTCATCCAATGCACTGGGTGAACTGGTGGGGAGGGAGGTGAGGGACAAGAGTGGGAAAGGACTATTTGACTCCAGTGGCTGGATTTCCCCAGGCTTGTTATTGTTTGCAGTGAATTATGTATCAGTTGCACATGTTGCTAAATGAACACTGGGTAACAGCAGTTTAGAACACACAGTCTGTGTCCTGGCATGCAATCGTGTGTCCATTCTCTGGGGACAGCTGATTAATTACCTTCTACTGGTCACTCCTGACAAATGGCCAGGTATGGCTCCCACGTTTGGGGATCTCCTGAGCCTGTCCCTGGCCAACTGAATGTGTACAGAGCTTTTCTGAAACCCCTCAGCCCTATGGTCATGTCATGAAAACAAAGAGCAGAGCAAGTATCACTTATTTCCAAAGCTTCTTATGCTGCATACTACAGCAGATATTTTCTAAACGGGCAGCAGTAAACACATTTGCAAAGGCAACATCATTTTGTTTGAAATTGAAATTTATTGACGAAACAAGTGAGCTTTGGGGATGAGATTTTAGATGCACTTTTCAAGCTACAAAGTGTTTTGCTTGACATTAAGAGAAGACTGATTGTTGTAACTTGTTTTTTGAAGAAAATTGAATAGTGGTAACCTCTCAAATAGTTTGTCAAAAGTAATTCTTCCCACAGTGTCATCCACTCAAACTCACTAAAGGCAGTGATTCTTCTCACCCCTTCACACTATATGCTTATCTTGGAGAGTAAGGAATAGATCTCATCTAAATAAACCACTGGAGCCCAGTCCTGGCAGACATTGAACATTGCTGATGACCAGCATTTAAGTTGGGCTGTGTGTGGGGAAAGTTGTGCAATGCAAGGCTGCCGTATTTATGGCAGGAGCACATATATTGCTGGTGGTTCTGGCTCAAATTGATGTTATGTCACTGGTAAATAGCCGAGTGAAAGTAGTGGGAGTTTCTCACCCTGTAATAAACTACTTTGAAACAACTGTATTTCACAATTTGATATCCAAACTTTAATTGAGAAGGAGCTACATGTGACTGCAGACAGGTAAGCATTCATGCCAGCTGGTTTTTAGATGTTGACAATCCAATCCAGACCAGCTTTATTCTTTGATGTTGTAAAACAGTTTACTTTTACAACAACCTACTACCACAGGAAAAGACAACAAACATTAAAACAGGGCATAAAACAGCAAAATAACAGGTATTCTATAGTAGATAATATTAAAAAAAAATAGGAAAAAAGTAATTAAACAAATATTTGTTACAGCTGGGAATCAAGAAGCCAAGATGATTAAAAATAACTTTTCGTGTACTCATTGAAAGTTAAATTGGGGTCTATACAGCCATTTCTACATTTAGACACAACTCAAAGCTCTTTGCAAGTAGCACTGTAACATGGGAAGGCTTTGTCTATTTAAATATAAAGACATAATATTATTTCTGCCTTCAGTCAGTGCAGCATTCTACTCATAGATGGGGAAAGAAACACCAAACACCCTGGCAGACTATTGACAAGACCACAGAAGCCAGGAAGTCAAGACTGAAGCAGTTCTTGGCTTACCCTGAGATGCTCAACACAGCAACCTCAAATGTTGGATACAATCACCCACTCTCTTAAGCAACCTTGGAGGCTATGCCAAAACTGTGCCAAGGAAGAGTAATGTGAACCCAAGCTGAGATTTTAGCCCTACTTATGATGTCTTCTTAAACCATCCTAAAGTTCACAGAATTTCCACTAAATTTTGTTACCTGAAAATGGTTTGCTTATTTTGCTATGCTTTGCTTTGGTTTTGTTCCCTTAAATCATTGCCTGTCTTGCATATTTAACTTAGAAAGTCAGGGCACATTCTTGATTTATTTTAATTAACTCTTCAGTAATTTTTTTAATTTGTCTAATATATTACAATGGGTTTAGATATTTTCTTTGTTCTGAGACCTTAAAAACACTGAGTGATGGTAAAAATCAATGCTTAGGAAACTAATAAAAGGGAGACTTGTGTTTTGGGGAGTGGAGTGGAGGTGATAAGCAAAAAGATACCTGTCAAAGAGTACACAGGAGTTCAATGGATTGGACTGTGCTCTTTTGTATGCTCAGGTTCTAGCCTGGAGTTACTCATGTGCTTAATATTAAGCACACACATAAGTCTGTGCATGACTGGAATCTATTATTGCCATGTTGACATACATTTGTTAAGGGTTTGATTCTGCTAACATTTCTATTGGCAACACAGGGGGATGCAGTAAGGTCCTGTGGTTCAGAGGAAGATGGAAGAGATTTTGAGGAGTTGCTAATATATGCAACTTTAGAGACCATTCACCATAAACCACATTTTAAATACATTTCCATGGTCATGTTTATTTCTAAAATACCTAAAGACATCAATCAAGTTGTAGATTGAAGAGATATATAAGTATCCAGCCCTGAGAACAAAACCATTTGAAAAGATTTATTAACGGTTATTTATATACTGAAATCCAGTTCCTGTAAGATCTCAGTAGTGTGAATAGGCGGTTTAAAACCTGTTCCTTATTTATTGGCCTTCCAGCTATAAGTATATATTCAGCCTCTGTATTTTTTTGGTAGCTTTAAAATATTTTTTTGTCTGGATGGAGGCCTAAAAACCCAAATATTTGTCCAAAGCATGAGTTTTGAGACACAGATTTCCTACCATATCTTCACTATGGCAGCTGCTGTTATTTAACTGATAACATTCTGGTAATTTGCAAAAATCTTCTACCAGGAGCATAAACCCATACTTGTCTACTATATCTTGGGACCTGAGTGTTTTTTCCTGGAGTGTTTGAACTATGTGCCCAGGCAATCTTGACCTTTTGGTTTAAATCCAAATGTATCAGTTGCGGGAAGCACTACATTCTGTTTACACATTCATTACCTCTGGAGAATTTAATGTGCCATTTCCATCACACTTAGATTTCTAGCAGCTGAACTTGAATTTCTTTCTTGAGGAACAAACTTGTACAACTTGGATTTATGAACTGAAGACTACAAAGACTTTATTCTTAGTAGCTCCTCATTTCAATACAATGCTGTAAGAAAATATAATGAAATATGATGGATGAAAGTGATGGAGTCAGTTTTCTTAGGCTGTGCATGCTCTGCAACGAAGCCAAGTGTAGGGACAGGACACTGCTTCTGTCGTCTCCATTTCTCCCCATGTAGCTATGGCTGAGCTAGCCTGCTGGATGAAAGTAGTGCAGCATAAAGTTAGGAAGAAAATAGCTTTTCTGAGAAAAAATCATTACAGACTTAGGTGCTAGTGTGACTAATATTCCTAACATGACTATGTAAAGCTTTCAGGCTATTACCTCTATGTCATGACACTCTGCTACAGTCACTTGGTTGGCAGCATAGGCTCACTAGCAGAATGCAGATGTGCAGAAAGGCAGATATTCTGTATTTTCAATAGTGTTGACCAATCTTTTGAAATAGCTGCCATCTTCTTACAATGAAAAATCCCTTAGCAAACAAATATTTCTCTTGTGGAAAGTCTGTTAAGAAAAATTCTGGGTTAGATGCCCTTTGCTTGACAGCATATGGCCTGTTTATAAAAGTTACCCTCACCCACAAACTTTGGAAAGCAGGAATTCTCAGTGCCTGCAATAGAGATATCTGTCTCTTCCTTCCAGGTCCAACTGAGTGTGGTGACGAACTGGAACCCTAACTCCATCCCTATCTGCACCACTTTCCCATGGTATACTGCACAAATGAACCCTGCAACAGTATCTTCACAAGACTGTGGTTATCCCGTAATTTCTGTCAAAATTTGTCATTCTTGAGAAATCAGTAACCGAAGCTAAAGCAAAAGCTAACTCAATGTCAGTTTGCTTTTGATTCTCTGCCAGGTATTATAGGTCCATGTTTCACGTGTACCAAGCTGTAGTTACTGTGGTCATTATTTCAGTAGGATAGGTAAACGAGGCCCATAATCTCTTGCTGTTTCTTTGCAGGAGCGGTTTCTTAGTAGTTTTTTTGTTTGAGAGGCAGGACAAATCTGAACCATTGTTTCATCTCTTCTTTGTTTGCTCTGTCTCTCTGGCTATTGTGTGGGGAATGATAATGTAGACACACTTCTTGTGGGAAAGGAACTTAATTCCTTAGATGTCTGCACAAGTCAGAGCTATAGAAAACCTTTATATTATGAAGAAGGGTGGAAAAATTATTTTCTGACATGATCTATTTGTAGAAGCATCTCGTATTGGCCAAGAAATTTTGTTTAGAGAAGGATAGTTGCTTGGTTTATCATCTACTTCAGCTATCCTTGGCCCCACTCTTCTGCTGATTTGTTTCTTATCAATAAGAACTACATTGCATCATGTCCCAAGTATCTAAGTTAAGGGCATGTGATTGTGTCATAGAATCTTAGATTCATAGAATAAGGTTTGGTTTGGAAGGGAACTTAAAGACCAACCTCCCTGCCACAGTCAGGGACAGCTTCCACTAGACCGGGCTGCTTAAAGCATCATCCAGGCTGACCTTGAACACTTCCAGGGATGGAGCATCCACAGCTTCTCTGGACAACCTGTTCCAGTGTCTCACCACCCTCACAGTGAAAAAATTCTTCCTAATATCTAATTGAAACCTAACCTCTTTCAGTTTAATGCAATTCCCCCTTGTCACAGAATTGCTGAGGTTGGAAGGGACTGTAGTGGGTCATATGATCCAATCTCCCTGCTCAAGCAGGGCCATCCTGGAGCACATTGCACAGGATTGCAACCAGGTGGTTCACTGATGAGGTCCCATCATGATGAAGTTGTCTCTTCTCGAGGCTGAAGAGGCCCAGCTTCCTGAGCCTTTGCTCTTAAGAAAGATGCTCTAATCAAATTTGTTGCTTTCCCTAAAGAGATCCTCTAATCACCTTTGTTGCCCTCCACTGAACTTGCTCCAGAAGCTCCATGTCTCTCTTGTGCTGAGGACCCCAGAACTGGACACAGCACCCCCATACAAGGCCTTACTAAGGCTGAGTAGAGGGGCAGGATCACCTCCCTTGACCTGCTGGCAATGCTCTTTCTAATGCCTCCCAGGATTCCATTGGCTTTTTTGGTCACAAGGGCACACTGCTGACTCACATATATCTTGTTGTCCACCAGGACCCCCAGGTTCTTCCCTGCAGAGCTGCTTTCCAGCAGGTCAGCCCCCAGTCTGTACTGGTGCAGGGGGATCAACACAAAGCTCCTCCCAGTTTTGCGTCATGAGTGAACTTGCTAAGGAGTCATCTGCCCCTTCATCCAAGTCATTCATAAGTTAAACAATACCGGACCCTGTAAGGACCCTTAGGGGACACCATTAGTGACAGGCCTCCAACAGACCCTGTGCCACTGATCACAACACTCTGAGAGCTGCCATTCACCCTGCTCCTGAATTCATCTCACCACCCACGCATCCAGTCTGCACTTCCTGAGCTTGCCTATGAGGCTAACATAGCATCAAAAGCCTTGTCCTATCACTACATGTCCCTTGGATGTTTGTCAGGCTTGGATTCTATATGGGGAATATTTAGAACAGACATTGGCCCCCCAAATATAATGGAATGATAGAAAAGATAGAAAGTGGATCTCTTCTCCATACACAAATGGGTGAGTGTACCTGTTGCTTTGTTTTATAACTCTTGAACATCATTTGGTAAACCTGAGCTTCTAGATTAACTCTGTATGTGCTTTTTAACTGAATCTATAGTATTCAATTTAAAAAAAAAAATCCGTTAAAGAAAGAGTGATCTTCTTTAAGCCTTTTATTTAAATTCTAGGGTCTACAGATTGGGTACACCGCAGCACTGAAATGGATTCAGAGCCTTCAGACCAGTTGCCTCATTTTCAGTGAGTTTAAACATACTAATGTCCAGACTTCGTGAACGAAGATCTGGGGAAGGGCTTTCCCCACGTGGGTGTGCCGTTCCAGCCTGCGCAGTGGATTTTTTTTGGGTGAGGCACAGCGCAGAACTGGCCCCCACCGTTTAAGTCCTAAGGTTCATTTGCCACGGCCGAGCGAGCTCGGACAGTGACAGTGAAATCCTCGGGAC
>JAWWEU010000125.1:62189901-62218985 GCA_035583155.1 Acropternis orthonyx
CCTGCTGAGCATCCGAGATCTGACGGGATCAGATGGCAGGGAGGCATTTAACTGCCATGGGGACGGTCCCTACTGAGACTCCAACTCGTGCCCTGGGGATTCAGAGTTCAGAGTGCTAACCATAACGCCACGGGACCGCCCGAGTTTAAACATACGTGGCTAAAAATCTCAGGCCTATCAGCCATGAGCCACAGGTGCCTCTCAGGCATTAATGTTTTGCTTTGGTTCACTGGGAATGGAGGTGATAAATGTATTTTAAATGCTAAATACACACTTCACCCACTTCCTGCTTGAAGTAAGTTGACAGTTCACAAATTAAGAAGCCTGACAGTAAATCTTGAAGCACCTGATCTGGTAACTATGCTGAAGGAGTAATATTGGTGTTAAATGTAAGGCCTCCCAGAACACAACAGCCACCATTTTTATTCAAAAACACTGGGATGTGAAGAATACTGATCTCCACCTTTCTTGTAATAGCCCAGTGGCTTGAGACATCCTGATAAGCAAAGTACTCAATTCGCAGCCTATCTCTGGATCAAACATTTGTTTTAATGTTTCATTGCCTGCTAATGGTTAGAAAACTTGGAGAAAACACCCAGAACAAAGCACTCCCAGTTTTTAAGCATGCTCTCACCACTGTGAGTTTAACTTTCTGTTTCTTTCTTTGACCATACGAGTTTTATTACCTTTCTGCTTATCCCCTGCCCCTCTCCAAGAAGCAGTAGAGTTTACCCGTAGCTGTGAGACACACAAACCAGACTTACCTGTATCTTGTTACTCATGTTATCTGTTTCCTGACTAAGCTTTCCAACTGTAAGGATATTACATAATAAATAGATAACACTTTCTCCCATGTTTTCTAAGAAATGAGCAACTGATCATCCACCCTCATGGGGATGCTTTATACACCTTTTACCCACCAAGTCAATCAGACTCTGACTAGCCACTTAGCTCATGTTCTTAGATCTAAGAAAAATTTCACACACCACATCTATCATTTTCTACTGTCATATTAGCTGTCAGGTACTATGAATTTCCTTCTTTGGTATCTAATTTTATTTGTGAGTAGTTTATTAACTCTAGTCAAGAATTAAGGTAATGCTAAAAGTGTTAATCCTCACAGGTGAAGGCCCCTACCTTTCAGCTTGACCACGCCTATCTCTATTTTAAATGCAGGCTTTGCAACAGGTGTTCACAGAGCATCAATAATACAGAGTTCTGAAAAACTCAATATTCTTGCTGTTTAACTTGAAATCCTGGGACCTTAGTTCCTGAAGTTTTAAAGACACGCAGCTGAAATATAAAATTGTTGGCAACTGTGATCTGAACATAGGCATACGAGACATGAGAATTAAAGTATAATTTTTTATTTCTTCTGTGTTACTTTTTTTCCTCAGCCTTCTGTCTTTTGCAAAGTGAAACAGAGACTTCATTCTGTTCCAGCAGTCCTTCAAATGCAACATTCCAGAGATTTATTAGGAGCAGGTTTTAAACATTTTATTCCCTATCTCATTACTACATCAATAACTGACTCTAATATTATGACTAGATATTTGCTAAACTCTCTAACATAACTAGTGACGAAAAAGGGGTGCCTACTAACAACAGTGCAGTTCAAGTACATGGCATGAATTTGTTTCTCATTTTTGTTCCAAATTTCCACCTTGTTACCTTCACTTGTAGAATGTCAGGTCGTGTTGCCTTCTGGCAGATCTTGTGCAGTGCTGCTACTTGGCAGCTCATCCTTTTTCGCTGGTATTTATTCAATCATTATAAAGTACATTTTGCAGCACAAACTGATGTCAAACATATGATTTGTGTTTTCCCTGGCACCGTCTTTTAAGAAACCTGATTAGTTCAATGGAATTTTCAAGATCCAAGTCTTGAAATTAGCTAGATTTCTCTTGATAGTCTCATTTAAATTCCAAAAAGAATAACAATATTGTGTGTATGCAGTTACAGTTTGTTTAATTGGAGTCTATCTGTGGGTTTACTTATTAACCAACAAACATGTTACGTTAATCAGTGGAGAGAGGCATAGTCTTGTTTTTAAAAAATATTTACTAAAATGAATGGTCACAAGTAAGGTTGGGACTGTGGCGGTGTGTGGTAATATATTACCTCAGAATACTAATTATTCTACCTTTATATCATCTTCTGAAACTATTGTTTCAAAAAGTGTCTGTGATTATAAAACATATCTCCAAGAAACTTAGGTCTGAGGCTCTGCTGAGGTCCAGCCAAGACAGTGTCAAGTTCCAAACTATGCCTACTCAGTGGTTATATGTAGTAGTTACATATATATAACTATTAAAAAACTACTTTATGAATTATTTGCTGGTGGAACAATAATGTTGACATATAGAGTTTTATTAGCAGCAACATATTCCATTTAGTGGCTAACCTATAGAATTTTTCTTCTTCCAAATATAAAAACCTCTAGCTCTAGAGAACAGCAATTTCTGTTGTGAACACGAAGATAGTCTCTTACTTCGAGCTGATAAAATCTCCTTTATTATTGCAGAGGCCTGCAATCTTGGTTAACTGCAGAGTGATTCTCTGTAGAATACAAACAATGCATCACTATCTTCTTCTTTGGTAGAGACATATTCCAATCCAGTGATCATCAGTGATACCAGGAGCAGACCACCCCAGCACGTGGAAAACCTCTCTTTGCAGTTGTCAAGTTTCTACAGCTGATCTCATCTCAGATATATTACTCTTGGTTCACAGATTAGCAAAACATTTTACTTCTGTGTGGAGAGAAAATCCAAGCAACCATCTGCTGAAATCACAGACTTCATTTAATTTTCTCGTATAACATGATTTAAGTGCTGTGGAAATTCACATTTACAAGCAAACAAACAAATCAGAAGGCAGGCTCCTTATATTTTATCCCGCTTCTAATGTAGCATACAGTCACCGTTTTGTCCTTATTTGTTTTGAGTCAACATAGCACCAGGTTAACATCAGTATTATTACTGTTCTTTAAACAGAACAGTCAGCCAAAGTGCAGAGCCTCATGAACTGTTTTCATTAGGAGGAGTGATAATTGAGTCTGGCATCTCTGATGCAATCCTGCTCATTTACAATGTCCAAAGCTCTGTTTGCCTAAGCACTGAAGAAATCAAAGAGGAGACAAATTCTTCACAGATAGCTCCAAACCTCTCTAATCCAGCCTCTGGCTAAAAAGTTCTCTCACATTTCTACACTATTTCTGTGGTTACATCTGGTATATTCTTCTTGCCTTTTCTCTCATCTTCTCTGGCCAATCTAGTGTGAGTCTCACACCTTTCAATGTATCTCCATATTATCTTATTTCTCCCACATACCTGCTTGCAAACACCCTTGCATTGCCTTTTTATTTGTGTTTATGCTTCAAGTACAGATAACAGTAGTTTTAACTCCGCACTTCTAAAGAGGAGCTTAGTGACTCTTTAGCTGTATAAAATGAAGCGAATTTGGCACCCTAAACTTCTTCAAGGTTACATTCAAAGCCTTTCAAATTATAAGGCAAGTAAGAAATGCTATCTTTAGGGTATTATGGAGTGATTTGGTAGCTTTGTGCAAGAAAGTTAGTGATGCCTGTTGGCAAGGGATGTGTGAGAAGGCGTCTAAAGCCCAGTCAATACATCTGAAGTGATCAGATCTGCAGGTGCCCAGTTAGTTTCAGGCCACTTTTCTAAATTCTAAAGCCTGTGTTTAACCTTGCAGTTTAAAAGTTGTGGTCTTTATCCCGATTTTTGCAGACAGCTCCAAGAAATCTTTGAATGGCTTTTGAAATATTATTTCTTAAGGCAGTAACTGAGCTTAGATAAGTTTAATCACCATTACTTAACATCCAAAATGTGAACTCTGATTCATATTCTGTTTTTCTTTTTCCTTTAAATGGCATAACATATTACAACAGGGAGTCATATGAGGGTGGGAAAACATATTTGGAAACATAAAGCCAATCTAGATCCAAAATATGTAAATCAGTGTGCTCTACTCCCATTGTGAAGGGGCAGTTTTAGGAGTGTGTTGAAACATTCCACATTATGGAGCTGGTCAATAAAACCAAAACATTTAAACTTTCTTCCAATTCCATGATTTATTTCTCAGAAATGATTTCTAGCTGTGATATTTTCTTTATATTTTATTTGACCACAGTTGTTCAGCTTGTCCTTGCATAAATAGTTTGTGGATTTGGATCTGCCTTTCATCATACAAACCTTGGCATGCTTCCAAAGAAATACATAGACTTGTATTTAATAGGGTTAGAAATGTTAATCCACTCAAGTAGCCATGTATTCACAGTACTTGTGCACACACAGTTGCGAGGATATATTATAAAGAAACAGAATCTTTTTGCAGAAATTTTATCATAAGGGAGGAAGAACATTTTAGAAAAAACCATACTTGTTCCTTTCAAATGCTCTGTGAAAATAGTTATTTTGAAATTCCATCTTGAAGGTCACCTCAGGGATTACTGTACTTTTCACAATCCCCACAGTGGGCTGCAGAGGGAATTGAATGACTGATAGACAGATGGACTAATATGCAGAGTACTGTGTGAGTTTTTAAGGCCATCGCTCTCTAATTCAAAATATTCCAAATAAAAGGAAAGGATAATATCACGTGACCCAACCACAAGTTCTCTTAGACAAAGCAAATTTATGTCTGATAGACTATCTAGGCTTGTCCTCAGGGTGACCTTGATGTTTACAGATGAGAAAGAATCTAGTGATATGGTATATATAATTAGGGGACAAAGGATACAGTACAAAGAAACATAATAGACTAAAATCCATATATTCTAACAAAGGCTAAAAAAAAAAAAAAAAGAGAAGTCTTGGCTACATTCCTGTTGTACAAAGTTGCTGAATGTCACTCTTTTCTCTAACTAAGTTGGTGGCTGTCTTCTGCTGGGATCACTTTGCTTTGCTCTTCTTCTGTAATAGAATTTTTTTCTGAAATAATTCTTCTTCTTGTGCATAGGTTTTTTTGAAGTCTGACTACCTCGTCTCATTTGGGAACCCTCTTTCTGAATATCTCTTCTTCTGCTCGTAATATTTAATGATATTGTTTAATTCAAACTGGAAAGTTATTTCCCTGAACGATTTCCCAGTCATTTGCTTTATGATGACAAACTTATTAACAAACAATTTGATGTTTACATCTCAGTTCTGCAAAGGTCTTTGTTATAAATTTGAAATTATAAGGGCAGAGTTAACCATTCAGCAACCGGGGAGGGGAGCAGGTATTTTATTCCTTATTGTCTTCTTTCCTGCAGGCCTCCTAGGCTTAGGCGGGGGGTAATTAAATGTTAAAACTGTTTCCTTCTCAGCCCAGTGTTTCATGACTGTGTCCTGCACTCAAGAAGTATGCTAATCTGACAAACTGCAGCCACCCCATTGTGTACTGGGTCCAGGTCATCACACAGTAATCTTTGTATGAGCAGTGATTTCATGGACTGAGGAGTGCCTGACTGCTCCGTGACAACAGTTTGCATTTGACCGCCTCAGGGAGGCATCCCTGATCATACAACAGGTGATGGAATGACATGCAAAAGTGTATCTTTGTTGTGGCTTGGTGATAGGGACAAGTATGAATATTTGGTGGTATAAACAGTGCTGCACTAAAATCAGAGACACGTGGGCTGTTTAGTGGATGTATGTCCAACACACTGAGGGAGACGTGTGCTGCTCTCTTGTAGCTTGCTCTTGCAGAAAAAAGTTAAGTCACACAGGGTTAGAGCACTTATTTTGGATTTAGGTTTTGAGTCTTGGATATGGGTTGCTGCTGTACCACAGACTCCTTGTTAGGATATGACACACATGACTTAACATCCTTCCATTTCAGTTCCATGATTTTTAAACAGGAAAATTTAGTGCTATTTCTGCAGATTGTAATAACAGGGATCATTCAAACAATTTTAATAGAAGTCACTGAAAACATATATAAGAAAGTAAGGAATTAGATTCTGAGTTTGACATCTTTAGGGACATCATTTCATTCCCCACAGAGAATCAATGAAGTCTGAGAAATTCTTTAGAAATAATTGAATGAAAAAGCAGAGATTATGTTACTGCCCTTGGCTGAGGGATACCTGCCATTTCCAATTCATATTCAAAAATCCTTTCTGAGATATCCTACCACTTTTGGATAGGTAATGTGTGGTTGCTTCCAGTTTGTGTGCTCCATAAAATATTTGTTACCTTTTGTTTTTTATATATCCCTCTCCACAACGGGCATTGTATTTGATGCTTTGATGTTACACTTTCAAATTATCCAGAAATTGCAGCTGTTATGGTGTCTGGTCATTAAGGGCAGCTTCATACAAAGTATGCTGCTACTGCTTGCTATGATCTCTATCAGCTCTCAAGTTTTAAAGTCTGTTTTTCCAGTAAAGCCTGATGTAACTTTGACTTGGGCTGCTCATATATACCAAGTACCTAATCCTCCAAAGTTTTTTTTTGTGCCTGAGTCCCTTTGAAATGGAAAGAACTTAGAAATACATTTGAGGGCCACTTTTTTTTTCATTAAAGTCTCTGTGAAGAGGATATCTGAAAGTGCACAAGGGAAATAGGAGTATAAATCTAACTGAAAATCATGAATTCTTGGACTTCTAACTCTCTTAGATTACTCCTTAGGATAGAATTTCCAAAACACTTGAAAGTTTGGCAGTTTTTAATAATTTATTTAAGTTATTACATTTATTA
This sequence comes from Acropternis orthonyx, assembly GCA_035583155.1. Taxonomy (NCBI): domain Eukaryota; kingdom Metazoa; phylum Chordata; class Aves; order Passeriformes; family Rhinocryptidae; genus Acropternis; species Acropternis orthonyx. Next base: position 62,196,606 of record JAWWEU010000125.1, read on the forward strand.
AGAAGTTGCTGAGTGTCCATCATAAATGAAACTCAAGCTGTTGCATAGATGGCTAGAAGAATTTCTCTCTATAGTTGATGTTCTTGGTGTCTCTTCTAACATGACACCATGATGATTTATGATTAACAGCTCCTATAAAACAGTGCACCTTGAATTACAGGCTTCAAAAACCTCATTAATCCTCTCTCCAACAAGTGATTGCTGAATTTTCCAGGAGGAAATATTTCAATTGTTAATGGGAAAAGAAGTGCCCAATAGGAAGGGGGGAAATATCAATATGTAGGTTTGTATAAATGGCATGTAGCTAATGGGAGAACACTCTAGGCAAAAGGGTCCTGATTTTAGAACTTGTATTTACTGCATTCAAAGAACATCAGAACATGCTTTCTTGGGGCTTTTCTCTTGTTATGGAATAGATTAGAAATGGGGTGAGGAAGGAGAAAAGAGTTTCTTGAATAGTAAAGTATATTTCTTTGAGATTTTTGACTCATTTTAGTGCTTAGATTGTAGGCAGACATCCGGCAGGACTGGCACCAGGATTGAGAGGGTTTGGAGAAGGACACCACCCTTATTCACACCACAGCTTTGAATCCCTACTGGCACCCACAAATTCTGACACAATTTGAAAGCTCTTGAGCTCCAATTTTCACTATTCCAGAAGCCTCTCTTCTTTTACCTACTGAGTCTCATTAGCTCACCACTTCTGTTACCTGGCAATACTTTCAACAGTTATATTGCCTTATTTTATTTTATAGCTTAGCTTGTTGTGTTATTGAACACTTGCTAATTAATTTTCCTGCCAACTCACTGTTTGCCTGTGTCTCAACTTCTTACGGAGCGACTGACAGTACCTTTATATTACTTTTCTGTCAGACCCACTACTTCCTTCAGTTATGACTATCTCCCTTGTCTGTCCCTTCCTACTCTTCTGTCTCCAGCAATGTTGTTCTTTTTCTTTAAGTAGGTGGTTTATTTTTCGTACCACTCAGCAGTGTTCTTTTTCCCTTTCTCTCAATTTTTAGATTCCACCACCTCATTCTGTTATGCAGTGGTTTCTACTACCTTTACTGTGGCAAACACTCAAAAATTTATGTCTGCTATTTTCACCAATATCTTCAATCATCTTTCATCTATACTTAGCCTAATTATGTGTCAATTTAAATATGATATATTAAAACCTGTCACTTGGGTCAGTTGTTAATGCTTGTCAGAATGTCAAGAGGTCTTCTTTTCCTTTTTTTTTTTTTGTTACAGATAATGACTACTATATTATAGTTGTCACTATAAAACTGAATGCCAACTGGAATTCCATTTCTTTTCTGGAAAAATGTTTTTGGCTTTATTTTTTCATCTTTCACATATCAAAAAGATTGTTATTTTGTGATTCTTGCCTTTTCTTCTTCCAAAATCAACCAGAGGAACCCCACAACTGTAATCTTCTCATCTATGGCTTCCTTGGTGTCTACATCATGCTCACATATCTGCCCAGATATCTGTCAATATGTTTACTGTTACATTCTGAGCATTTTGGCTCTCTGTTTGAATTCTTCTTTTTCTCTGTTTTATATACAACTTTACTACACTGTTAAGCTCCCTCTCGTATTACATGTGCTCTTTTGTTTCCATAGTATCGTTGATGCACAGAGCACATTGAACTGCTCAAAATTTGCTTCTTCTGCCAGCATCATAGGAAACTGATGAGTGGTAACTAAGGAAGTCCTCAGAGAGACTGAAAAGATTTATTTTAGTCATGCTACTCCTCATTAGTTATTCTAGCTAGTTGTTGAATCCTGCCTTGATAGGTTTTGGGGTCTTTGGCACAAGGTCTTCCCTTTAATTAGTTTTGCTTGCATCTTGGCATGATGACTCTTTTTCCTGAATAATAAACACAGGAACCATCATAATGTCAGCCTTCACTTTTTCTTTAAAATACAGGTTCCTCCATCAGGATTTAAAAGAAGATGCCCAGAAGTCAATCACTCCACTTCCTTGCAAATGAAGAATGTATAGGAACAACAGGGTTTAAACTATGGCAAGTCACTGCTTTTGTTTCCTATTCATAAAGGTAGTGCAAGCTTTGAAAGCCTTTAGAAAGGAGATAAACTTTTCCTAATCAACAAAATCTACCTTTAGTTCTTACACATTGAGTTTATTAATCTCTAAATATATTCTGCTCTTGAATGAGATCAAAGTAATGGAAATCCATTCTCCAGAACATTCTGAACTTTTAGAGAAAAAAAAAAATCACAGACTTCCTTTGCTCCAGAATGAAATATTCTATAAATACTAGAACTTGATCAGAAGGTTGGTATATTATATCCTGCATAATCACAACAGCAAAACAGAAGCTTTGCTTCATTCTAGTAGGAAATTTTGACTACTTCGATGAATTCCCATGGGGAATTATAATGTATTCAAGAAACTATGGCAGATGTAAAAAGTGCCATCAGCAAATCTTTGGCCAATCTTACCTCATAATGTTTTTTGGCTAGTTACTCAAAGCTGTGTATTATATATAGCAATTCTCTAAACCATACTTTTTCTTTCTTTCCTTTCTTTTTTCCTGAGTTTTGCATATGTAATTCTGATGTAATTCAGTGAAGTTATTTCCCACTAGATTAACCCACATACTCAAATTATATTTCTCAGTTTCCAATATAAACACCCGGCTTTGCAGCCCATACATTTAGCCAAACAAGGAATCCCAGCGGTGCCAGTAGAAGTAAAACCCACTGAAAAGGTATATGGATGGCAGAATCAAGACCTCATAAAGTTGAAGACAACTATAGAGTTAACTAATCCCTGTGCTTGCTCTCTACAGAGGTTTAGAATCCTCCTGAGCAATCCTTCTGTATTGTAATATGCAATTCATTACAGAGACTCAAAGTAGGATTATTTTCAAGCCTTTCTTCTTCTTTAGCTCTAACAGGATTTGAATTTGCATTTCATTTCTCACTCATATCTTTCTTGCTTGCTTTCGGGTTTCCTCATTTGTTCTCTTTCACAAATGGATCTTTGGACAAACATTTTGTATGTGGGATGGGTCGCCATGTTAAAAAGATTATCTCACCATGGAGTCCATCGGCATTTAGCAACAACAGCACTTATATTTTTCTCATGTTGCCTTTATCTCTTAATCATTATTAGCTGACTGAGATTTATGATATCTTCTTCATCCAGAGATAAAATCAATTAGTTGAAAAATCTCTATCTTGTTAGCTATAGTCAAAAAATGAACTGTGAAGCTGGATGTGTATAATTGTATTTTCCAGTTCAGTGAGCATGTGCGCAGGAAAACAGCCGCAACCCCCAGCAGGGAATGGTCAGCTGGTCCCAGCCTATTCAGGGGTCTTGGTGCCAGCCAGCTTTCAGAGAGGGAGGGGTGGGCCCTAAGGAGCCCAAAGGATTTTCCAGACCCTCTTGGGTAATTTACACCAATCTTAAACATGTATGTTTGTCTGAAGTCTCTTTTATCAGCGTGGTAATCCCATTACTGACAAATGAAGATGTAATCACAGTTTATTCAAATACTTTGAAAGCTTTATCCCCTTTACAGAGAAAGGAGAAAGTACAATTGGCTGCAAATGACTTCTTAAACTCCTACTGGGAAACTAGCAAAGCAAAAATGATTTTTAAAACACATCAGCACTTGAGTATAGGATGAAAAGCATTGCCTACAGGGTCTCTGAAGTAAGGAATCTACTCTTACTTATGGAATTTACATCACACTCAGCATTGTTACTACTAATTTGAATCAGTGAGAGAATAGTGTTCTTTCCTTGGTTTGTTCTACAGTGCTATTTCCTACTAGAGACATCTCTGCTTAACTCCATCAGTAGTCGCAAGGGTAGAGATGCTGGTTGAACTGTGTCTCTATCACCAAGGTAACCATCTGGTAATGTGCAGAGATCCTTCCTTTTGTGAAAGGTACACCAGTAACCAGAAAACTATGGATAAAAATCTAGAGTAGACAACCTTGGGCATTTTCAAGGGGAATATTAACTATCACAATATTTCTCCATCATCCCTGTTTGTAGCAAAGGGAGACAGAAATACAGAGAAAAGCCTTGGTGCAGAACTGAAGCCTTGAACACTAAGAGCACCACTGAAGTCTCTAAGGTGATGAAGTGCCAGAGAGGATCCATGGGAGGTCCTAGGAACCCCTTGTTAAAACTCCTTCATGTGTGGAATAACTTCCTTGTCTTGGGTAGAATCCATTCACAGTGCTCTGATGCACTAATATACAGATTATAAAAATAATCTGAAAATTGTATCTTCCTCTTCCTCTCCCCAAATCACACCAAAGAACAGTTTTAGTAATTTTATGACTAAATGTATGCCCAGATAGCCTAAAAAGTTAAAATGCAGAAAAAAAAGTTTAGATTATTTTACCTTATGAACAAGGAAAAAAAAATCTGTAACATTTTAAATGCCAAATATATTGTTATTTTAAAACAAACTGTATATAATGCAAATTCCTTTATTATATAGATATCTTTCATGTAAGTTTCTTGACTTCATAATGAAATTTGATCTCACTGATAAACAGAATATCATGTTCTGAAGTTTTCAGTATAGGACAGTACTGCACAAGGTGATGATTGCTTTGCACTTCTGTGAACATGAATCCACTGCTTTTTCCTTTAGAAATCATTATTTTTATTTATTCTTTTACTTACTATGATATTCCCCACCCTAGACTAGGAATTAATTACATGAATACATAAGCAAAACATTTCTGGTTTGAAGAACATGTAGTCTAATTAGACTGAAATCAAGAAGAGAGATGTGTAGCAAGTTGCCATGCACCATACAGCAAGTTAGTTTTGGTAGCTGAGAATAGTCTTCTGGAGCTCCATAGGATCATTTTCAGTTAATAAAATCCAGCACTTCCAATGTAGTGGAACTTGCTGCTTTCTTTTTGCTGAGCCTTTACTTTTGCTGGAACAAGTTTTCTTGTGGCCGCACAGTAAACCAGAATTGAGAGAGGGTAGGAGTAACACAGCCAGAAGAAGGGGAAAAAAAAAGAGGGGGAAAAAAAAATCAATTTTCAGTTGGATCGGTTTCCCACACTGAGTCACTGTTCAGCTGTACAAACTTTCATGGTGGCACAATGGAAGGAATGACAAAGGCATGGAATGGCCTGGCAGGGTGAGGGAAGAGGATGCTCCACAGTGGGAACTGCAGTATAAATACTAGTACTTACTTTCACCAGCTTCACCCGGCTGAAATGGTGGCTTGTGATGAGATTCACCTTAGTTTCACTCTGTACTAGGGCTGCCTTACTGTTGGCAGTGGCACTTCTTTTGGCTCCACACTGCACATACATGAGCTCAGAAGGAAGCGTTCAGCTGTGTGAGCAGTATCCTCCTCCGAATGACCTGCACCCTGCAGCTTGGAAACCTTGGCTAATAGAAGAGCTGCAGAATGTAGGGGTAAGAAACCTGCACAGAAAAGGTTCAGAAAAGCAACAGATATTTTTCTGTTTGTAGGTAGTATTCGGAGCTGATAGGTACCAGGAGTCATTGTCCAGCTTCTATTTTGTTCTGCTCTTCTTTTTTTGGTTAGATTCTGCGTTTCATTTGAGCACTTGAGGAGGGATAAATTTCAACAGGTATGTGGAATACCAAATGACATCTGGCTGTAGATTGGTTTTCACTTGATGAAAACAAAGTCATTAAAACAAGCCACTTGTGCTGAAGATATGGCCTTAATCCCTATTGAAGTTGTTCTCTGAGAAAACTTTAGTTCACACTATGAGAATGCTGCCTGTTACTGATCACTTGGTAAAGTGTTCAAAAATACTGGTAGAAGTGAACTGGTAAGGAAATTTTTGTGAATCACTAACTCCAATTTGAGTTATTTCATGATGTACCCGAAAGAGTAACTTTTTTTCATGTTAGTCAATAATCTTTGCATGTTGGATGTTTCCAATTAAATACAAACATGAGTACTTTTAACCCATTTTCTGTTTGATGCATCGTGTCAGGTCATATTTTGGCCCTGTGTACATTTTCCTGTTCTTAGACCAAAAAAAGGATATTTCCAAATTCTTCTTTTTCAACTGGGAGTTCCCTTCCAAAGCTGTTGAACTTGTGGATTGAAACACAAAGCAGAGATCCAGCAGCAAGAGGTACAGAAAAGCAGAGAGACTATGAATAAGAACCTGTGCCATATCATGGGAGAGCCCATCACAAGTAAGTCAGACCTTTCAAGAAAACTCTGACAACTTTGCTGAACTCCATCACATCCTTTGGAGCTGTCAAACATGGGCCTTGCTCAGTCTTAAGCAGCACAAGCAGAAGACAGGGCACAACTGAGCAGCGCAGTGACCTGTCAAACTGAATGTGAGAATGTGCAAGATGTAACTTGGGCTCCATTTGGGTTTTGGAGATGGGTTCCAAAGCCCACTGCATTCTTCCAGAGGTCTTTGGATTTACTGTATTTGTATATCAGCATCAGAATAATTTCCTATACTTCCAGTTGACAACTTCTTTAAGTTTTTTTAGCTTGAGAAATAGTTATGTGTCCTGATCTTATAGATAGTATGGTCCATGTTACCAATTCAATTTCAAGCAGCAGACTCCAGCATTAGAGATACTTTCTTTTTAGTGGTGAAGCCCATTTGACTTTGTAGTGTGATGGCACTGCCCCATAAATGAATTACAGAGAGATCTAAACATCAGGAAAATCCAACCTAGAGTCAGAATATTGGCTTTGAAATATATGTGCATTTTGGTGCCAGAAAATAAGCATCTTTTGTTTTAAGAGTCCTTAAATTTTTCCTTAGTCCTTTGCATGTCTTATGCCCTTCCTTGAAAATAAGAGTTATGTTTCCTTCTCCGATCTAGGCAGTAGGGCTAAACATATCTAAATAAGCACAAAAACTAATAATACAGCTGCTGTTTTGCAGTTTTCTGAAAGGACATGGAACAGACTACCTGATGTGTGCTGGGGAATATGGAATCTGCAAGAGTATGGGATCACTCCTGACAGTCTGACATTCCTGATTCAAGTGGAAAAACTCCAAGTCCAATTTTTCCTTCCTGTTTCTTATGAAAGGATACATATGGCTGTAGCCATGAGGCTTTTGCTATGAGCCCCTCAAATGTTTTGTCATATTCACAACTGTGTTTGGTCATTGGAATATGTACTGGGATAATAACTGGCAAAACTACATTTTTGGAGAACACACCAGGTAGTTCTCACTTTCCCAAGCAATGAATTCAACAGCAATGCTCTGTTCCTAAATACATCTGCAAAGAAGAATATGAGGCTGTTCCAATATTTTAGCTATATTTCACTTCTTGTATTTTATGAAACAGTGAAGAAAGGCACAGTGAAAGAATCCAAAATAAAACAGTCTAAGTAACAGCCAGGAAAATGGTCTGTACTGAAGAATTTTTGGTATTTAGATCTAGGATACACTTTTCTGGTCAAGAGGGAAGTACATCACTATTGAACTAATAGAGATAAAACTATGCTATGGAATGGTGTTGTTCTTATAGGCACTCTGTGATAAAACAAAAAAATCCCCCCCCCCAAAAAAAAAAGAGAGAGAGAGAAAAATATATATGGGTTATGCTTCAGCAAAAAATCTGGAAGTTATCATGATTTAATAATGTAAAAGAAAAGCTTGACACTATGACCCAAAGGCCAAGAGTTTACATTGACCTAAGGGGGGGAAAAAAAAGTCATTCTTTCTTCTCCCCTCCTGCAAGTGCAGAAATACTGATTCTCCAGGGGTAAGGCTAATGCCTCTATCTTCACCTCTCTCTCTTCCCCACCTAGATCTGTGTCTTACATATTCACAGGGCAGCACCACATCCTCTTCACTGCTCCACGACTTCTTATAGGGTTGATTGGCCACATCTGCCAACCAGCTGTGTCTGCCACGTGAAATCACTGAGCAGGAGAGAAGCCACAGCATCATGTTCAAAACAGAATCCTGTCCCAAAGCTTTCCTCACCACTGCACATCTTACCGAGGCCTCTGCTATGTCCTTATACTGGCTGTGACAGGTATGTCTCCTGGTACCTCATCCAGTACATCATTGGCTCATGCACCAGGACAGAAAAAAATGTCAGTTCTGAGTAAAATTACTAATTTTTGCAAAGCTTAGGCACTAAATTCAAGAACTTGGAAGAAATGCCCAGCTCCTGATGGGCTGCAGCTTACAGTGAAGATGCTGCAGCATCTATTTTGAATAGTAGGTTGAGAAGAGCTGGGAAAACTATAGGAGGTTTTACTAACATCTAGCATCACCTAAACCTAATGAATGCTCTGTAACCTCTAAATTTTAGGTGTTTGGTGCCTAGGATGGAGTCTAGGCTGCTCCTATTTTAGAGTTAGGCAGCTCCTACTTGAGTCACCAAACTGAAGACCTGTTCTCTCTGAAGGTAGACTGTGGCTGATATGTGTCACATCAGTCCAGGAGCCACACAGCCACACTAACATGGTACAGTAATAAAGCTGATAAAGCTTCCAGACAGCATCTCACAGAACAGGCAAAGCAAGGCCACATCTGCCTAGAGCCAGTTGTGTGCTTCAGCCTCTGAATTGATGGTACACTAAAGTAAAATCATGAGGTGAGAAAAAAGGGAGAAGAGGGAGGTGCTATTTTCACTGTTCTCCGAAGTATAAATACTAAGAGTATTAATTTTACTAAGCATAAATTTCTGTGCTCACATTTGTAAAGAGGTGATTAAAGATCCACGTTTCAAAAATCAGTCCTGAGATAAGGGTTTGTTTTGGTTCAGAATGCCCAGACGCCTGTTTTGAAATGTGGCCAAATAAAGAAACACAAGTAGCCCTCTGTTGATCTCTGCTGCAGTCAGCAAAGGATGCAAGATTAATGGGGCTGGAAATCAAGGACAAAAGGAATCCTCACCCTGTAATAATGGTTTGGGCGCTCAGCAGGGATTAGAGAGACTTAAGTTCAGTGTTTGATGTAGTATAGTACTTGTATTCCTGGATGAGTACTCATACTACTAGTCTGCTACACAGAACGGAGAAGAGGAGAGAGAGGAGTGGAAGCCACCTATCTATCCTCATCTAATTTTGTTTTAAAATGAAATTATTCCGTTGATGTCTGATTCATCTACTGGGATAATGTCGAAGAGATCAGGCCCTCTGTGCATAGAGCGAGAATTTATAAATCTGACAATCAGTGAATTTAGCAGGATGTCAAAATGAAGCAATTTTTTTTTTGTTTTGGATTGCAACTTTATTGCCAAGCACCTCAGTCCTGCTTTTATTCTGATTTAGATACTTAAGTCCTTTATTGAACCCTTTTTTTTTTTTAATTGTTGTTCCAAATTAACCAAGAAGTAGGAATTAAGGTTTTGAACCAAGTCATTTGGAAGACTGTGTTCATTGAAGCATTGGTCAGATTTCAAATACTGTAACCCATAAAAAGCAACAGAATCTTTTGGGAATGAACATTAAAAGGAACAAAACTTTTATTTTTAGTTGCCTTAGGAATCAACTATTGAATAATTTCTTTCAGAGGCTTGAAAGAAGGTAAGAAGGAGGTTTTGGGCTTTGCATTTGTTACCCACTGTGGATTGAATTCAATCTTTATACTAACTGGTATAAATCAGGAGCTGTTCCAATGAAATCAGTAGTTACACAATTGTAAAATCAGTTAGTGATCACAGTCTGGCTGCAGAGACCTATGGCATTAATCAGTTTTAAAGATCTGGTCCCTAAGTACTTAATTTCTAGGAAACAGCACAATGTGACATTACAAGGATCCTATTTAGAGACACACACTCTGCAGATCAAAGCAGGAACTACTGGAAATGCTTTCCGAAGGTATGTGTAACTATAAAATGTTTTGAGTGGCTGCCAGTATTTTGTAATCAGTGTTGTAAAGTTTTGTGATACTCTTGATGTCTGCAGATGTTATGTGGCCCGTGGCACAGAGCTGATGTTCTGAATTACCAATTATATACCTAATGGAGCCCTGAGAACTAACTCCTGCCCTCCTCTGGGTACTGAGGCAGTCTTTAAACACTAGCAAAAGACTGATGCTATAAATAAAATTCTGTCTCCATAGCGACAGGCAGTTCAGTGCTCAGCTTTCAACACTTTAAAAAGGTAATTACTGTCTTTTTTCTTTATATTTTTCTATTCTTGGTTTATAACAGCAGTAATAACCTCCTGAGTTGGGCATTTCCTGGCAATTAATGACTGACAGTGTTAAGAACCCTTGGCTTTACCTCAAACCCTCAAATCCTCCAGCCAGTCATTAACTGCCAGGAAATGCCCTTCTCCGTAGTCATTATTGCTTAATTATGTAAACCTGGATTAGAAATTTAATTAGATGACTTTAACATTCTCTTATTCTCTCTCCACTTTCTTTCCCCATGTCTCAATTATCAGTACTTGTCACAGTTGTTGGTTGGCATGACTGATGTTTACTCCAAATAATGCCAGTATAGCAAATGCTACACAGAGTCTCTGTGAAACAGAACTGATTCCCTTTCTAGGTTTTGGTCAACAGAATTTATCTGCATACCTACTTATGAAAAATACATTAGATTAGGTAGGAAAGAACCTCCAGGTTCTATTTGGTACTGCTTTTAGGTGGTGACCAATAAGAGTCCCCAGTGGGAGCTCTCCAGTTTGATGAATGAAGGAAAGCTTGTGATGGAGGATGCTGAATCTCTGCCTTAGCTTTCCAACTCCAGCTGTACCTGACTGAAGAAGGAGTGTTCTAGGTATAGCTGTGTTTTGCCCCATTTCTCTTAAAAGCCCAAGAGTGTAAGTGCTGTAGGTAAATGCTTAAAAACAGGATTAGTGGCTCTGCCTCATTTCTGATCAGGCAATCCTTAAAATTACTTTCACAGATTTATTTCCTTCATTTGAACACGGGGCCAGTGTTTAGCTAAATAATAGCTACTGCAGCATCCAAATAAAGGTGACAAATGAATCTATTTCTCCCTATTAAACATGCCATTTGTTCAGGCATTGCTCTTAAAGAAGATCTCTTGCATAACACAGTTGCTCTAATACTGACCCCATCACGCTACCGTCAAACAAATTGGCTTTCAGAAAGGCATTACCTCTCTAGCCTCAGTGCCACTGACCCATGTACATACTTGCATCACATTATTGTCACCATCATCAGTGTCTTACCACTACATTTATAAAATCACCTGTCTATACCGTCTCATTTTAGTCCCAGAATCTTTAGTTGGACAGTAAACAGAGATTAACAATAATATTTACCATTCTCTTATCTTTGAATGAACTACTAGCCAAACTCTAAAATTTATGCTTGTGATTCTGGGAGATCTTCTAAATTATTAAATTGCTTCTGACTTCTCTGCAGGCTGTATGGCACCATTTCATGACTTAGTGTCTCTGATGCTCCATCCAGCTATAACTTCTCGCATGCTTCATAAAGTATACCATAATGTTAATTGTTTTAATGTACAAAGGTCATGTAATTTGGAGCAAAGGGCACTTTCTATGAAGTCTTATGCATTGTAGCCCTGGTACAAAATATTACCTTTTGACAAATAGGCAATTTTGTAATAAACAAATAATCAGGATCGTTTGTAATAAAGAGAAGTAGCAATAATGTTGACATGAAAAGTAATAATTATATTACTGAATCATCTCTTTAATTTGAAGTCCTTTAAAAAAAACACATTATGCCTGACTGCAACCTCCATCAATTCCAAAAAAAACCAAAAGCATAAGTGACTTTAGAAAGGTCTCTAATTTTTAGCATTCCAATAATTTCTACTGAGTCTAGTAAAAGAAAGAAAACAAAAATTGTCAGACAGATTAAAAGATCCTAAAAACAGTGCAAAATAATATTAATTTTAAAACACACTTTTTAAAAGAGTTTAAAATTTGATAGAAAAATCCGTTGGAATGCATATCCATTAGAAAAGTAAACTATGGATGTTAAGTCCAAAAACTCATTATTTTAATTGAGCTATTAAATTATAGTATTTCTTTTTGTGTTATGTATTATACTCACAGTGGTGTGTGTATTTGTAGCATGTAACTTCTGGTGATAGTTACCTAAATAGATAAAGCTGAGGCTAGCCTGTTGTGCAGGTGGAGGAGCCTTTTACTTCTCAATAAAAGTGGGAGACAAGGTAACTGATTTCCACCTGCCTTTTTAAAGGCATGCTAAAAGTGGAAAAGGTGGGATAGAATGGACTTCTAGTTCTTTACTTACATGCTAGTGGAAAAATGAGGCAAGTACGCACAGCAGAACACCTGCTGTTTGTGGTGGCCTTGTTTTTCCTTCTGTTCACTGCACATCCCTGCTTTTGTCTGAACCTGCCCTGCACAGCTGTAAGACTGTGCTTGAGAGGAACCCCGCTCATTTCCATGGCATGGCATGTGCAGAAAGCCAGGGACTCTCCATCCAGCTGGGAGAGTAATACAGAAAATAACAGTGGCTTTGAGGCAGCTTTTAAGGAATTTACTTACGATCACAGTGAATTGATTCAGTCTCTATTATTAAGTTAAAATATATGACAGTTAAAGAAGCATTCCCTCCTTCCCTAAGATAGGATGAACCAGAGATTGGAGATAGAATCTGGACCATGATAGATGTTTATTCATATCTTGGTTCTACTATTGACCTGATGCTTTAGTTTTGTGCCTCAGATTAACAAATATATAATTAGAGTTGCTTCCTGTGTAACAGTGATGTTGATGTATACTGACAAATAGCATTAAATAAGCATTAATTGCAGAAATCTCACCAATTCAGCAGAAGGAATGAGATGATAGAAAAAAAATCTCACTTATTTTACACACCGAGAGAGGTAATGCTTCCTCTGATGTGATGCTTCATAATCTACAATAGCTGTGGAGCTGACACTTCAGAAATACAAGTTTATCATCTTGTTATCTTCATTACAACAGTGTATATTTTGCAATTTGAAAGTTTGCTGAAGCATCAACAGAAAATGTGAAGTTACTCTTCCTCCTATGTCTTCTATATACTGTATCTTAACTATTAAACTAAACACTTTATACACTTAATTAGTGTATTTTGTGAAGCTTGAGTGTCTGAAAACATTCAGTAAACATAAAGAAACTTAACAGTTAATACTAACAGGTCACTGCCAGGCATATCAAACTACATACAAATTCAACTGCTAATGAGATTGCTAGTCTAACTTCCCACTTCAGAATATAGAGTGAGTAGGATAGAATAGGAAAAAAAAAGAAAAAGCTCTGAAATATATTACAGAAAATGAAGGTATCTTGATTAATGACATTTACAGAAAAAAAAATATTTAGAAATACTTTTGTTTTCTCTGGTGAAAGACTACTTTTCTTCTTGTTATCCCAGAACAGGTGTTGAGCTCAATGGGAGCAAAGAATTGTTGATTTAGCAAGGATTACACGACTGATCCTCACATTATACAACAGAATTTATCCACCTCAGGAATCACTTCAGACTCCCTCTTTTTGTGAGACTCAGCGATGAATCAAAAGGCTATTAACTGCTGTAATTTATATAATCTTCTACCTCTCTTGTGTTGAAAAAAAAAAAAGCATTCTCTGATAACACTGTTTAAGCATTTCTTTGCACAGAGAAGTATTGTCAGCATAACTTATATTGCATTAGCTGAGTTGATATTGCACCAATTAAAAGCATTCATGCTGTTGTGTCGATGTCCTCACAGCATTATACTATGATCTTTTCACTGCAGACAAGGTGTCTGAGCCTTGCTGGCATTGTTTGGAGTTCATTGTGCTGTGGATAGTTTTTATGATATATTGTGGGATACATCTCAGAGTCTGAAGGAGCAGTGGTTGCAGTGGCCACTTTCTAATTTAAATTCACTTGGAATGCTATTCTGCTTCTGAGTTGTCCTTCACTTGCATGGTCGAAACACAGAAGAACACAATACTTGTCCTTTATCTAACAGGAAAGCAAACTCCATCAGAGGGCTGAAGAGTTCATGGATAGTCTAATTTCTCAATTGGTCTTGAGATTCTGATAGTTTGGGGGAGGAGATTTACAGCTGAAGTAATCCATGTGAGACTGTCTTTATGTTGTAATCTAGCTGAAAAAATCACAGAGGAGAAGTTTTCCTGTACAAAGCCCCTAGCAAACTTTAAGGGTCACTGCTGACACATTTTAAGTTTTTGTGCAGCCTTCATTCCTTTGGTGTTTGATGTCCTCCACTGGCAGACCCAGATGTAGCCACAATATATGCACAGAAACCATGAACCCAGGTTTCATACCCTCTGCATCAAGTAACACGGAGTATGCGTTCCCCATATGTGGGGCTAACCAGGAAGCAGCGAGGGACCTGGGACAGCTTTTTAAGCTTTATTGATAAATCTCTGTCTCATATACTGCAGAAGAAAATTGGGAAAATATTTTAAAGGATCTTAATTCTTTCAAAAATTAAGAAACACTTTGAGACAATTTTTTCTTTGCTCTTATTTTCACTAGACAAGAGCAGACAGATCTCTGTAGCAGTTTCTGTGTGTTTTCATCACATTTTCATGGAAATGTTATTTGGGATTTTTTTGGTTTTTTGAAAATACCTCTAGTTCTTGGAAAGCATGTAACTGAGACATGGACTTTACAGTTTAAGCATCACCTTAAACTGCCAGAAAAGATTCAGGAGTAATATTGACCTCTGCCTCCCTGAAATAAAAGAAAGCTTCCTATTTTTTTGCCCTTCCTTTCAGCACGAAGGAAGTTTTCTGTAAAATGCGAGTCGTGCCGAGAATGAATGGTACATTGCATGAGGCCACTCACAGGAGCCAAACTCAGTGTGAAGTAGCAGCGTGTAAGCAGGGGCTGTATGTTCTGAAAGGCAGGCAGTGAGGGATAGAATCATGTCATGAATGGTGAAGGAGCAGGAATGAGCCAGCTGATTAAACTGATAGGAGCCAAACAGTGCTGTGGAACCTTTGATGAGTGTCAGAGGTCATCTCCATACAGTTCCCCAAGTCCCCAGGACACACAACCTTGCTGACCTAGTCACTAGATCAGACAAGAGCGTTGAGACTTCATCAGCAAACAACAACCTAACAGATTAAGATAACTGATAGACCGCTAAGCAAATGCTGTAAAAACGAGTGAAGGAGAAGCAGCTTGTCAAGAAGGGAAAACTGGAGGGGAAAGGGAAATAAATTGTTCTGAAAATGTCTATTTTTTTGTCTAAACACCAGTACCAGGACATATGAGAAACTCAGAGTAACCACCATTGACATAAAGATACTTAAACTCCTGCAAATTGTTGAAGTCTGTACTCATGTTAATTCTTCATCTGCTAAAGAATTTATGGAATTTTAGGTATTTCTTTAGCTGTCTGGGGGGTTTCAGTATTTACATACCATCTTAAAATGAATTAGGTATCAACCTAAAAATATAGTCAGCTGCATTGTATGCACTGTTCCACTCCTTTGTTCCCATTTTTTGGTGCTCGTTTGCTTTGCTTCTCGCAGCATGTAACGAAAGAGACAAAAGTCTACCTTGAGCAAATGTTAGGAAAGATGCTAGTTTAGATTGTTAAAGCAGTATGTCCATAATGGTATAACACTGTGCAAAGCTACTAAGCTCCATTAGTCAGACTGCTTGGTTATTTTGAACCCAAAATATGACACTTATGCATAGCATAAGCACCCTTGAGTCTTTAGTAAGTAACCTTGGTGTGTGTGCCTTCCTGTGTGTGTGTGTGTGTGTGTGTGTGTGTGTGTGTGTGTGCATGCAACATTCAATAAAATGCTCACCTGCTTGGTTTGGTTTTGATATGACCACAGTAATAAATACCATGGCGACTGACCTTGAGTACTGCATCCAGCTTTGGGGTCCTCAACATAGGAAGGACATTGACCTGTTGGGGTGAGTCCAGAGAAGGGCCATCAAGCTTATTATAGGGATAGAACACCTCTCTTGTGAGGAAAGGTTGAGACAATTGGGATTGTTCAGCCTGGAGAAGAGAAGGCTTCAGGATGAGCTAATTACAGCCTTTCAGTACTTGAAGGGAGCCTACAAGAAAGATGGAGAGGGGCTTTTCACAAGAGCATGTAGTGACAGGACAAGGATGAGTGGCTTTAAACTGAAAGAGAGTAGGTTTAGAACACATGTTAGGAAGAAATTCTTTAGTATGAAGGTGGTAAGGCACTGGAACAGCTTGCCAAGGGAATTTGGGATGCACCATCCCTGGAAGTGTTTAAGACCAGGTTTGACGGAATTTTGAAAAACCTGGTCTAGTGAAAGGTGTCCCTGCCCATGGCATGAGGGTTCAACCTAGATGATCTTTAAGGTCCCTTCCAGCTCAAGCCATTCTATGATTCTCTTATTTCTATTTTTGTTTTAGAAGCATCTAATATATAGCACTGAGGTCTACTGTGCATAAATAAAAGTGTCAGGGGCTACATGAGGTGTCCTAGGGTACTTAATACAGACACGTGAAGCTGACAAATATGACATGGGACCTGTGTGAGACCTTCATGCTTCTGGGAGGGAGACTGAAGGCCAGAAAAGACGCCCTGTGTGATCTCAGATGCTATTAAGAACCTGATTTGGGTAATCTAATCTCTGGAGCAGGAAGGTTGTGTCTTCTCTTTAGTGTCGTATTGCCATCAGAGCTGAGAGTAGAAGATCCATTCAGGAGGCATTAGCTACATCTCTCTTCCCTGTGAACTGACATGCTGCAAACCACATGTGAGGTGGAAGCCATTTAGGTAGGTTTGGATCTTGCTGAAAGGTAACATGATGTTGAAAAGCAGGACTTATTTGGTGTGGCACAGGACTGAGCTGACACATCTAAATGGCTTCTGGAGTACAGCTTGCTCACTGACAAGTCTAGCTGGCAATGGGTAGCACAAGGCAATGTGATCAGACCCTGAGAGGAAAAAATCAGTTCAGGCTCTGCTCCACCTTGTGTGTTGCCATCAGAATCGTTCACTGAGTTCATGTGGCAAATTGTGACTGTGAGCAAGCCAGGAGGAACTGGACTTGCAAAACCTCAGCTCAAGTTTGTAAGGATTGGTAGCAAGAAAGTAGAAATTCTGATGTATAAACTGAGAATGGCTAAAACAGACATGTGGAAAGAAAATGAATGGGATCCTTTTTACATTTGTTCTTTATAATATGAGACACTGTGTAAAAGGAAAATCTGAAAAGTGTTATGAGTGAAATTAAATTGTACAGATGAGATACAGAACTTACCCTGCACATTTCTTCCATTCACCATCACAGATAAACTAATTTTTCAGAAGCTTACATGGTTTGTTTAGTTAAACAAATTTCCTTAGAGACATAAGTGACTATTTTTTAGCAGAACACTCACAGTAACAATTACCTGCGTTCTCAATGTCCATGAGCCTCAATAAACAGCCCATGGATTTATGTCTTAGTGAGAACCAACCTATTAGTTTCAGCCATAAATCTCATGTGCCTTGTGTGCAAAGTGAATTTTAATAAAAATCATACAAGGAGCCAGACTTGCTAGGCAGGGTTTCACATGGCTGCCAACATTTGAAAACAATTAATAGAGACCTTTTGGGGGAGGGTAAGTAAAACCATGTCTTTAGCTCCTGTTGAAATACAGTGGACTCAGTGAACTTGCCTGAAGGACAGAATAAAGAGGGGGTTTTTTTCTATTAAAAAAATAGAAAAAGAAATGGAGGCCATCACTTCTAAATAAGGGCAAATGGAATGGAAAAGGTCATTCCTTTGAGTTTGCAATCTCATCCTCTCCAACACCCTGCTGCCAGGGAAATGACAATAAGTATCTTAAAATTAAGCAGCAAAATAAAATAAATATACATTTGTGCTCCCTGGTCTGAAAATGGATTCTGGCCCCAGATGAACAGAGGTAGTGTATGTGTTCAGTTTCCAAACCCTCACCTTTGGTGCTCCTCGTCCATTCTGTGCCTGAGTGTAGAGAACATGTCATGCCGAACAGAGTCCAAAAGACAAAGCTAAGAGTCACTGCTCATTTTTATTCTGGCGATCGTATTAGTTTTATAAGCAAATATTTCAGGCATAGAAAAATAAATTTGGAAAGTTCAAAGAGAAAAGGTTAGGGCCTGAGCTTCAGATGCTTTGTACTGTCTCCACAGCACTGAGGGCGGAAAGGTTGCTCCAAAGGGGAGGCCAGGGATTTCTGTAACACACAAGAAGCCTCCCAGGGTCTTGGTGTTGTGTCTGCCCAGCCTGTACAGCACTAGTTCAGCTGGTGTAAATTAACCCAGCTCATAGGCTATAATATACTGCTATAATATACTGAGGAACGGATGCCTTATCACCAGGCTGGTAAAGGACCTCAGGATTGAAAGGTACCATTTATACTGAGTTTAACCAAATACAGCTGAGGGCAGGTCCACTTCATGTCTAACACCAATAAATATGTAGACTTGGTTCAGGTAGGGAACTCTGACAGTGATAAGGGAACAGCTATACTCTACCTGTCTGCTTTTGAGAAACACATGACATATGTTTTGAGTTACTGAAATGGCATACACCAGTACTACATATATACGGTGTATACTGTGCTGCTATTCACATACTCAAGTTTAAATCCAAGTTGGGATGGTTAAAATGAAATTAAAGTTATAATTGCAGGTGGAGTCAATCTCTTCCCTTTGGAAGTTTTTGATGGATTAAAGTGATTGGCAATGGTTTACTGCCAATTTTCTTGAGCAGTCAAGGTGTGGGTCTCTTTATCCACTACCATTCATATATCTATATTATGCTGTAAACCCTGAAGCTTGGGTAAATTATTCAGGATTAAAATTTTTAAAACCAAACAGACTGAATTTCAGGCAGGTATACAATGTCCAAACACAGAGGGCTAAATTCAGCTAGCATGTCACTGTGGCTGCAGGTATTTGCAGTCAAAAAATGCCATCAGTTTAGGTAGTCCCATTCAATATGGGAAGAAAGAGCAAGCTGTTTGCCTCCCAAGCTAACTTTTCTACCATACTTTCCTATTCTCTCAGGAATGTGATGGGATATCTGGTTGGCTTTGATGTTTTCAAATTGTTGCAATGAAGATCTCTTCGCCTCTTAGAGCAATGTGAACATTAATTTGACATACACAGAAAATCAGTACTCCTCCTTGTTGAGAAGGTACTAAATACTAGTTTCTGCTTTCAGATACAGTACACTGGTTTGATTTAATTTCAGACAAGTTTACGTAGTTAAGCTCAGACTGGACTGCAGTATTATATTGGTGGGCATGGGGAAGACAGTGGGAGCAGAATGGTCAAAAGCAATAAGACAGTTTGAGAATTGAGCAGAGCATTGAATCCAGTTTGTGCCCCAGTACAGGGTTTGCTTAGTTCTGCAATATATATCCTTTAAGGCTATTAAAAGGTTGATCAAGAAAAAAGAGGTGTCTTTCCATCTACTTCTGTGGTCTTTTGGACCTGGGAGTCTTTTGTTATCTTGCAGTAAATGCTCGGGTATAAGCTGAGACAACCTTCCTTTTTTTGTCTCTGTAGATCCTATGGAGACTGCTCAAATTACCCAAGAGAGTTGTGGTAGTGTATTGTTTTCCTGGATCTCACTTTGTGTAATTACACACAGGTAATCCTGGTTTATAACTGTTATCCCTTAATTGAGCTATAAGATTTTTTTTAAGCTTAAAAAAACACCATGGGCATTTCAAGGGCTCTAAATTAAAATGCAACAAACTGAAAAAGAACCCTCCCCAGTTAATGCTATTGACAGATAATCTGCCAAATTTAATTGCAAAAGAAGTGTGCTTTTTTTAAAATGTAAATTCCCAAAGAGATCCTTCAAAATAACTATATGGATTTTATTATTTTTTGTTTCAACTGCCCTGGAGTGCTGTGTCTCTGTTTTCTCAGTCTGAGGTATGCTTTTATGACTAAAGTATCAAACCCCTGCAAACAGAGGTTCATAGATCTTTAGCTGCATGGGTGGGCGCAGCCCCAGCTATTGCATCTCTTGAAGTCTTATTCACCCTGTCACTTCTGTAGCAGTGGCACCTGTTAACAGTGTTGCTGCAGTTTCTCTCTGGTTCCATTATAAACTTCTCTTTTCATGAGTTCATTTCTTGGGTAATAAAAGTTTCCTCACTGCTGAAACTTGGCTGAAAGTGACTTTGGCTGGGAACAATTAATATTAATATTTTTAATATAAATTTCCTTTTAAAAATCTTTCTGCTATTTTTAAATTAAAGGAGAAATACATTTACAGGGTTCAGCTGCCTACTCCTTGCATATACAACCAGGTCTGATGGTCCAATTCACAGTTAGATGCCAGCTAGAAATTGGGGGATCTGATTGTCCTGTGGGTGACACTGCACAAAACTAACTGAACTGCTGTCAAGGGGTGATGACAAACTATGTGGAAGGTCTTTTGTCTGCTTGAATGACACCAGTTCCTACCAAGAGTGAAGACCTTAGACCAGGGTTTTTGGAAATAAGCATATCCAGGAATTTAAGTGAAGGAAGAGCACAACAGCAGTAGGTTCTCCATCCCATAAGTGAGTCATGCACACTAAGTTTCTCAAGAAGAGTAATTTAAAGCAGCCCAAAGAGTGTAACTTCTGCATGTGGCGCCCACCAGGTGCACCCAGTGGATGGGTATATCAAGCAGGGTTGAGGTCAAAGTGCGTCCTGCCATCCTATCACACATTACACAAGGTTTGCTCAACTGCTTTTCCCCTGCTGTTCCCATGTATCCTTATCAGACGCTGAGTTTCCAGCATCCCTGTCCTCCCACCAGTGCACAGATTTCCTTTCCTCTCTCTGCCATTCAGCACCAGTGAAATGCAGCCCAGCTCTCTGACTCCCCAGCTCCTTGACTCCACAGCTCCCTGACTGCCCAGCTCCTGGCTGTCCATGCTGGTGACAACACTCCTGCATCCAGCATTTCTCATACCCTTATTGAAGGAAGGTATTCTCTCTTTGCTTTCCAAAAAAGCTGGGCAGGTGAAGATCGTTGTATTCAATTGGTGACTGATGTAGAGCATTTGGGAGTATGTGGGAAAGCAGAATCTCCTCCTTCTGTTCCAAATAATTCTGAGCTAGAGGACATACACGGTGCCGAAATATTTAGCAATAGTGACCAGCTCTTCATTCCAGACAGGAAGCAATACATAAATTAGAAGATTCCTACAAGTCCACAAGGGCAGGGTCCCCACCAAGGAATTTTGGACAAAAACACTTTGCTGACATAAGAAATAACCTCAGTTTGAACTGGGGTACACAAAGAAAATCTGTAACATTTCCTTCTCTTTATATACAGGATTTGGGTAGTAAACAGACCATGTGAGGATGTGGATGAATTTTATTCTTTTTTAACAAAACAAGCATAATCTCTTTTTTTCTTTTTAAATTAAAGACACCAAGTAGCAAGTGACTGGTGAACAAAGCAGCAGCCTTGCACTTTCGCAGCAGTGGGTGTGACCCTTTTCTAAGCAGTATTTCAGTTTATACATTTTCTCGTATGTAGCTACTGGGCATGCCTTCTGCTCTGCCCCATCTTTCCCTCATGCAGGTGCACCATCAGGCACAGCAGTAGCTCTTGGTGGGCAGGAGCAGGGGGGATCATTTGATTGCTTGGGCAGGGAGTGTGAAGCACCTCACACAGACAGACACAGACACACTACCCTCCATACACACACTGTAACCAGGGATCCCTTCCCTGGGTCCCCTGAGCTGGGCATATGCAGATGCTGGCCACCCAGCCTGCCAGTGGGCATCCTACCTGCAGTCTGCAGAGCTGCGCTCCATTTCTCTCAGTGGTTGGTTTATATCACCTGAAGCATGTGGTGCTAAACTGTTCAGGTAAGAGGTGCAGTACTGACTTCAGATCCCTTCCAGCCCTCAGTAAGGGTGGGTATTTGAAACAAGTTCTCAGACCCAAAGCACAAGTTAGCTCTCTGCCCAACCGGAACTATCCTACCTACTGTTTAAGAAAGAGAAGGTAAATAACTCTATTACAAGGCAATGAGAATGCTTTCCCAGGAACTAGGATACCCAGCTGCCAGTCCTTTCTCAAATGCCAGCCTAAGTACATACTCTAACACAGTGTATCATGCTGGACTCTCCAGGACATCTGGGCAAGGAGAGGTCTTAGAATACACAAGAAATCAAATTCTCCCATCATCCTATCACATCCAAATGACAGGCCTACCACACCCCTACTTTCCCCTCAGCACTGATATGAAACTTGCCTCTTTTCCTTTGCTTTTCTTGCTCACCCCTAAAATGCTGTGCACTGAATGCAGCCATTGAACAAAGAAGGAAAATCAGTTTTCTTGGTTCACATCTTGGCAAAGAAGGTAGGTACCACCTGAATTTTTGATCCCATCTTCTTTCCCAGCCTCCTTCCCCCTCCCTATTCACTGTAAACTAAAACAAAACAAAAAAACCCACACCCCGGGCGCG
>JAWWEU010000125.1:62219085-62244332 GCA_035583155.1 Acropternis orthonyx
TTTTCATTTTAAACTAAAAAAAAACAAAAAAACCCAACCCACACCCACCCCACCCCCACCCCCCCCCCCAAAAAGAAAAAAAAAAAAACCCACACCAAACCAAGAGCAAACTAACAAAAAAACAAACAAGCAAACCCTACCCCAGCAGGCTAGCCTCAGCTCCCATGCGCCCTCTAAAATAAGCTGCTTCTCGCTACTTCTCTGCCTTCCTTTTGCCATTGCTAAAATGAATATTATGCATATCATGGGAGAGATTGCAGTCTGTATTCAGAGGAATTTACTGATTTTTGCTAGCTGCTGTCCTGGTCCTAATGTAAATCATGTATTACTATTTTATAGAAGGAAAGGGGCTGAATCCTACAATGCTGCCCAGAAGGATGATCAACATTTTATAAAATCTTTACCAAATGGGGTCCTCTTCCTCTTACCCAGACACCTCTCCTGTTTCAGACACCTCTCCTGTTCCAGTATTATGGATATGGACTTCCTCAGACATGCTGATTTACTGCTTGGTCTGTGGAAGAGGAATCAGACCCAGAGACTTCAGATTATGCTATTTTTAACCACCAACAATTAGATGTTATGCAGTTAACTAACAACATGGTGGAAAAAAACTAAGAGGAATTGTAAATATATCCTAATAATTGTATTGGAGCATAGGATTTATAATTACTAAATGTGTGATAACTGCTTCCTAAATGCCCATGCTCTTTAAACAACCTAATTTATAATTTAAAAAGCTGACAACTCTTAAAGTGTTTTATTTTATCTTGTCTGAAATAATTGAAGAGTAAGTTATTGAAAACCTTTATTTTTCATTAGCCTTAAATTCAACTACAATTAATGTGCCCAATTTGATTATAAACTGCACAAATTAAACAATAAAGAGCTGTCTAATGAGAAATTAATTATGAGGAACAGAAGAGGAGCTGGGCTGGATAAAAGCAATAAGTTATGGCCTATGGCAGGATGTGTCAGGTTTTAAAGGAGACAAAGGGCTTTTTCCTCAATGTGTGCCAGTGCTGATAGGGCTCATCACAGATCAGTAGATCCAGAAGCCATAACAGCACGGTAATTGAAACTGCCAAAATCAATAGTGCTGACAACCTTAATTAAATTAAATATGTCTCTGATGAGCTCAAACAGCATGGCAGCGGACCACTTGACCCTTTCTCGGAGCCCCACTTGATAGAGTGCAGCATGCAGCATGATGGATTTCACCCCCGAGGACCACTGGAGCCCTCGCACTGCTGTGGAAAATTGCTCCAAGAGTGATGGTCTCCCCAGAGCAACTGTAGCTTTGACTCCAAAGTGCAGCTCTGAGTTCATCGCCTGCTCTGGCTTTTGCTTTGCCTGGAAAGCACAGGGACTACTTTGCCACGTGCAGGCTGGGGAACTTTGTCATTGTGTCAACTTTCTGCCCTCCTCCCAGCAAAAATAACAGTTTTGTTTGCTAAACAGCCAAACAACTTCCTTCACAACTGGCTGGCTGAGAAGCAGTTCTGTCTTTATTACAAGCAGCATAGCTGGGAGATCCACTTGGAACTGGGTCTAATTCAGCCTGGGTTTTTAATTTTTGTCTTTTTGAAATAAAGAGATTGGGTTAAGACATCCTGGAATTCTTTGAAAGATCATCGTGGGATTATAAGGGAGAAAAAATGAACTATAAATGGGCAAGAGACAAATAAATATTCTTGTTGCTTAAGCCACAGGGCTGGAATCTCAGTTCAGCTGTACAGTCAGCAGTTGTTTTTCTCACTAGGAAATTACATGAGTAAATATTTTTGCAGAGTGCTGTTCTCTTGACCATGTAGTGCTGACTTCCTAAACAACATGAAATAATTGTACCTTTAAGTTTTCAAAATGTTTATGTCAGCATTAACAAACTGTTCCTTCATTATAAGCCTGTCAAAGATCAGAGGCTTAGATTATTGAAGTAGATTCCTTTCAAATGCTGAAGTTGTTGCTGTGACAACGGGGGGAGAGAAGAGATTGTTTGAGGTGGACAAACTGTGGGTTTTCCATACCAAAAGGTTTTAAATAATCCACCTCCCGGTTTAGAAAAAATAGTCCAGTCACAGTAAATACCCTCCAGCTAAGCATAAAGGTCTCAGAAAGGTAAAACATTACATCTAAAAACCATGGGTTTAAATCATGCTGTTGAGGTTTAGATATATATGAATTAAGCTAATCTTAAATAAATGTGATCCACAAACTCTAATTCGGTTCCATGTATAACATTTTATGAAAGACACCTATTCCATATATTTTGGAGCATTGCTGTTCTGCTAGGAACTTGGGCAGAATTTATGACACTGGAAAAATTATATAAAAGACAATATCCTTGAATCACGAGCAGGCCCTCCCTCCCTCACAGTGCCATTTATGGCACTGCTAATTTAAATGTGGTTCTGTGTCAGGCAAACTGTTTTATAGCAGCTTCTAATCCAGCCCTGAAAACTTCATAATCCAGATCATAAGAAAGCAGTTTGCAGGCAGTGGAAGAAGGGTTTGAGTTTGTGTTTTGGAAATGTCTCAGCCCAACTTTTCCTTTTTCCTCCTTTTCCTTCTCTTTTATTTCTTTATTTTTTTTTTTTTATTCTTCTCCCCCTTCTTCTCATTCCCTCTCCCATTCCCCCTCCCCTTACCCTTCCTTTCCCCTTTCCTTTTTTAACTATGAGTTAAATAAAACTAAAAATGACCTCTTTATGCTCTAAGTGCTGTGTATTGTTTTCAATATTATTAGTGGAGTGTTATAACACTGTAGGGTTCAGATAGATGCCAAACTCCCCATAAAAATCTCTAGGGGCTGGTACAACCTCTGCCTTTGAAAGCTACTTGCCTTTCACTGACAACATCAAATAATCACAGATTATTAGTAAAAAAATATTACTTCTGGTATCAGCAGAAACAAAATGCCTTTACTCTCACTTTTTAAAGCAGAATGAAGAACCTTTTTTGCCTGGGACAGTGCTGTTAACATTGCTTGGTTACGAAAGGGAAAAAGAGTTTCTGGAGCAAAAAGGACTTCCCAGAGGATGAAATGGAACAGAAACTTCTCATGTGCAGAACATGAGCTGTGATTTCATCTCTAGAACAGCAGAGTGGAAAACTGCTAGGAGGGTTGCTCACCCTCATCACTAGGCCCCAAAGCCATTGAAGCACAGCTCCTGCTTCAGTGTCTCCTTCACCTTCCATGAAAATGTTGGGTTTTTGGCCAGCTGACTGGGTATCTGCCTGTTGCCTGAAATACATACGGCTAACCTCATCTGATCCCTTCGGGTTCTCACCATCTTTGGTTTTCTCCTTATTCAGCTTTCTTTTTACCACTCATTTCCTGTTGCATCTGAGCCCCAGTAGATGGTTTTGCCCCACCATACTCTGTGGCAAGTGTAAGGTAGCTGACTCTTTTGCTAAAGAGAGTACTGTTGGGATGTACACTGGGGGAGCAAATGCCACCAGCACAACCACTCATCTTCTCAGTGCTATTGGTGCTAGAAGTCAGAAGAGTTTTACTGCCTGAAAAACAATTTACTGAGGCAGGACACTTGGGATAGACTGCTTTTGTCACACTGATCTAATGCATGGGAGGAGGGCAAGAAGCAGAGATCACCGGTGGCTTTTCCTTGAGTCCCTATTCAAGGAGACAGGTTCCCTGATGCTTGATGGAAAGAGCAGAAGCATTGTGTCCCATGGTCCAACGCAATACATCCCTATTGCACCAGATCCTGCCATGTCAGTGAGCTGCCTCAGCTGCCCTTCCCCTGGACATGGTGAAAGCACAGCCCCTTGGACAGCGTGAAAGGATTTTAAGTAAGAAAATTAAGAATATAAGAAGAGGCCGCTGAATATTTCTGGAAGTACTCATGATGTTAGTAAAAGTCTCAAAGCTCAGATCAGAGAGCTGTGTTAAATTTGCATTTTTCTGGAAAGTCTGAGCTGACAAAACATGATTTTAAAAGCTTCAGTCCTTGAGGTTTTGTGTTTTTAGTTTCTCTTGACCAGTGCATCTGTAGCAAGCCAAACATTCAAGCTCACTCTTGTTGGGAAAACAGTTTTTAAAAAGTGATTCTTAATCTGCTTATTCAAGATAGAGATATGCTCTGGAGCCAAACTTCTCTGAATGTTCTGTTATTTTTGGCCACCCCTATTATATCTCTCTAATCTTGAAAAACCCAAAGTATTTACTTGTTGCCAAAGAAACACTTTATGTTTGGGAGAGATCTCTCCAGTTAAAGGCACCTTCATCATTCAGTTTTCAACCTTCCATTCTGTCTGTGGCAGCTGACCTCCAAGTGACCACAGAGGGTGGCCCTTGCCACCAAGACTGGATTATATAAACCCTCTACTTGAAAGCAAAAATATAGAGCAGCATAAAGCTTTAGAATTGAATCTCAGTTTGCATTTTCTACTAATAATTTGGCCTTTATCTCTTGCATTGTTCTCTGTACTCTGAAGCTTCTGATTAATCTTGAGTGATGTGTCAGAGCTACTCTTGTGTCACCAGCCTTTGCAGTGGGGAAGAAAACTAAGATAGAAAGACAGATAGCTCAGAAAGAGCAATTTGTATAAGGAGGAGAGTCACATTGATCATGTCATAGCATTACTACTAGTTACACAACCATTTCAGCTTCAAGTAAAAAAGATTCATTTCCACAAAAGAGCCTGGGGCTTGAATAGCCATAGAGAGGAAAAGCCATGCAAAGTAATTTCCAAGATGCACAGTTTCAAGAAAAAAAGGTAGAGAGAAGAAAATCTGAAAGAATGTATGGAATATCTTCTACAAAGCATATATAGGAATGAGGTGTCTGCATGATTACAAAAGAAGACACTCTTAGGACTGTAGATTCAGGTGATAGCAGTAAAACAAGTGCAGGTGTATTTCTGCACATCCCCTTTCATAAATGTTCCAGCTGTAGCTGACCTAGCTAAAGTGACTTCATGCTCCCCAAAACTCACTTCTGCCCTCATACCAGCAAAATCTGAGCAATGGCTGGCAGCTGGTGTTTCAGCTGCTGTTTACTAATTTCAATCATCCCATGTTAGCTGTTGTATTTATCTTACCCATGAACCTGCAATCTAATTGTATATGTTCTATGTTCTACTTGTACAGGACCAAGTTCCTGAGTTCCTGACTTTCAAATCAGGGCTTTTTATTTGCAGTCAGTGTTTGAATGTGTTCAGGTTTTGGGTACAGCTGTATCAAAAGTGAAAATTTCTGTACTGGGCCTGACCATCAAATATGATGACCCATTAACATTTCACTCCAAGTAAAATATGGTGTGAAATGCAGTTGAGGTGCTGCAGGCAAACTGTGTAGTTGGAAAGGTGATCTTGCAGTCTTACACAGCCCAAAGAGGTGCTTTTGTGTCACACACTGTATGTTATCAGGCTGAATCCATTTTTGATATAGTCACAACTCCTTTGCAGACTTCTAATAGTTTGCACTTCTCTTGTGTTCCAGCATTAGCAACAATTAGTACCAACTCTTTTATTTTTCCTGAAAAAATCACAGTTACCATATTTTGTTGAAGAATACCATGATGTTAGGTTATTTATTATTTTGTTGTACAATGATGGAATGCACAATAATTTTTTTTAAGGGCAGAACTAAGGTTTTTTGTGTACTTCTTCCTTGTCTGCTTAAAATTGCTAAATAGAAATGACCAGATTGTTAATGGTCTTCTGATATTATTAAGATATGCTTTTGTTTAATTGCCCTTAAATAAAGCTTATTATTGTCTTTAGTTTTGTCTTCATATAGACACAGTTAAATAATGTCATTTTTCTCCTTTCATTCATTTTGATTTAAATTCTAGAAACTTTTGATGCTTTGATAGTATCTTTTGACAACACAGAAATGTAATGAACTGTGAATGCCCTGAAGCACAGACCTTCAAAATTTAGAATAACATGAGTTCACACTGAAGGACATTTTATTGCCTTGTTATTATACTATTACGGGAAATAGTCTTAGGAGGAATGGGAATATTAAGAAATTATTGTTCATTTGAGTCATAGGTCAAATCAGAGGCCTTATTGCAAATGTATAGAAATTATCTTTACAGCTCCTAGAAGGTTAGATGGAGTTCAAGGCCAAGTATTCATACAACTGAGAAAGGTCAAATTATACATATGATAATACTTGGTGACAACAAAGCCAAAGGTCAAGTCTGAGGCATTATTGTGGCACATACAGGGAAAATTACCATTCAGATATCATATGGCCTTCCTGCTGCCTAGAGGGCCAGATCCTCATCTTCGTTCTGCTGTTGTAAAACAAGAGATCCCAGTTAAACACCTGTGCCTTTGAAAGACTGAGTTTATTCTTCAATCTTTAATCATAGTTCAATAAATTTTCCATTAGAGAAAGTAAACAAGTTCCCCTTGATACTCTGCCATTTCCACATTTTAAGATGTGTAGACTCCTTTTTAATTGATAAATTTTCTCCAAGAATTTCCATTTTGTTATTGCAATATTTATGCATCCTGAATTCCTAGACAAAAAATAACCAAAGTCCACTCTTGCAAAATCAATAGAATTAGTAAGAAAATTGTGTATTCTGAGTTACAGTAAAAGTACAGATATGCTTATTTACTTTTTGTTGCACATTTTAGACAACTGATTTTTTTATATGTTGCAGTCTTTTGTCTGCTATCAGAGTGAAACTTTTAAGTATACTCATTTAGAAAAGGTTTAATTTAGAGTTTGCTGTCTTGTGTAAGTGGAAGAATGAAAATGAATGAATGAATGAATGAATGATTGGTTTTTAAAGCATTGGTTCATCTAAGTTGTTCACAATCCCCTGAAAACAGCCCACTTAAGAAACAAATTGCAGAATTTCTAGAAAAATATTCAGATTTTAGAGCAAATTTTCCTTTTTTTTTTTTTATGTTTTGTTGTTATACTTGTGTCAGCAGAGATCAAATATAATGGTCCTCCACAAATCAACAGGAGAAAAATGTTAATGATTCAGAGTTACTCATCAGAGAAATTACTGTTTGGGAGGATATTCAAACAGTGGGATAACTTGTATATTTACTCTAATACACTGCTCTTGGCAAATGGAAACAATATAACATTATCTCTACTGATACAGCTAATAAAAACACAGCTGTGTTGCAAAGAAAAAGTTATCTGTGTATGTTGCTTCTTTCATGTTCTATATATGATACCACATTGTAAATCTTTAATAATAGTTATAATACAATGCAAAGAAATGTTTCTGTTAAACAAAAACTAATTCCATATTAGTTAGCTTGTCATTTATTCAAATGTTTTTATCATTAAACTGGGAAGAGTCTCAATGACACAGCTAAAGGCGGAAAAATTCCATTGCAACAAAAATGTAGCATTTTACTCCATGCCTGTTTGAATGTATACTCTTATCATTTAAAATTTCTGCACAGAGTTGAATATTCAGAATCACTTTAAAAAATAGTGTCTGCTATACATTACATGTGAAGAAACTATTGATGCAGAAATAATGAAGCTACCATTTTTAGTGTATGCATATATACACATATGCACAAACCAATGCAAATTATGTCAAAATCTGCTTGAGTCACTTGTTTTAGTTTTGGTCATTGTATTAACATTAAAATATGCTTGACCAGAAATAAAAAGAGTTTTACTAATAGTGGAAAAAAATGCAGCATTAATAGAGTTCAGTCTGACACTGTTTGTTGTAAGCACCCATCACATAATATGCCAGCAGAACAGTCCCTCTTGTTTAATATTTAGATGCAGTATCAGTTGAATTTTATGAGGATGAACCTTCTGTCCATTCTCTGTGAATGTTTTTCCAAACCACTACATAGTATCAACTGGTCCCTGTGTTCTTGTGGTGCTGTATAATTATAGAGAGACAATGGCGATACAAAACTCCCCAGCAATTCTGGTACAGGGTGCCATCAGGAATCTTACTGACAGTATTCAAATCATGTGGCACATATCACTCTTGGAGTAGGTGTGTAGCTTGTACATACAATACTTTAGTGCATCTTTGGGGAGGGAATTTGTAAATTTGTACCACTCAAGTAAAAGCAATATCATTCTGGGGAGACTTTAATCCTTAGACATATGAAGGAAGATTTATGAAAGAAAAAGTTTGTCACAAAGTTCAAGTGTTCAGTACCTGAAAACTGAATGAATACAACTGTTTTCTTTCCCTGGGTTGCCAGGTCTGCTCTTTGTACCATGAGTCTTTTTTAAACCTGGCTGTTTCTGTTGGTGAGCAGTATGGGAATATCAGCCTTCATTTATTTTGAGTCCTCATAAGAAATATTAGGGAATATGATGCAAGTGCAGCTTTACGCTTCAGAGGCAGTATCTTGTGATCTTTACATGAAGGAGCCTGTGCTGACTGACCTCCCTGTGCTTTAGATTAGCAACACTATGTCAGTCTGCCAGTGGTAATTGCAGTCTAAGTTATAGCTCCAGCTTTGGTTTGGTTTAGTCCAGCTTCAAATGCTGAGCCAACCTAGTGATGAGCTACTTGAGCAACTGTTCTGTTTTCATACTGTATTGGTACAAATGACTCAGTACTTTACCATCTTTTTCTCTGGTGGTTGCTGAAGAAATACCCCAGCCACCAGCCGGTGGTGTTGGCTTGCACAGAGGTCAAAAGCCCTTGGGCTGTGAAAGTTATTGATGTAGTAATTAATGATCCCAAGGATTTATAATTTCCCTGGAGGAACAAAATTTAGATATGATTATCTATTCAAATTCCAACTCTGCCCCTTCAAATGTACCTCAAGTTTAAACTGGATCTTTCAGCAGGTTTCTCCCTCAATTCTAGACCTGAAGCAGTGTTCATTGCTCCTATTTCCCACTATAAGCATCCTCTTCTCACTTAGCCTATCCTCCAAGACAGACCAGGAACAGGGAGAGGGATCAGGGTAGTAAATCAGTGCAGAGGACCTCCTTTCCCCCGTGTCAGAGCAGCCTCCCAGGGACAGCTGCTGCGGTCCCCGGTCATTGTCCCCCTGCTCAGTGCGGGAGGAGAGTGGCACAGTCGAATACCCACCGGCTGGGGGGCAGATCAGCTCGCCTGCGCTGAGGGGCCCTTGGGGGAGACCTGTACATGGTGTTGGCTCAGCGGGGGCTGCGCTTTCATAGGCGGGGGCTGCGTTTCCATCGGCGGTGCCGCCCGCGCCGGCCCACGCAGTCCCGACTCCCGGCCTGCCCCGCCGCAGAGCTTGGCGCAGCTGTTTGTGCAGCTGTGCGGCCGGCCAGATGGGAGAAGTGATTCTGGCTGGAAAGAAAAACATGCTGCTTTTTGGAGGGTGTTTTAACATGCTTTTTTTTTTTCCCCAGCCAGATCAATTCCCCAGTGCAATTCACCGTACAGGCACAGAGGGCTGTGCTTGGGCAGCTGTAGGACAGCAGGATGGGTGAGCAAACAGCCTCTGCCCTAAGCACTTTGTACCACTGGACATATGCTCATGGAACTGATTCTGCTGTTTGATAAGCATTTAAACTGACTCTCAGAAAAGCAATCCTTGTCTTGACTTTTCTTTCTTCCCCATATGAGCATTGCCAGCTTCCACTGCCACCCATGCATTCAGGAGTTCCTCCAGCCATGCAGAGGAGGGGAAAAGTAGGCTTGCTACCATACTGGGATGAAAAAAACTGTTATCCCATGGGAGGACTTCCTGTGCTAGGTCAGCTATGTTAAGCTTTTTCCTTGGCAGAGCTGTACAAGCCCTTTTCCCAGCAGTAGGGTAGGCAGCACAAGGAAGGTGAGAAAGCGTAAGGTCTCTTCCTGCTGTTCCCTACCAGATGTGTTTCCACTGTATAAACTATAAATAATGGGGATTACTAAGAAAAGTAAAGATACTCCTACTGACCAATATCATTCACTATTACCACAGGCTAACTTCTTTTGCAAAGGCTTGTAACACTGATAAAATGTTAGCTCTACTCTCTTGCAGCATCTGAGGTGTTTGATCTACTGCCATCAGACACTGAGAAGAGCTGGTGATTTGTGAAGAGCACTTTTGTGCCAGCATGGACCACTGGTTCCAGCACCGCCATGGTGTGGGACAGCCCTTCCTATGGTGACTGACTGTTCTTCCCATAAGGAAGGATCTGTCACCTCTGGCAGGAGCATCATGAGGGACAGCCTGGCTTGCTCATGCAGTGGCAACAGCAAAGCCAGTGTCGGACTGTCCTCCACACGCTGCTGCCTTACTAAATTGACTGTTTTGTCTAAACTTCAAGTCACCAGTTTCAGAAACAATATTGTCAGGCATTGGTCATAAGGAATATCCTCTTCCAAGTCAGCCCAGCTATTTATTTCACTGCCAGCCCAGTGTTTTAGTGTTTGGTTACACTGGTCTGAAAGCCCAGGGAGAAAACTAGGTTCTGTTTGACCTTGCTCAAGGCCAGGGAGATGTGGGTGATGTTTTGTAGTGCAGACCTGTTCAGTGGCAATGAAATGAGCTAAAATCAGTGCAGGCTTTAAAACAGGTTTAAACGAAATCCAAAGCAAACCCAGAGAGAGCTTTGCTTCTCTTCTCAGATCTGAAATGTTTACAGTTACAAAATAATTATAAAGTCATCATGTGATACCAGACCTTACCCAATACTTACAGTTTTCAGCCTCCTTTGAAGCCAGTGATCCAAATACATCCTGGGTGGAGCTGAGATGTTGACTTGAGATGGGCAGTGACTCTGGCATTCTGCACACCTCAAGACTAGGTATTGAAATACCTTAGAGAGACCTCAATACTCAGGAGATATTAAACACCTGCTGCCAGAAACTTTATGGTCTGTAGTATGGATCAAGTCAGGTTCTCAAAATCAAAGTGCTGCCAAAATTACCAATGGATTAGGGAAAAGAAAAGGTTGGTTTTGAGCAGCAAACAGCAAATCTTTTGTAAATGTAACAGAGAGAAACCAAAAACTTGCCTTTTTTTCCTGACTCCTACTCATTTATTTCATGTGAATAACGAAATACTTTAAGTCCAATTTACCTGTTTTTAAGACTAATACACATTCAGTAAAAATATCTGAAAGCTCTCTCCGTCTTTCCTTAAACGAGTATTTTGAAAGGGGCTTATCATATATCTAGTGAATTTTAATCCCTATGAGCTAAACTTTGGAAGTGAGTGAGAAATGTAGGTAGAAAGCTTTTCTCTTTCAAAGTTGAAGGGTAATAGCATGTCCTTTCTATTCCAAAGTCAGAGTGAAGACAAGTTCCTCTTGATGAAAGCGCCACAGTTAATCCGTCTCAGGATTGGTGTCTCCATGTAGCACCCTGGGGAACTAGAATAAAAAGAAGTGGTTTTTGCCTGGTGAGCTGTAGAGTTACAGTGCAGGAAAATCCTTGTTGTACAGTATGCTATATTGTTTCGCTAATGTATTTTTTCTGTGCTCTGAATGAAGCGCTTATATGCAGGGAAACTGGCTTTGAGGCAGCGGATGAAATCGTAATGGTGTCAATGATCTGCCTTGCAGCAGAACGAGCGATCAGCTGATGGATCATGTTAAACCGCAGAGGACTGGATCCTGCAACTGTTTCTCATGGCAGCAAAGCCATAAACATCGTGAGCTGTCCTGTTAATATCTGCAAGTCCACTCCCAGAAAGGAGGATAATTCCAACACAGTTACTAAAGAGCCAGGTTCTGTTTTTGCTGATTAATTGGGATAATTTATTGAAGAGGTTAAGCCTTTGTTTTCCTACTGACCTATTCTTAATTACATTCCAAAATGCTTCCAAACCCCACGTATTTCTGTTCATCCCAATTTTGAAAGTATTTAGGATGAAAAAAGGCAAAGTTGGTTTCTTTTGTGGAAGTTTTCTGATTGTGATGTTTTTCCCTCTTTTCTGTTACATCCTTCAAATAAGCTGCTTTTCAGAGTGGGATCTGATATATTTACACAGTACTGAACATAAAAACTGTTTATTAATGGTGGAGTTACAGGATGGTTTGGACTGAACGGGGCCTTTAAAGATCATCTAGTTCCAGCCTCCTGCCATGGACAGAGGTGTGCTACAGAGTGATGCAGTGCTCTGAAAGGTGACACAAAAGACCATGGTGCAAGCAGCTTGCACTTACACACACGACAGGAAAGTTGCCTTTCACTAATTCTATCACTTTTTTCTCAATATTATAATTCCTCTCAACTCCAAGTGAAAGCTGATGTTTTATTGTGATTTTTTGTTATTTGCTTTTACGGAGCTGTTCAGATGTAAGGAGTGAGACAGAGTTACAGTTTTAAAAGACCTAATTGCCACAAGGTATTTGTGTGGTCAGAGAATAAACAGTAGTCAGACTGTTTCTTTCAACTTCAGAAAAATATTTTCTCTGAATACTCTCTTTTGCTTTCTGAAGTCACCATTATATCTAACCCCAGACTCTATACAAAAAGCTCAACGCTAGATGATGAAAGATATTCACGATGCAATTCTCAGCAACTAATGGGAGAGTACTTCATCAGCGTTCACTGTTAATCAGTTTAATCTGGCCTTGCAACTGGTGTGACAGGGTTTCCAGTCAGCTGATGCCACATATAATCATACTTCATGCAAGGCTCGGACTGTCAATGCAAACTGATTCCTTCCAAAGTGCCTATGGCACATGAAATCCCAAATTAATAGTTACCTTTAACTAAGTACTCTTAAATTAATTCATGTCTTAAAAAGCTCTTGTGAGAGCATAAATACATATATAAGCAACCGATGTTTTTGCATGCTGAAGGCTTATGGAAAGGCTGCTGTTTGACTTACCACTTGATGCTTCAAGGAAGCATCAATTGCTGGCCAATCTTTTCTACCTTTCCTTCCCCTTTAAGAATCCAATTTTCCCAACCTTTCTATCAGATTGTTAGACTAGCATTCATTCTGATGGCAGGGAAAGTTAAGTGGCTTAATTTGTTCTTAGAAATGGGGAATTTCCTCTTGTTCTGAGCCTGTTTTGGGAAATCTACCTCCATCTCAGAAATATTAATGTTCTCTGTTTTACAAACCTCATCACATTTACCATTCAAAAGAGCAGTCTGTGTGATGGGTGGTGAAATCAGCTGCTCTTACATTTCATTACTATAATAAAGCTGTTAAAGCAATTCCTTTCCTTTCTGTTCAAAGCTTTTTCTATCCTCTAGAGAAGAAATTTTACTGGAAAAAAATATTGCTACAACTCCATTTATAGATGCCAATGAGCTGCTGTAATATGTAATATGTTTACTTTAATCAGATACATAATCCTGAAGACAGTTTGGTCTTACTCTGTCAGTTACTTGCTATACATTTATTGTTTTAGTAATAGTGTCCTCATCATCTTCTTATGATTGTTATTCCAGGCTAATTCTCAGATTGTGTAAATACATTTAGGGTGAGCAGTTAATAATGTTTTAGCATCAAACTCCTCATGTTTCTGAGGATCTCAAAATGATGGGAAAGTGTTTGCTGGTTTTGCTGAAGAAATATTCTAACTTTTTCTAAGGTGCTCAAGTCTGAGAGTATTTGATCATCCCCTCATACAACTTACTGAGCTAGGCAAAAAATTCACAGTTATGTTAGGTGAATAATTTAATTAATTGATTAAATATTGTCGATAACATAATTGAACGGAGTGAATCATTTAGGTTTTATTATTTGCCTAACATTTAAGACTTCCTAAAACAGGAAAATATGACTATCAGACCTTTAGAGGTCAAGTCTTTATGCTTCTAGCCTCAAGTCGATTCATTTCCTTCTTTTCTGCAAATGGAAACTGCTATGAGAACAAAAAATTGGCTTGAACTGACTTCTATATTCTGGCATGTGTTATGAAAGCACTGTCATATTCCATTTTTATCAACTATTTTTGGTTAAAAAGCAACTATTTGACTGGTAATTAGCACGCCTGTGTCTTTACAGAATCTCAGTCTTGAAGCAATATATGAAATGTCAAGGAGCTAAAGGCAAAGGTTAAAGATGCTTGGTGTCTTTCAGTTAAAACTGTGCCAGAATAAGTTTTGTATCTTTTTGAAGAGGAGATTTCTCTTTCTTTCATGGCAGCTGTTTGATTTTCTTTTTTTTTTTTTTTCACCCCATCATGACTCTGCATGCATTAGTCTCCTACAGGGCAAATTGCTTTATTTAACATGCCACAGAAAGCTACTGCTGTTGCATCAGGGAGATGGAATGCTTCTCTTAAACTGTAATGCCAATAATTGCCTTTGGACTTCCACACAAAGAAAGTTTTGGTCTTCAAACTGTCTGGAAGGGTTTGTCTGTAATTGCTGTAATGTACAATCACTCCTAGAATGAAAAGGAAAATGACATATTTAGAAAGTTCAATAAGAACAGTGCAAACAAGCAAGGCTATTATTCAAGATGGTGAATGAGCCCCATGTTCTGAGGCTGAGCCTCAGAAATTGTTTTATTGCACATGGTGAGCAGACACACTGTTAATATAAAAGTATAATGAAAGCAGTTGGAGTAACCACAAGAACACCCTCTGAAGCATCCACGTTTGGTTAAACATATTTGTCTGAATTCATACCAGGCAGCTGGGCTGACAGATTTTTTATGTCTGGATTCTCCCCACCCACACTGATTTGAGCAGAGTAGGTATATCCCATCTACACACAGAAAAGTTCAATGCCTTTGACCTTCTTGGCAGTTAAAAAGCAAAATAATAACAATAACTTTCAAAGCTGTTAAAACTCCAGATGCACTTTCTGAGAGATACTATGGCCAAATCTCTTAATGTTTGCTAAGCTGCTTCATGAGTTTGACCCACTTCCCAGCACAGTCAGTCACGGTCTGCCACTGACCTGCAAACTTCAGACCTGCAGGTCTTTAGCTGTCTGTACTGTCCAAAGAAGAAAAGCAGAGAAGGAAGTTTCTGGTATGGATGTAAGACAATGGAGACCTAAAATATTCACTATGGTTTAACAGGGTTTATTTTCACTCCCTCTGAGCAGTGGGCAATTGGCTTACTGGTCAGCTACGGTGTGGGTGGATCTTAGTGGGCTCAATCTATCAGAGTTAAAATCCATCCTGGGGAGGGATTGGGTCTTGCCTCCAGATACCATGTAGATGCAAGAATAAGTGGAAACTCTAAAGAGCAGAAGAAACAATTCAACATTTCTTTTCTGAAAAACTTCACAGACCATGAAAAAATTTGTTAAAACTCTCTGAAAAATAATCTTCTGGGCAGGGAACAAAATTCTAGATCAGATGTTTGCATACAACTTCGACTCTTCTCTTGTCTTCTATCCACACACTAGTAATTTTCCTGTCATCCTATTCATTGCTAAGAAAAAAAATAACTGTGTTGTCATAAATGACAAACTATCTTCAAATACACAATAATTGAGTGAGGCATATGAATTCCAAGACAAAGATTGATCATGTCTTTTCATGAATGGTGTTCTTAGTATTAAAACTAAAGAGAGAAATTACAAAAAAAAAAAAAAAAATCACATGTCAAGATATTTCTGACAGTATTGAGATACTTACGAGTTTTTCTGCCATGTTCCTTCAAAACCTTTTTTATAATTGTTTTCTTTAAAATGGCAAACATTACCTCAATGTGTAATTGAGACTAGTTAATGAATAATTCTCCTAAGTAAAGCTTCATTTCTGTATATTTTCTGTATGCACTAAATCAAAACACTAAAAGAAAAATATATTTTTAGGCATATCTAAATATAAATTCTACTACACTGCACTTGCATCTACAAGCCAATATCTTTTACTAGTCCTTCTGCAGGTGTGTGATAGGGATTTGTGTTTTAAAACAAGATTCTCAAGACCACAGTATACAAAATGCTGCACCTCCATTCATATTATTAAAGACATAACAATAGTCAATGTGAAAGTATTTCAGTCCTCAGTTTGAGGAGGCACTGCACTAGTACTTTACATAGGAAAGCTGCAACTTGAAATACATTTGTGGAAATGCTGTAGTTCATATCTACATGCATTCCTGAAATCATGACTTAGCTAGGTCAGAAACTGCAAATATGTTTTACTCTTTACTTCTCTCTTTGTTTGGATTAAGCTTGTCCCACTGCACAGCAGTCCTGCAAAAGGATATGGAGTAGCAAGTGATAAGCATTTTGATAGGTCAGCTATCCCCACTTCCCACTTTTCAACTCCCCTCCCCAGTCTCTGCCGCTGTCTGATCCTGCTCCCCAGGCACATCCCAGGATCCTCAGCCCCACAGACAGAGAAGCCCCTCAGCCTCTGCCAGTGTTTATTGATAATAAGCCAAGTGTTCTGGCAGCTGATAAGGCATGTTGTGGCTGTGGTGAATCATGCTGCAGGTAACTCTTCTTGCAGTTTTGTCGGGCTAACAGTCCATGAGGTACAGGGTTAGATGGCAAACAGTGGCTTTGAAACATGTTTTCTGTTTCAGCACCTGTAAACATCAGTGTCTGTGTGATCTCTGATAAAGGGACCATCCCAACAGTGTGTGTTTGGGGTCCTGTTGCAGCAATGACACTGAAACCTAAACATGTTGCCCCTTGATTATTTGAATGGTGAAAGATGCACACAGAAATGGAAGTTATACTGCAGGAGGAAGGGTCTAGGTTGTTGTGAATTTAATCAAATGAGAAGGAGGAATTTTAACTTAGAATTTCCCTTGTCATATGAAAAAATACTAAAATCTGCAATTCATTCAAATTTAAAATTGAGTTTAGCTTTTTAGTTGCTCTTACATTTAAAAAGTGACAAGTGTAGTTATGAATATAAAAATATATTCTGATGGCTTTTGAGTTAGAGAGGAGTTTGACTGAAAAAAAAAATTATCAAATTTGATAACATTTGATTTTTGTCTTATCCAAGTGTATACTTTTCGAGTGAAAAAATCTTTCAGACAGCAGCTAGATCAGAGGGCTCAGAGGGCTATTACCATACGTGGTCCTTTCCAGCTCAGTTTCCTTATGAAAAATAAATCACTACCATCTACATTTCCCTTTTCCTCTTCCCCTATGAAAGCTAACCTACAGCACATGCATACAAATCTCCTCATTTTTTTCTTTTTAGTGTTCCCCTCCACCCATCCTAACCCTGTCACAAACTCTCTTTGTATCTATCTTCTCTCTGCATTTCCTCAAATCCTGCACCCCAATTTTCTCCAAGCCCTTCATCCCTCCTTCTAGCCATGCTGCTTCTCCATTCAAACAAGGCATTTGGGAGAGCAGAAGAACAGAAAAGAGCAAGGAAAACTTGGAATAATATACACTTACTAGCTGCTCCAAAAGGGACAAATTTTCATTTGGTTTAAAATGATAAAATTCTGCTGACACAATAAAATTATCACTAATTTAGAAGTTTTCCTATCACAATTCAAACTGCCTCCTACTTGAAATGTGGACTGCACATGTGTGTGCAAGAGAGAAAAAACCAAAATCTGAAGCAATGAAGGTTGTTGGTGTTTGTCTCTGAAACCTAGGAAAGTCTAACATTGACAATGTGGAACACGGGGTTTAGGGTTCATCTGAAAAAGCCACCAATTAATTTACTGTACTAAAGTCCTACCCCCAAATAATTGTATTTGCCATGCAGGGACAATATATCAAATCAGAATAGAAAGTTCCAGGCCTGTTATGTAGTTTTAGTCTGTAAAGCAAGTCTTGGTGCATCCTGATTTACGGAGTTTTAACTGACACCTGCATAAAATCAGCTGCTGGGCATGGTTATATCCACCTGCTAGTTTTGCTAAGCCTCTATCTCTCACAATAATTGTAATTGCCTGTACAGCTGGTTTTGCTGTATCAAGTGGAGAGGAAAGCAGACTTGCTCTAGACTTGGCAGTCAGAATAAGTCACACTATAGACCTAAAACCACTTAACTAGACATCATAGAGTCACATGTGAAATAATTTCTTCAGCTCATGTTCCAAAAAAAAATACATTTTCACTCCTGTTTGCCTCTTTTGATCTCTTAAAAATTCTTAAGTGCCTTTACTTCTTTCCTATGATTTTGCTACAAAATATTCAACCCTTTACAAGACTGCACCCATATTTGAAAATTTTCTTCCCATGAGCTCCCCACCCCTCCCCAAATTGACGCAGATCAAAGCTGATGAAAAAGTAGCAGTGGTAGTTCCACTGCTTGGTTAGGCACTCTGATCTGCTAAATTCTAGATGTAGAGCAAAGGAATCTTAAAAAAAAAAAAAATATTCCAAAGAGTGATTCTCAGGCAGTTCTTTTGTGTGGGGATCATATACTTGACACCATGCCTTATGTGGAATGCACATCAAATCACCTGGAGACTCCACATCAATGGTAGTTATGTGCATGCATGTACCACAAAGAGAATAGACCCTTAAACCAGTTGGGTGCATGAGACAAAAAAAAAAAAAAAAAAAAAAAAAAAAAAAAAAAAAAAAGGAAGTCTAAAAAGTGTGAATCTGGAGGAGTACATCAACTTTTAATTTACTTCTCTGCTCTGCCTTAAGCCCTTCTTTGCTGTTATTTTGAATATTCCAATGGAAAGATTAAAAAAAAGAAAAGAAAAGAAAAAAAGAAAAAAGGGGGAAAAAAAGGAAAAAAGGAAAAAAAGAAGGCTTATCAAGTGCAGTCAGTGCTTTATTTTATAAGGTTCTGTCCCTAATGTGACACATCTGTGCTATCTGATCCAAGACTGCCCATAGGATAGAAGGCCAGATCTTTAGCTCCCATGCACTCATCTCGTAGACTTCAAGGGGGCTACACTACTGCAACAAGTCCATGACAGATGGAGAAACAGGTACAGGTGGTTAATTTACTAAATGAGGAGCATGAAAGAGGGTTTCATCTCCTTACAGGAGGAAAGATGGTGCATCATTTAATTTAGAGGGGTAATCATATGAAACAACACACAAAAGCTGAGGACAGAGAGCTATGCTGGAATTAAAACAGGCTTCCTACTGCTCGTGTAATTAACTACTAAAACAGTATCTGAATTTCAGTGATGACTTCTTCATTTATAGTATTTCCAGCTTAAAAGCAG
This sequence comes from Acropternis orthonyx, assembly GCA_035583155.1. Classification (NCBI taxonomy): domain Eukaryota; kingdom Metazoa; phylum Chordata; class Aves; order Passeriformes; family Rhinocryptidae; genus Acropternis; species Acropternis orthonyx. The sequence continues at coordinate 62,238,029 of JAWWEU010000125.1, forward strand.
CTACCTTTTTGGAAGCTATCTTTTATCCAAGCACACACTTTTTTGAACTCAGTGATGTTGTAACTGAATGAAATGAAATGGCCTGTAATGTATAGCAAATCATATTAAGCAATCTGATGCTCCCATCTGTCCTTAAACATTCCAAATGGACCCAGAAACTTCTTAGGGTGATGATAGATGTAAAGACTGCAACATGCAGAGTGAAATTCTTCATTTCAAGCAATACAACCAGAATGCTGTGATCAGTCCTGACAGTTGAATGGTTTCACTGCCTTCTACAAGATAGTATCATCTGCAAGATGGTCTCTTATATGCATATTAAGAGCAGCCCTTGGGTCCTGACATTTTGCCAGCTCAACCTTCCTTTAAATGAAGCCTGACTCTGGGTTGGGATAAGTGCTTGGCTCCTTATGGAATGTTTAGTGACCTCAGTTATTTGGTTCCCACTGATCCAGGCAGGAATTCAGAACACTCTGTGTTTAAGGATTGCACCCTGCAGGAGAGTTTTTGGGTTGTTTTGTATTGTATTTTATACTTCAGTAATTGAGTATTTTCAACAGTCCCCATAAAGTTACTGGAAAAATGTAAAAAAACTTAAACAAGCTAATGTTTAAGTAGCAAGCTGCCCTTACAGTGCTGAGCCAGGGAAAGCCTCCCACCTGGTTTGACATTCTTGTGTCTGGAGAGACCTCTGACAGGCTATTAGCATTTCTACCTCTGCACTCTGCTTCAAAATTTTCAGAAGTTTCTTCCTTTCTCTGTAAATAATTTGTTTTTCTCAATCCCGCAAATTAATAGCACTACTAACTAATAGGTTAAGCACTTCAAATGCTCATATATCAGTTCTTTTCAGGAATAGTTTGATTTAAAGAATCACAGAGAAGAACATTGAAAGATTTAGTCAGCACTTTATGTCAGTCTTCCCACGCACAACACAAACATAAGCAAAACTAGATCAAGGGAAAGGAAGGAAACCTTCTCTATAAAACATAATTATTAGTTATAGTTTTAATTCAGAAAAAGAAAGGTTTTATTGCCTCTTTACAATTGATGGTAAAAATGGAGTAAAAAAGGTAAAATAAGGAAATTAGGAGAATATATTATTTTTTTAAAAGAGTTACTGCTTATCATACTTAATTTGGGTTTTTTCAATGTCTTAACAGTTCTACATATACTTTAACAGCCACTCCTGCTTTATGTCATCAGCAAACCTACTTCATGTACATTCAATTCCTATGTCCAGATAATTTATAACAACATTTAAGAGCGCTGGCCTTACAGTTAAGCTCTAGGAAACCCCAATAGTGACAACCAGGCTGATGTAATCCCAATTTACTATAACAGTTTGAACCCAGACTGTCATCCAGTTGCTCACACAAGGTGTTAAGGACTTGTTCATATGTGTTGGACAGTTTATCCAGAAAAGTACTGTGAGAGATGGTATTTCAGTAAAATCCCAAACCACCTCATCTACTGGCTTCCCTTGGTCAACTAGTTCTGACTGCAGCAGGTCTTACACAGGAAGAGGGTTGCTGTGGGGTCAGACTGGTAAGGCGGATGCAGTACCACTGTGAGGGGGGAAGCTGTGACACTGAGTGGGGAAGGGGAATGCAGAGAGACCAGCCTGGAGAAGGAGCTTCTGTGGGGGCAGTCAGGTATCAGTTCAGCAGCAGGGTCAATCTGGGTAGGCAGAGGTGGAGGAGGATGTTGCAGGGAGATACTTGGCCACAGGTGCATTTCATGGACATATGGCAGAGAGCTCACCTACAAGGGACATTCTTCCCTTGCCTGTTCCCTGCCTTGCCTGACTTGAAGCTGGCTGGGGGTGGCCACCATCATCCAGCTTGGGGCTTTCAACGTGAAAGCGCTTTTTGAACTCCTCCAAGATTACAGAAAAGTCTCACGGTGCCTGTTTAAACAAGTGTGTCTGAACAGGAAAATCAAAAAGACAGGGAGCTACTTCAGTTTCTCCACTTATATGATGTTTGAGATGATAAGCAAGGATATATTTTCACATAATTGGACTGTGTCAAGGTACCGGCTGTTTGATCAGATAGGGGCTCTCTATGTAGTCTCACATCAGAGGGCTAGTAAACTACAAATTAAGGCAGGCTTTAGATTTTGTCTGCAAAGTAGCCAAAGAAATTGAATTTTATTCTAAAAGTCATAATGAGGGGTGGGAGAACATAAAAAAAAAAAAAAAAGAGAGAGCAGAATAATGTACCAGGATAACTGAATCAGAAAGAGTAAGGGAATAAAATCTTTGTAAAGGTCTCAATCATGCGTGAAAACCCATAAGTATTGGAAAGATGCCAATCAGCATCTTTGAATCTGACAGAGAGCTTTGAGAGCCCACACTTTCATCACCCTTTAAGAGGTCTGCAGAAAGGAAGGACTAGTCAGGCAAGGGAAGTGTAATGTGCCATGGATCCAGGGAAGGCTTTTGGTTTTGTTCTGTTTGTTGGTAATTTATCATTTATTTGGCATTTGCCTTTGCAGCAATATCTTGAGGAGGGTGAGACACCCTGGGACAACTTGCTCAGGCCAGCTGGGTGAGGGCCAGAGACCATTGCACACTCCATTTCATCCCTCCATCCCATTCCATTTGCTCTGCTCTGGCATCTCGAGCCTGGGGACAGGCAGCCTGCATTTCTCCTGCCCGCTAGTCCACTCACCTCCCTCCAGGCTGTCCTCAAGGCAAGGGGAAACTCCCCTGCCCACCCATCAGCCTGGGGAAGGTCTCCCAAAGACCCAAGGACTGCAAACCCCCTTTCCTCTACATGGCCACTGTCTAAGGCTATCCCTCCTGCAAACACAAGTCTGGTCCCCCCAGCCTTGTGCTCTAGACAGATTCCCAGGCTCCAGACAAAAAGGCCAGGGGGACTCCAGGGGACCCAGCTGGCTCCCAGCCAGCATTGCTGAAAGGGGATCACAAGAAGCCAGATTTATTCCTAAGAACAAAGTTTCCGGTGACTTTCCAAGATACCCGTCGTTCTCCTTTTTCCTTTTATTTCTTCACCTCCCTCCCCTTATTTTTCAAACTCTCAGCTAGAACAGAAGTGTTCCCTGTCACTGTCAGTGAACTTACTCCCCTCCCTTGTCAGGTCCATGTACACTCCTGCGACATTTCTTTTTCTGTCCCTCGATTTATGCATCACTAGCATTTACCTACTTGTGGCTAGAGAGAAGGATCTGAATATACCTTTGAGGCTGAAGTACATTACTTTTCCCTGTAAACAGTTACTGCTGGGTCAAATGAGTTGTGATTTGCCCCCACATCCAAGCCCCAACAACCACGGTGAGGGAGTCAGGATGTGAAGTGTGCGTGTGTGTGTGTTCACGTGTGCTCATATGTCACCTACTGCCAGGACTTGCAGCTGCACTTAGTAACTAGTAAGGGGTGGACTCTCCTGGGAGATTTCAGTACAAAAGAGGTTAAATGACTTGTAAAAGAGCATCAGCAAACCTCAGTGACATAACTAGTTCTGTGTGTGTTGAATGCTCTGCCAGCTGTCAGAGCCTGCTCTTTTTGTCTCTTGCTTATCTTGAGGTTGTTTCAGAAGTAAAAATCATACTGACCCAAATCTATCCCAAGTGTAATAGGACCATTAGTACCAGGGATCAGACGGTATCCGGTGCAACTCCAAACTGGCAGAGTCTGGGTCCAATGGCAGGACATCATGCTGCTCTGCAGTGTGGTCTGTGCCACTGACATGGGAAGAGGTAGGTTGGCAACACCCTGTGCACCTGGCCTGGGCACCCCATAACCACCCGTGACCCTTCGTGGACCATCATGGGCTTGTCCCTGCGAGAGGTGGAAGGTGTATGGAGGGTGTTAGTACCTCAGAGCCATGGACTGCAAGAAGTCTGATGCTGTTTGAGAGGTTGAAGTAAGTTCTGCTTTGAGTGATGGAAAAAAGCCCAGCTGCTGAAAAGCAAAGTGACCCAACACCAAGAAAGAGCCCACACTTGCTACATAAATAATGTCAAAACCACATACACTGAGAATAACATGAAGGCAGTGCAAGGCAGACTGATGTCTAGAAATGTTATCTCTTCTGTTCCAAAAGCTAATCAGCCCAGCAACAGGCAAGCCAGGAACATTTTAGATTATGTCTATGCTTGTGGTTGATGGAAAGTCTGAGAGAAACATAAGCTTTCTAAAAGACAAATTCAGTTTCCCTACAAAATATTTGGAATTTTTTCCCCTCCTCCCCTGGCAGTGAAATTGTTTGGTTACATTAGTTTATTAGAATGACGTGGCTCCCAGTATCATATCTAGCCATCAGTTACCACTCAGCAAAAGGATGTGGTGAGATCACATCGCCAAAATAATATGGCACTAGAGCTGCTAATGAGGAGGTTACATATCACCAGGGCAGTTTCAAATACTTGAGGATGACTTTGACAGTTGTAGGGGTGTGATTTTTTGGTTTTTTTTTTTTCAACTGACAGAATCTGGAAGATACTTGTCACCAGTTACTCTGTTGTTCAGCTGTAATTTCCTTTACAAAAGGAAATTAAAATCCTTCTATATGTATTTATGTGAATATATGTTTTTCTAACTGGCAAATTTTTGTTTAAGGCAATCACTTTTGAATCATCTTAGCAGAGGAAAAAAAATGGCATTTTCCCCAAACGTCTTCCTCCTGAGTTTAGCGGGATATTTTTGGGACTCATATTTTACAGATGAAAATTGAAGACGAGGTGGGGGGAAGCAGTCATGCCTTGAGAAGCTGTATGACACCAGCAGGAAGGTCCAAAAAGGGGCGCTGGATAGAGACCTGCCAAGCTCCACTGCCGTGCCTGCAAGTTGAGCTGCTGTCTGCCTGTGGGGCCGCGGCTCCCGGCCCTCCTCCAGCTCTGCAGCTGGAGGCAGCAGCTGGAGAAGAATCTCTTCTGCACAGACAGCCCTGCCGCACACAGGCATTGCTTTCCCCTGATTTTTCCTTCTACAGACTATTTTTTTTATTTTTTAATTTTTACCTCGAGAGTTGATTATTATCAAGATGAAACATATCTCCTTCTGAAAAGTTGGTTTGTTTTGTGTTTGGTTCCCCCTCTCCATTCACACAGACCTCTCCAGTGGGAACAGGCTTAGATCAGGAGTTTTTTCAAAATGTGGTGACACACATTTCTACTGCACTGTACATTTTCTTTAACATCCTTTGCATCACATATTTTCCAGCAGTTTTGAGATATGTAAGGAATAGCTTTTAAGCAATAGGCAAAGAAGTGGGGGGATTATTCCAACAGCCTTGCAAGTTTGGAGTATTTCATCTTCTTCAAAAGGCAATGGAAAAAAACTGTCCTTGTGAGCAAATGATTAGAAGAAGACTGGGAATACAATAATTACCCCAAATGGAAACCCAGACCGCAGTCAAACAATACAGCTTTTGTAAACCTGCTCCGCTTGTAAAAAAATCTAGGAAATCTCATAAGTAGAACTGTTGAAATCTTTTTCTTATGCAACGTGTAAAAAACTCCTGAGAAATGAGAAGTAAACATGGAAAGCCTGTGAAATAGCATGATAATGAACTTGCTCTGAGCATTGGAGATCTCCTTGGCATTACTGACATGGATTCCTTCAACCACAAAGTATTTTCTCATGTTAAAGAATTTGGGACAAATTACTTTTCATGATATTCCACCAATAAATAAGCACGTGAAGACAAATAAACTGGGACTTGACATAATCTACCTTGAGCGTTGTGGAATTTGAGGGGACCAAAGCAATTGGGAGTGAGACAGTGTGGTTTTGAATGAATGTCCTTTATGAGAGAGAAGAGAGAAGATCGTTTATATCCTTCATATTTTCTACTTTTGCCTCTAGGAAAGAAAAGACCAGCAGAGCCCCGACTATCATTCACTCATAATGATGGCATTGAATCTAGTGATTCACATTGAATCATATAATAAGGTTTCCATTTTGCCCATGGGGAGAAGGGGTGATTAAACTTTGTTTAGTCCGCATTCCCATTCCCAGCCTCCGCTTTCCCTTGAACTGCTTTATAGTTTTGTTTGTTGTTTGTTTTTTTTTTAAGTTATTTTCCCTTTAATTCCACCCCCCCATCCCCGCCGCCCTTCTGTTACCCCTCAGCAATAAAAATCCCTGGAAGAAACGCTGACACGGTTAATTGTACGGTTATTAATTTTCCTTCGGCAGTGTTTCATTCGAGAACGCCTCCACTTCCGCGGCCTCTCGGGGCCGGGTCGGGCCAGGCCGTGCCGGGATGGGATGGGATGGGATGGGATGGGATGGGATGGGATGGGATGGGATGGGATGGGATGGGATGGGATGGGA
>JAWWEU010000125.1:62244432-62294092 GCA_035583155.1 Acropternis orthonyx
GGATGGGATGGGATGGGATGGGATGGGATGGGATGGGATGGGATGGGATGGGATGGGATGGGCTATGCCATGCCGCTCCGGCGGTGGCTCTGCCCCAGCGCAGGGGGTGCAGATCCCCGGCCCGGGGCAGCCCCGCCGACCGGGACACGGGGTGCCTGCTGCCGGGGAGCCGGACAGCAGCCCTGGACGGTGGATTGCAGAGGCATCGGGAAAGGGGCAAAAGTTGCTTTTCGGCATTTTAACCTAAACTCGCCCCCGTAGCCACCGTTCCCGGGCATGAGGGGACAAGCCCGCTCAGCGCACCGGTCAGATTTGGGTTAGGACGAGGGGGTTTCGGCAGCTGGGACCTTGGTCACCTCTAGGAGTGACTGCAGAGCCCCCTCCACACACCGCAGTCACATACACAGAGCCTCGGGCTCGCTGTTAGCGCAACCGGCGGGCGGATGCTCTCGTTGTTCTCGGGACCTTGGAAAGCCCTCCAGGTAAAAGCCGAGGCGACTGCAGGGTAAAGGTCTGGGGGCTGGGAGGAGACGCTGACTCGGCAGGGAGGTCTGCATCGGATCTGGGAGGCCCGCATCGGCCAGGGCACCTCATCAACAGCTGCTGCAGAACCCCGTGAGACACAGCCAGAATCATCCCAAAAAGCGAACGAAAGAAAAACACCGAGCAGGGAAAAGGCTCGGAGAGCACAAGCATCCCGGAGCGAGCGGGCAAGGTGAGGCAGGTCGGTGCTGCTGGGCAGGGGCAGAGGTGATGCTACACAGGAATCGGCCCCAAATGGGCCTGGAGGTGCGGTGCTATTCTCCAGCAGATCCGGCACCTTTGCAAGAACTTTAAAAAATATATTAAATTAGATAGGCGTGTTGTCACTAAAGCGAAACCACTGCCTTAGCCATGGGGCTTTCACCCAGGCAGCCAAGTTCCCTTTTGGGCAGAGGGAGTCTCGAAGTCTGCTTGACATCTTGAAGCTTAAATAACCGTAAGGCATTGTTACTCCCTGGCAGCAAAGTGCCTCGTTACGCCTGATTGAGCTAATTGCTTTGAAATAGGATATATTATCTATAATTATAGAGATCTTGGAGGAGACGGCCAGCCTTTTCTTTCATCTTTTCCAAGTGCATCATAATGTCGCGATCAAATTAATTTAGGCCACTTGAAATAGTGCTTTCCTTTCAGCCCGGCTCCTACGACCCTCAAAGAGCCGGGGACGCCTCGGCGGCTGGAGTTTGGCCATCCAAACTGCTCCTGGTGACCTCCCGAGGACCAGTCCAGGTGCCTAAAGGCTTAAAAGTAGTTTGGGTTATGTTTAATCAAGGCAGAAAGGGAAAGGGGGAGAGATTTAAAAAAAAATAAATAAAAGAAGAAGAAGAAAAAAGAAAGACAAAAAGAAAAGAACTGAGGTCTTTATTTTTCCGACACTCAGCGGAGAAGGAACAGCGACGGGAGCACGGAGGGCTTTGAGGGCTTGTAAAGCCCGCGGGACATTTTTAGCACTTGCGATAGATCTTTGCCCCTGGGGCTGCGTCTCTCAGAGATGAAGCAAGGCTACGGAAGGGCTCCCAAGGAACGCGCAGGGAGCTCGCAGGAGGTACCCGGCGCGGCAGAGGTACCCTGGAGCCGTCCGTCCCCAAAGCCAGCTCGTGTCCTGTGGAACTGTCTGGTCTCCTAAGAGCTGCTGTTTCGGGAGAAATCAAATAGAAACAAGGGGAAAAAACACCACCCCTCTTCTTTCTGAGTTCTGCCTTTAAGTCAAAGATAACGTTTACAAAAGGCAGACAATGCCCTGAATTGGCTTAGTGCTGCCTCCTGTCCTTTTTCCCCATCCCCCACGCACTCCTCACAACCCTTGTTGTTGTATTCCCACCGAAATAAAATGCTATGGGTAACGGCTTTGCCTAGCACATTCATTATATTGAAACGGGACTGTTTAGGATGCTAATTGCCCAATGTTGTTATCTAGCGCAAGTACCTTCAGGGAAACGCCACGGCTCCCAATAAAAACATTGGACTGGAACAAGCACCAATAAAGTCACCTATTCCCTCCTCCCCTTTCACTTCGATTTTTCTTACAGTCCAGGGAGGAAAATAAGACAAAGACACCTAAAAGCAAGCCAGAGTAGCACACCACGAAACAGGTACTAAAAAAGTTCCTAAAATCCAGCGGTGTTTTTGTCACCCAGAGTGCAACGAGCAAGGGAGGAAGAGATTGGATACTAAAAATTTCCCAATAAACACAGAAATCAGTACTGAGGAAGATTTCGTTTTGCAAATTTGCATTCTCCATTCCTAACTTAGAACTTACAGATTTCATTAAGAAAGACTGGGAAGAAGGAAAGGAGCAAGAAACGAAAGGAACTTTACTGTCTTCCCTGTTTTCAGCCCAAGAGTTTGCCAGCATGTGAGTTAGAATCAAGTCTTTGCTATGATACAGTGATTGAAATACCACCGAGTATGACAGAAATGTAAACACAAAGCGCTCATTGCTGAGAGATAAATAGAGAGCTAATTATCTCATTCTGTCAAATCTCAATGAGAGCGGGATCGCGCTTTCGGTATGGGACGCACACGTATCTCTTGAAACCTCAGCAATATCTCAAGGTTCGAACCATTCTGCAGAAGAAAAGTGAGGGGGAAAAACCAATCAAGTCAGCAGCTTTATTTTTTATTTTCATATTTCTATCGAACAACGAGATCGAAATCAGCCCAGGGGCTGCCTCGGGGTCTAATAAACACATCACTTAGTCTTCTCAACGGTTAAGTTTGGAATCAGGGGGAAAAAATAATAAAACCCCAAAACAAGATCCTACCTGTAGGATCGGATGGAGGGCACACAGTAACACCGTGAAACACGATGCATCGATATATGTGTGTGTTTTCTTAGTCAGGGGTTGGGCGGGGGTGCATCTTCGTGTCGAGCACCGGGCTTTGGGAAAATGTCCTGTGATTGGTAGAGCAAACTAATTTTATCAGGCTGAATGTGCCGATGTCCCAGGGCTAAGGCGCCTTGCTCCCTTGATGCGGGTTAACGTCCTCAATAGTCCCCCTCCAGCTGAAGCCTTTGATCAGACCGCTGCTGGCGCCTAAAAACAACATCACTTGTCTGCCTATTAGAGGCACTGACTAATCGTGACAGATTGTTTATTCTCGCAATTAGCAATGCAGTCGCTTCTCCGAGCACCCCCCACCCCCCTCCCTGACGCTGCCCGACCCGGCCCGCCGGCCCGATGGGGCGCGGGGAACGCCGCGGGCAGCGGTGCCGGCACCGGCACCGGCGGGGAGCGGGACCGGCCTGGGCTGGGCTGAGCGGCGATACCGCCGCTCCCCGCCTCGCAGGAGCGCTCAGCAGGGCTGCATGGATCCGGGAGGGGTGTTGGATGTGCCCATGAGACCTATGTGTTGGTTGATATGTCTACACAAAGTGCCTTCACCCTCATGTATAGGAACGCGCGGGTGTAGCCCGCAAGTTGCCTTCAAAATCATCTTCCAAGTAGAGGAATCCTACATGAGCACAGCACATGCGGGAGGTAGGTATGACGTTCGTGCAGGACACACCACAACGGCACATGCTCTGGCGTATGTAAGATAAGTGTGTGTGTAGCTGAGCGCAGGAAAATTCATTTCAATCAGATCCTATTGCTTATCAGTTAATAAAATGTCTATTACATCAATTCATTTCATAATCTATATGCTCCTAATCTACCATCTTTATTCGGTCCAGTTAAAAGGAAAGGGAATTCTCTGTCCCTCCCCGTTTGGATAATTGCCCTTAAATGACTGCAAGAGGCTCTTGTGTTCCGAGGAGATTAGAGCCCTGCAGCTATCAATAAACTTTTCTCAGCGAGCGGCCAATCCCGTTATTAGAGAGCGGCTCCGTTTTACTGCACATCCGTCCTGGGCGCGGGGATAAGAGATCGTAAAACGAATTTACGAGACAAAATAGTCGGGACTTTAAGGGCTCAGGGGGTTATATGTTTCTTTTTACGTGAATGAACATTTCGTTATCTGCAGACACGCACACATCTATGCCATGAAAAGTGGCACAATTTACGTGTTGTGTATGCGGGTACGTATATAAACGCAAATCTCCGCAGTCACATGGAACACACCTCAGGGCCGGCGCTCACTTAAAAACTAAAACAAACAAACCCCCAAAACCTCGTGTTTCGAGGTGCAACCAAGCTGTGGGACGGGCAGAGGCTCCTTCCCTTTGAGAGGTCACACTCGGGACAGCCCGGTATTTGCTGATTTTGGAGAAGAGCTGGCTCGGGCCCGTTCCCTCTCGCTTTACAAGCAAAGAGGCCGGCTTTTTTTCCCGACGTTAATACGATTTTTCCTGGAGTTTTGAGCCTTCCCGTCCCCGCGCCAGAGAAGGAGACTTTCCAGGAAGGCAGCCCCGGCTTTCCTTGCTCCCGCTTGAGATGAGAGCTGGAGTGCAGAACGGGGCTGAGGGGAGCGGAGCGGGGTGGGGCACCAGAGCGGGGCTTCGGGGGACCGGGGCGGGCGGAGGGTGCAGAACTGGGCTGGGGAGAGCGGAGCAGGGTAGGGCGAGGAGGATCGGTGGTGGGGAGATCGAGGCGGGACTTTGGGGTGGGGAACGGGGCTAGGGGAAGCGGGGCAGGGAAGAGCAGATCCGAGGTGGCGAGAGCGGGTCTGGGAGATGCGGGGTGGGGCGGGGGGAGCGGAGCGGGGCCGGGGGATGTGTGACCGGGAAGAGATGCACGGCCAGGGGAGGGATGCGCAGTTAGGGGAGGGATGTGCAGCGGGCGGGCCGCGCCGACGGCGGTACCATCCCATCCCATTCCATCCTATCCCGGCCGCCCCGCCCCGCAACCAATGGGGCCGCCCCGCCCCGCCCCCGGGCTCTGGTTGGGCGGTGCCGCCCCCGCGCCCCTTTATCAGGCGGTGCCGCCGCTGTGGGGCCGAGCGCGCCGACGGCCGATCGCGCCCCCTGCGCCCCCGGCCCCATGCGCGGCGGCGCCCCCCGCTCCCGCCTGGCGCTGCGGTGGCGACCACGGGCCGCCTCTGCATGGCCCCGGCTGTGGATATGACCGCCGCGCCCACGGGGGTCCGCAGCGACGAGTTGCCCGCGTCCGCCTTCAGCAGTCCCGGCGGCGGCGCCCTCCCCGTCGCGGCGGCGATGGGCGGGGAGGAGGAAAGCGACAAGCCCAAGGTCTCCCCATCCCTCCTGCCGTTCAGCGTGGAGGCGCTCATGGCCGACCACAGGAAGCCGGGAGGCAGGGATGGCCCCGAGGGCGCCGGGCCCCCGCCAGGCGCTGGGGCGGCCGCCCGCGCCAGCCTGAGCCCTCGGCTGGGCGCCCTGACGGCGGAGGCGCCGGGCTCCCCGCTGCCCCTCGGCGGGCACTTCTCCGTCGGAGGGCTGATTAAGCTGCCCGAAGACACTCTCGTCAAAGCGGAAAGCCCCGAGAAGCAGGAGCGGAGCCCCTGGATGCAAAACCCACGGTTCTCACCGCCTCCCCCGAGTAAGTAAGATCCGGGAGCAGGAGGGCTGGGAGCACTCTGGGCCGGCTGCGACCTTCCCGCAGGGCCAGGCAGACCGAGGGCAAAGCTGCGCGGGCGGGCGGGGGTTTCCTGTCGCTTTCACTCTGCCTGGTCCTTCCTGGAACACTTTTCCTTGCGGTTCGATTTCTCTGTTGGGCCACTTCAACTCATTCAAAGTATTGAATGGGTTCGAGTGTGTGTGAAGCCGGAGGATGGCTGCGAAAGCACGGGAAGACCGGCCGCGCCAAGGGGCGAGATCTTAATGCCAAATGTTAACAGAAAAGAAAAAACAATCTGGCAGGCCTGTTAGTTTAGCTTGGGTCTCGAACTGACTGTGCAAATTCTGACTCAGCCTCAGCCGTGTTTTCTCAGAAAGTGGCTCAAATAATTCCGTAAGGACCCGCACAGACCGGTCTCTTAGAAGCGGGAGCTTTGCGGTTTTCAGCCTCTCCGGCTGCTGTCTCAAGTGTTGCGTCTCCGAAGTCCGAAAAGCCGCGATTACTCATGTTTTCCTTCTTTACTACAGAGTTATCTAAATTATTAGAAATAGCATTTCCAGCGGCTGCGCTGAGGTCGGGTCCGGAGAGCCCGGGCCGCCTGCCCTCGGCCTGGTCGTGCTCCCTCCCCGCCTGGGATCCCGTGGAAAGGGGCGACCTTGGACTGACGCTCCGGATCCGGAGCGTTTGGGGTGACCTTATGAAAAGCTGCAAACAGAGCTGTTTCCTCTGTCCCTTGGAGAAGGGCAGGTTTTCTGACAAGACTACTGTAGAGTATAGCAGCGGTTTAATTTATTTAAATTGCAAAGTAAAAGTTGTTGCTAAGTAAACCCGGGACAGATGGATGTTGAGGATCCTTAGAAATGCTAAATAAGAGGTGAGGAGCAGACCGGTGAAGAACGGTAGATAGAGCCTGAGTGTCAATTCAAACCTCGTAATTAATTACATGCTTAATCTGGTTCCCAGGGGCCTAATGTAGAGGGTGTGAGACCGAGAAGCCAGCCCGTTTTGTTTATTTTTTTTCCTTTAATCCGATAAAAAGGAAAAATTTTTTTTTTGAGGGTCATTCCCGTAGTTTTGTGTCTCGTCTGCATGAACCGGGAGCCGTGGAGGCCGTGCGGGTGCCTGACTCCCTCCCTTTGCCTACTTTTTCCATGGAATTGGAGGACCCGCTTTCTTTACTGGAACGGGACATGGCAATTTGAAGTGTGCCCCAGGCAGCCCTGGAGGTTGTGGGGCAGTTTGCTTCGAGTGGGATCTTATTGCACTCCTGTCTTCACCTCAGCTGAAGTAGGGTGGGGACTCCGCGGGCCGTGGCGGTTCGGGCGCTGCTAACCGAGGTGTGTGTCTCTTCTTCCCCTCTCCCCCGGCCGCTCCCCGGCACAGGGCGGCTGAGCCCTCCAGCCTGCACCCTGCGCAAGCACAAGACAAACAGGAAGCCCCGGACGCCCTTCACCACGGCACAGCTGCTGGCCCTCGAGAGGAAGTTTCGGCAGAAGCAGTACCTGTCCATCGCAGAGCGCGCGGAGTTCTCTAGCTCACTCAGCCTCACCGAGACCCAGGTGAAGATATGGTTCCAGAACCGCCGCGCCAAGGCCAAGAGGCTTCAAGAGGCCGAGCTGGAGAAGCTGAAGATGGCAGCCAAACCTATGCTCCCGCCTGCTGCTTTCGGCATCTCCTTTCCGCTGGGCGGCCCGGCCGTGGCCGGTGCCTCCCTGTATGGCACCTCCAGCCCTTTCCAGCGAGCAGGGCTGCCTGTGGCTCCTGTGGGACTGTACACAGCGCACGTGGGATACAGCATGTATCACCTCACATAGAGCCTGAGCCTTGCTGAGCCCAGCCTGCTGACTGTCCGCTCCCGCTGGCTACACACACACTCTCTCCCTGTTCCTTTGGCTCTTCTCTGTGGACTTCCCCATGGACTCTGTGGCAGAAACTTCTCCAGTCAGGCTCTGTTTTGACCTCTCTGGTCCCCCCTCTGATGTTTGGTCCCTGGCCCAACCCTGTTCTGCTCTCCTCAGCAATCCTGGGGAGGGGCAGATGCCTGACCATCGCCCCAGTTCCTTCCTGGCATAGGGTGGTGATGGGCCAACCCTGTACTGCTTCTCTGGGTCCAGCTGGCAGCCTGGGGAGAGCCCCTCTCATGGGGTAAGGAACTGTGCAAGACAAATGGAAAAAGGGGACTGAAAGGATGTTTCTCTTACTTTCTTCAAGGCGAGGTCAAGAGGCAGAAGTGTAAAGCAGCCTCTCCTGTACCTGTGTAACAGCGCTGTCTGTTACCTGTCTTTGTTCCTCCACTGGCTCCTTTGGAAGGGGCTCTGTGTACTATGTAATATACTGTATATTTGAAATTTTATTATCATTTATATTATAGCTATATTTGTTAAATAAATTAATTTTAAGCTACTGTTTGATGCAGTTTGTTTGCTCACTCCTTGCCCTGCCAGGAGTGACAGAAGAGACCAAATTTGTGTGTTGGGGGCAAGAATGAGTGACTGGCTATACTAGTCATTTTCCCTTTTCTCCAGAAGATTTCAGCCTCTGATGGTGAGGCTGAGTTTTCGATTTGCTGTGTTTCCTGGCACTGCCCTGTCATCACAGCTGTCTGAGGTTTCTTCTGTTATCCCCCTACTGCCTCTCTCTAGCATCTAGCTCCCACCCCATCCCTGCCCCGAGGGTGCAGGCAACTGCTGCTGCTGCCCCGGCACAGCCCCGGCTGGGCTTCCTTAGCCCTAGGAGGGAGAAAAAAGTTCCTCTCTCTTCCAGCTGCTTCTATCCGGAAAGCTGCCTGCCGCAGCCCTCAGCAGCTTTGGAGACTTTGGGGATGGGGTAAAATGTCTCACACAGGTGCCAAGCCTAGCGAGAGACCAAGGGCTTCCCTCTAGACCTCCTTTTGGCAGCTGGTGTTCTTCAAGGAAACGGAGCAGCGGAGTTCGAGGAGATGGGTCTGTGCTTCAGAATGGTGCTGGATAAAGTAAGCTAATAACCGGGGCAGCGGCAGCGGCAGTGCCGCAGCCGAGGGTGATGGGAATGGGGTTGGTAGGTTTCAGGGTTGTGAGGAAAGGTGGTGTTGGGGCAAGGCTGCGGGTCAAGCACCCAGTGGAACCCGCGGGACTGATGGTCGGGGCCATTTGACAAAGTCTCTTCCTGCCCATCCTCGTGGTTCCGAGAGCCCCACAGCCCACAGTGGCCAACTCCATTGGAGACTCTTCACAGCCCCGTGGAAGCCGCTGGCAGCGGTCGAGGACCCCGCGGAGGAGGCCAGGGGGCCGCGCAGCCCTGGCCGCGCTGCTCCGACCCTGCCAGCACCGGCTCCGCCGCCTCGCCACGTCCCCCTTCGGCTGCTCCCTGAGCCCCCTCAGTTCACCCGGTTTGGTTTGGCGGATCCCTCGGGTAAGGGAGAGGGTTGGTTTCCGCCCCCTCCCCCCCCCACTTTTTTTTTTTTTAATTTCGTGCTTTATCTTTGTGCTCAAGGAATGGGCGCTGAGAAATTTGGACTCCATATTTTTCTTTCTGCCTTTTTCTTTTCCCCCTGCTGCTTTCATTTCCAGCAATTTAAAACGTTAAGGTTGAAGCAAAGTTAGAAGGAAAATAATTGCTGTAATGAGGGTTCGGCAATCTTCTGCAGGCACTGTGGCTCCAGCGAGACTGTAGCTGGGGGCAAGGCGGGACTTTTATCATCTCCTAAATATCAATGATGCTTTCAATAACTCAACAAAACAACATACCTGAACCCAGTCACTTTCTCCAGAGCTCTAATCCTCCTCTTCTTATCTCTCCCTCTGCTCTGGCTGCCCAGTCCTTCCTAGGCTGGTGTGAGTTTGGGGGTTTTGTGGTTGTTTTGGTTTTTTGGTGGTTTTTTGAGGTTTTTTTTGTGTGTGTGGTTTTTTCCTTTTTTTTTTTTTTTCTCCTGGACTTTTTTCCCCAACCCCTTTGGCTTTCTTTTCCGATCATTTCTTTTCTCTGTGTAAATGACAGTGTCTGCGATCCTGACCCCAGCTCCCAACGCCGCGCCGGAGCGGGAGAGCTCTGCGCCGGCTTTTTCCCACGTTGTGTCTCTGGCAGAAAAGGGCTGGAGATAAACTTAGCTTCTGCGCGATTAGACCGCGGGTTTGGGGAGAAGATCTAATCGCGCAGGAGGCCGGGTTTATCCTGTAAAGATGCCCTTAGAAAACCGAGAGATTTTAAACAGCGGGAACTGCCTTGAGCTGGCTTCCCTCAAGCCCCGCTCCCCTCCGCCGGCACCTTTGGGCGCTGCAGTGCGAGGCTCCGGGGAAAGCAGGACCCTTTCATCTCTCTGCTTTGTCTCTGGTTTTGGTGTGGGTTGTTTTCTTTTTTTTTTTTTTTTTGTTTTGTTTTGGTTTTGGGGTTTTTTTGGTTTTTTTTTTTTTTACATTATGTCAACTCGGGATGGATATTCGAAGGGCAGGATTCCTATTGAACATGTCTTTGCTTTAAGTTTTCCCCCTGACCCTTGGGCTAAAGTCCTTGGTTGCTCAATTAAACCCAGATGAGAACAATTAATAACTAAGTAATGACAATAAGTTGGGAATCACACGGATGAACGCTCCATGTGAATAGGAAAAGCTCACACAAAAGAGCAAAAAGGATTTGTCGGCTCTTTTTAAGGGGGAATTGGCTTTTCTTTTTTCTTGCCTCTGGCTTACCAGCAAATAAAACTCACTTTTGTGTCTTTGTCGCCTTAAGGAGCTCAGTGGGCAGTTGGAAGTGAGAATGGCTGTTTTCCTTTCAACTTGAGGGTGCTGGCGCCACGCAGCCCCAAGGATAGAGAGTAGCCAAAGCAAAGTTTCCTAATAACTCCCTTCTCCCCCGCCACCCCTCCCCAGTCACGCCGGTACCCCCCTCCCCTCTATGCATATCTCCACACGCACTCCTAGAGAGCCTCGGCAGAGAGACGAGAGAAAGCAGAGGGGCCCCGAGCACATCCACGTCCCAGCACGGACTCACAGCCGAGGCAGACTCTGCCGTGGGAAAGCGCGAGCGCCTTGGTGCGACACTTCCCACGGAGCGTAAGAAATAAAGCTCACAGTAGCCGGAGCACGGAGGGGGAGTAAACGCGCAGAAACACATATGAAATGAGAAGCCATTTTTCTAGTCTTATTCTCACAAAGGACAGGAACGACTCCGTTACCCGGACAAGGGGCAGCCCCCGGGCGTATCTGCTCGGCACGGGCTCCTGCGGGCTCGGGAGCTCCGGCTGGGAACGGCGCGGGATCGCGCCCGGTTCCGCCTGTGACAGAGGGGCAGGCAGCGAGGGCTGAGCGGCTAACGAGCAAGAAAAGGCTTTCCTTCAGTTTTAGCTACAGAAAAGGTAGCTACGGGGAAAACTCGCTGAGCAAATCTTTGGTTAAATCGTGGATTTGTCGTCTGCTCTGACTTTCTGGTGTTTTCGGGATTTCTTTCTGAATTCTCTCTTTCACTTGGAACACGTATCGGTGCCTTCTTGAATGCTTTACCAAACTTTTTCCATAGTATTCGAGTGAATTGGGAGCTTAAAAGACTGCTTTCAAAAGTTAGGGCAGTCTAAATTCACCAAGTGACTTAGGCGCTGCAGCAGCAGCCTCCTGCTGCTCAGGATTGTGCCTGAGAACACAACCTTCAGAAATCAGAGGCAAAACAGGGAAGCTGAATAACATTGTAAAGGCCAGGAGAAGGGGAGGGGGAGAGCCTGCTTCTCAATAGTGCTCGTATGCTTAAATCCAGGCTCATCATCTGTGTGAGTCTCCTGAGCGAGACCTTCTTTGTAAAAGTCTGGGAAGTGAAAGGTCTGTCGAACATATTGACTGGACACCTTCACGAGGAGATAGGATGCTTGGCACTAACTCCTCGGTACTACCTGATTTTAAGTAAACAGCTGAACTCAGGTATTCTGTATGCAAAGTGAAAATACCAATCACCAGTTTATCGGGGACTTGGAGGTAATTACTCTTCCTCTCTTCTAATGATACATTTGATTTTATATTAGACACAGAGGTGACCAGAGTAAGCCAGAAAAAGCAGCTGCATAAGTAGCCTCAAGATGAGGACACTCTTCAGAGCCATGGGGCCATCCAAATTAAATCCATCAGAGCGGTGACTGGTGAGTAAATGTCCCACTACTTGGCATACAATATACTGTACCAAATGAGCTCCCGGATGCAATGAGGTAGTTCTCTCCCTCTCTAGTTCTCCATAAAAGCAGTCTGATGGGACTTAGTCACTGAACTGCAAGGGAGTCTGTGGCAGAAAGAGACATCTTCTTCCTGCCTATCACGGTGCTGCGCCCCACTCTCTCTATATATATTTTATAATATATGTATTCCAACAACCCAAGGAGTATGTGGATTCCTGAAATTTCCTTTCATTAGGTTTTAACTCTCTCCATACCTTATGTGAAGCACAGTGGTGTCTGTCTCTGGCCTTAGCAATCTGTTCCACAGCAGGAAGCCTAAAAATGAGGCATTTCGATAATGGGCATTGCAACACGCAGCTCCTTGGGGCTGGCCTGAGGCCCCTTCTGCAACACCGACCCATTGTCTGTCCAGCTCTGTGGCAGGAGAAGCTGGAGGCAGAACCAGAAGCAACAGCTCTGACTCATTTAACTACGAGTTGTAAATTGTAACATGCTGCACAGAGAGATGTGGTAGTGATTTGCTTACAGCAGTAAACCGATTGACATTAACTCTGCTCCATTGTAGTTCTTCATCTCAGAGATCTTTTATCCCTACACGCTGGCTCCGGTTCCCACCCTGCAGTGATTAAAGGGAAAGCAAGAGAGGCAGCTACCTGGATGCAGTCTCCCTCGTGTGACCAGGAATGTGCAATAAATCCCCCGTGCAAAGCTGTCCTTTTCATCTGGGGAAGTGGCACAGCTGAGGATCCCACTGCGTATGGAGCCAAACTACTCCCAGGAGGTGAGTGCGTGCAAGCGGCTCACTGTGTGCTGCTGCCCGTTGTCGTATGGAGTCCCCTCAGCCAACAACCAATTCTCGTGATGGTGTGAACACTCAGTACTGTAGTAGTTCTTCTTGCTTAGCCCAGTGGAAGAGAAACAAACCTCTTGCATATGATCATACAATGATCAAAGCCATCTGGTTAAATAGTACAGGCCTTCCTAGTGATACAACCCTTGGAAGAGAGTTTTGTAGGAGCAAGTGTTCAAAATCTGAGATTTATTCTATGTCTATGGTCCATTCTCATCAAAGCTGGGGCATAAAATGAGGCAGTGGGGCCATGGTGAGCAGCATTGGGCAGGGCTGAGGTCCAGGCAACCAGGCACCAAAAGATGCAGCCCAAACTAAATATTCATTTCAGCCTAATTCAGCAATGTTTCTGTTGTGTTTTGTATCAGGCACACAACAACAGGCAGGGTGGGATATGCACTTGATATAACTTGATATAAGTTGGAGAAATAGGTACCATACAACAACAACAAACATATTCAAGGCCCTCAGACCACTGCTGTTGCTGCCCAGTGTAGGGGTAGAAACAGAAAGGGCATGCTGCAGAGGCAATATTTAAAGATTTTGCTATGGTTCAGGCTCTTTTTCATGCCAGAGAGAAAGGAAGTGGCAGCATGAGGGAAGAGGTCTGGTAGAAAAGGATGACAGAAGCATGTTAAACTGCAAGTGGGGCTGGGAAGCTCTCAGGAATGGAGGAAAAGAGAATTATTTCCAAAAGACAAGCTGGAGGGAAGGAGCAACTTTCTTTGGATGCAATGTTTTGTGTGCTTTGGCATTATTATGCAAATATCAGCTAACACAAATACCGAAGTAAGTATGGGATGCTTTAAAACCTAAGGAGTGATTGACTTACACTGTAAATGCATTTAGATGTAAGCCAATGGGCCTGTTCCCATTTACATCAGCAAAGGACTGGAGGCTCCAAGACTTGCCCTCACATTATGGCAAGCTTGTGTGCATTAGTCCTGGTGAGCATCTGCTCCTCACACTGTACTCACTAAAAGCCATAAATGCTTTTCAAAACCTCGTAATGAGCTTTGGACTTACTGTGAAAGCTGTGTCTGTGGTATACCACAAGAAGAGACAGTGGGATGTCGTAGATGTTGTCAGTCTGACCAAAGATTTTGCTTTCTGTGACATTGTCAATCTTCTCTTTGGGTAGGAGGCTACATAAACAATACACACTAAATTCTATTTATAAAACGAAGTACAGGGCTGCAAAATGTAATACATATGGTGGGGAGCTGGAATAGACACAGAGAGAAACAGGATTCAGCGGTATTCAAAACAATTTAGCATGTTAAGCGTTAATTGCCTTGAATTAAGACTGTAGGCACCTACCTGACTATGCAGATTGTAGGTTACAGAACAGAGCTGTTCCCTGTTGGCTCTTATCAGGGAACCCAAACTTGAGTACCCTTCGAGACGCCCAACATATTAGAGCCTGTAGTGCCACAGTGTCTCAATAGCAGAGATTATATCAGATAATCACGATATCAATATAAATAGTAATCCAAATGAGAGCTCTCTTTAGTGATTAGCACAGCTAAAAAACTTCAGCTATATTCTTTTTATAGACAGCTTAAATATTAACTGTGTATACAAAATCTACATTCAGAAAGCTTAGCCCTGAGTTTCTAACTCAGAATTTTAATTTAGAGACTACTCAAAGGAGGAATGGCAGTCAAAAGATTCTTCAAGAACTCTTTCTTAAAAATGATGTGACTTTAACTGCATTTCTGTCAGCTATGATACCTGAACTAGGAAGAACTGAACAGCCTTATTAGCTTAGAGTTCAAATGTAGATCTTTAGATAGCTCTCCCTTTAATTCAAGAAGCTCTGTGCAGGCATGTTAATTTTCCCTCTAAATAATTGCATATTTCAAGTACATACTCAAATTCAATCCATGTCAAAAAACCTGGAAAGCAAATAGAAGGTTGTACAGGGCATATAACAAAATGAGAAAGCTGAGATGGACATGTAATCTTAAATTATTCTTACTCTCTAAAACACCAGGCTGAATTTCTCCAAATGTAATTTTTTCCCCCCTTCCTAAAAGATGGCTTTAATACTAGCTAAGTTTGAAGTTAGTAATGACATTTATTTCTGAGCTATGTATGCATGAGAATTTCACTTTGCATAGTTGGAGACTGTGATCTTTTTCGAGCTTGTATAATGTTTAACATGACTGAATCGATTTTCAAAACAAAGGAACACGAAAGCATTGAAAAATGCCCGGAACAAGAATGGGCATTTCCATTCCATAAGGAATTTGTTTGGAAAAAATTATAGAGTTGTTGGAATTAGAATCTGAGTTTATCTTAATTTTGCTGGAAGGGAAAGTTATATTATATGAGACAATTAACCATTGGCTTCAGTCTACTCCAAAGCCCAATAAAGTCAGTGGCATCTTTCCACGAGCTAACTAACAGGCTTTGGGGCTGACTCATGAAGTACAGAGCTCCACAGAAGATAATAGTTCTACATTGCTTATGTGAAAGTTAAATATAGCTCAGTGTTTGTAAGTGTGTGTATGTATTATGA
The DNA here is from genome assembly GCA_035583155.1 of Acropternis orthonyx. Classification (NCBI taxonomy): domain Eukaryota; kingdom Metazoa; phylum Chordata; class Aves; order Passeriformes; family Rhinocryptidae; genus Acropternis; species Acropternis orthonyx. The sequence continues at coordinate 62,259,435 of JAWWEU010000125.1, forward strand.
TTAATTTAAACCACTGGTTAGGTTTGGGTTACAGTTTCCATTTAATTCACATGCATGTGTTTGTATTTGTATGCAAGCACATGTAAAGACAGACATCTGTGAACATGTAAGCACACATAAAGCTAATGTCATAGAGGTGATTGAATCAAGTATATACACATGATGGTAAATATCAGCCTTTACTACAGTAAATATCATCACTGCCATAGATACTTTGACAGACCTGAACATACGCTTTCAAAACCAGCATCATCTGTTTACACCGAGCTGAAATAAAAACTGAAGGAGGCATCAGTTAGTATTAGAATTTTATCTTTTCAATGTCCAGAAACAGTTTCTGTGCCTTTCCAGTAGGGCTTGACAGTCTACATCAAAATTGCATCTCTCTAATTACTGCACTCAGAGCAGAGAAAGGACATGACTGCCTCACACTTTGTCAGTGGGGACCCTGCAGGGACTTGCTTTTTGGGTACTGATAAACAAAGTTAGCTCACATTCAAAAAACAGTAATGCAATCCTTGCATAAGGGGGGAAAAAACCCAGAAGGGACACTACTTTGGATGGTCCAGTGGAAAGCAACACAGCTCTTCTTTGTTGCAGCTAGGATTAACCCTTATCTCTATTGGTTTGTCCCCTCAGATGAATCTTCCTGCATCCTGCATGAATTTTTAGCCTGAATATAAACTCAGTGGCAACAGCAGCACTGCTTACACAGGTATGCACACATTCAGGCCTGTAATGAGCACTTGATTAACCCGTGAAGTGGTTGTACCGTGCCTGAAGATGTGGCTTCACATTTTGAGGCTTTTGACGTGGTACTATTTTAACTGCTGCTCATTATCCCCACTCCTCCTTTCTTCTCTTGTGTGAGTGGTACCCCTCCTGGCTATGTGTCACAAAATATTTTATGGCATTTTTAAATGGATCAGTTGCCTGATGAGATTTAGAGTTATGACCTTTGGTGATGGTTGCAGTGGCAAAATGGAAGTTGCAAGGAAGGAGCATTTAAAAAGCTTTAGCACACCAAAATCTGTAAGGTGACAATGCCACCAAGGAAAGCATGGCACTTGCCTGGTCACAAAACCCTGTGTTGATATGAGTAAGATCTTTTATTTTAAATTCTAATTGCTTGTGAGAAAGAAGAGATTACTAAGGTTTGTTCGTGTTCTTTTCCTTCTGTGTAAACAGGAAGCATTTGTATATTTTTCATATTATATATATGAACAAAAAAACTCCGTCATCAGTTGTGTGCATCCCAAGCATGCACCAGGAAGAAAGACTGGCAAAATAATTGTGCCTTTTACAGTATTCTTACCATAATAGGTAGCTTCCAGAGTAAAGTACTTCCAGAAGATGTGTGGGGTGTAGGACAGCCAAGCACAGCCAGAAGGAAAAGTGAACTCAGAGAAACAAGCGTGGGAAAAACAATGGCCATGAAAAATGGACAGTTAGCATGCAGTGAAACTGAAGTGAATATCTGGTGTGTAAACAGAGAAAATACAATGTCTTCCATGTAGAGGTTGCCAAAGTACAGCTGGAGGGCAGAGAGGTGAAGAGGTGTAAACACATCCCTAAAGACGCAGTTTACAGTGAACAGCAGTGAGAATACTGCAGAAGACACTGGGTGCATTGTATTGTGCCTGGCAGCAGCATTTATTCCATAGGGGTAAAATAAGTGCAGGAACATAAACATTTGCAAACCATCTGTTTTACTGGCAGTTCATAAGAAGAACTTGCAAAGTGTTTAATGCTTCCACAGCTAGACCCAGGGAGACTGAGGTATTCATGCACATTTTCATAAGGAGGACAGGCCAAAAATGGAATTATCCAGTCTCTCCTGGTTGCAGTGTTTCAGCATTGTGGGAGAGCTGATGGCCATTTGGATTCTGCTTGTCCTGGAGCACAGGTAAACTCAACGTGTCCACATCTTGGAGAGCAAGTTGGCAAGCTCTTTGCCATCTAGAACAGTTGGTGCTCCTGTGTTGGACCGCACAGCTTTCAAAAGGCATAACACCACCTCCTCACAGCCAAAAACTAAGCAACTACATGACTCTCTGAAAGCAGCTCAGCTCAAAGTGAGGTTGCAGAGGCATTCTACCTGCACTTAGTTACTGGAAATTGCTGAATTCCACATCAGGCAGATCAGTCAGCATCACTCTCTTAAAAAAATACAGCTGGAACAGAACACAGCAGCGTAGCTTAGGGCAAGCAGGGTTCCCCTCCATGAAGAGCTCAAAGCCAACATACCCACTCCCAGCGCAGTGTTTTCTTCCCCCACTGTAGCATTATCTCCCTTCTCCTGGTGGAAGGCATGTCCCTCTGCAGCACACAGTGCACAGCCAAGGGGATCACAGAAAGAACAAGCAACAGAGGAACATGCCTTTGTTTTAATGTTCTAGCTAGTGGTTACCTGATAGAAAATGCATAGGTAATTTCTGTGGTAGGGTCTCAAGTGTGGCAGAAGGCCTTTTTGACTTTAATCTTCAAAGATGTCTATTTCTCACTTATAGATCACACTGAGCATCTAAGAAGCATCTGCCCTAGGTTGTCTGAAACATCCTGAAAGACCAAAACAAGTGCTCTTTAGACAGCACAATGCCTGCATTCGGTGTCCAAAGATGGAAGTTGACTGCAACCCTTCCTTTTTTTTTTGCATATTTCCTGTGTATACTTACTGCATCTAAGAAACATCTCAATTAGAGAGAAACTCAGCCATGAAGAGAGTTACACTGTGTTCATTTAATTTCTCCATTTCATTCTACCTCTCAGTTTATTATCCATCAATTATGGGTAGGTTCTGAGCATCTTTGAACCCATACTTGTGTTCATGTGCTTATTATTGAATATATAGTTGTTAGAACATTCAATAACATGTAATTGCTTTTTACTATGTATTCATTTGCCTTTTCTTCTAGATGGGAATTTGTTTATGTGTTGTATTTGGCTCCAGTCCTGCAAACAGTTGTGCCCACAAATAACTTTACCCACACTAGGAGCTCCACGGATCACGGCTTCTCTCTCACCCACTGAATTATACGAGGTCACTCACCTAGTTAAATTACTCATAAGCATATGTGTTTGCTGGATCAGGGCTTCTCCATGTAAGATTGATCTTTATAATTAATTTAAGACACCTATACAATTTTTTTTAAATAAAGGAAGTAAATCCTCAGAAAGTGGTAATAAATTTTTAGAGCTGCACTTATTAGTGGAATGAAATGCATCCTGGTTTATTAATTAATAACTGTTTTTTTTTTTTTAATTTGACACTCTAAAACCAAAATAACACACCCATACTACTAAGCCATTTTATAAAATAATGTATTTAATATTTACTAATTTATACAAGAAAGCAACTGATAGGGTTTCTTTAAACAGCATAAGAAGGTAAGAACATTTTCTTAAATGCTATGTCAGCAGAAGCTGCCATTATATATGCTGCCTGTTAGCCAACACACAAATACCTCAGACTTTGATACTAAAACCTCTGCCAATTGGGCCTGGTAGTGCTTGCCCATAACCCTGCTAAATGCCCTCAAACGTTGAAGGCCTTAGAACATAGAACCACCAAGGCCTTGGATCTGAAGAGCCACTAGGCTTGAAGTGCTGGTTTAAAGTAATTTTCTATTTTCTTTTTCTAGAAACTTCTGTAACTCTCACTGGACGGGATACTAGTTCAAGTACTTCTAAGAACCTGTGACTGGCACATGATTTGTTTTCTGGAAGGGAACAGCTTACCCTCTCAAAAGAGACCTACCAGATTATTTTGTTTGAACTTCTGCATCACCTTCCTTTCAGGCATGAAATTACAAGTCAAATATTTCTACATGTTTCTAGCTATCAGAAGGAGCAGAACCGGAAAGATCCAAGCTGTGGAGCTTTTCCCTGATGTGGGTCAAATAGTTCAACGTAATCACAGAAGCAGATGGACATTTTACTGTGAATCATAGCCCACCTCCAGGAAGATAGCTCTGGGTGATTTACCCACTCTTGAACCAAGAGTTCAATCATGTTTCTCCTCTCAGTCCTTGTCCCGACCCATGCCTTGTCTTGCTCCTCTCCATGGTCGTTTCCTCATCTCGGTCATTGCACTTGCCTGGATGGACATGCTGGTTTGGTTTGGTTGTCCTTGGGGAATTTGACAGTCATAAGTGGCTGTGGACACTGCCTCTAAGTGCTTGTCTGTCTGCAGCCCAGCTCCAGTGGGGTTTCCAGAAAAGCTTGGCCATGGCACTTTTCCTGCCAAACCGTCCCTGCCCAAGGCTCCCAGGCACTTCTCTGTCTGTCTGGCCAGTTTTACCTGGTCCCTGTGCTGCGTTGTGGCCACTAACCAAGTCTGCAGCCTTGATCAGAATGCACCTCCTGTCCCTGATTTGCTGCCCGTTTTCTGTCCAGTTCTTCTGCGTCTCACAGCTTTGCTCTTCTGATTTCTAATGCATCCACATGCAGGTAGCATTTGCATCTGGCAATGGATGCAAGGCCTGTGGTCATCCTGCAGTGGCATGGCTGCTGCAGCTCCAGGTTTGGCTGTCTGCCTCCTCTGTCTGCTTGTCCTCAGCTAGGGATCACTCAGTTTTACAGCACCCCTTGCTGTGTCAGACCAGACCTCCCTTAGCCATTTCAGCCCCAACAATGCCTGCTCCCACCTCAGCTCCCTTTCCATTCCTGAATCCTTAAAAGTACAATTCTGTCTCCAGAACAGACATACCCAGGACTAGTTTGTTTTAGCTCAGCTACAAAACCGGTTCTCCTTTGCCACCAGCTCGCTTGTGTCACCCGTGTCCCACACTCTCTAACACCTGACATGGATTTCATTGGGGTGTTTTGTGAATAAAGTGGGCCTAGAAGCCCAGCAGGAAAATCAGATGGAAACAAATGTTCACAGCTTTCTAGAAATTGGTGTCAACTCCCTGATACAGAGAGTTTTACAGCTCTATAAATCAGGCTGAAAATGTAACCAGAAGCCCTGTTAGCTTTCTGTTTCTTTTAGCACATCCGTTTCTTGTAAAATTCCGATTAGAGGGACTGGTCTCTGTAGAAATCGTTCACTCCAAACCCAACAGGGCTATAAATCAAAGCACTACAAATCACCACAATTTGCAGATTTTGGGTTTCATCGTTTTATTGCTTTTGGAGCAGTTATGTAAATGTTTCTGGAGAGTATTGACCTCTGCATCCTCTGTCATATCTGCAATGAGGAAGAAAATAAAAGCATTTTCTGAAAACCAAGTATCTCAGTCATGCAACTGCTACAAACCTATTTGTCTTAGGGATCAGGTAAAGAATACTTTCTCATATGAAGAATGTCACCAAAATCAGTGAGACTACTCCCATAATTTGCAACTAGATGAATAATTTTCTTCTGAAAGAAGCAAAAAGAGAAGAGAATTTTACAAGAGTTTCTGTGTAAAAAAATATGTGATTCAGTGATGACTGTGCGAATAACTCCATTTATGACTCTGCTGCCCCAGCCGGGGTTTAGCTGTACAATATGATGATTATGTGCTCTAACAGGCAAAGATTTCATCACCTTCCTATATGAATTACAAAACTGTTCCCAACAAATTTTGCCCTCCCAATGACAGTAAATCCAATCTAGGCTTGGAAACTCCAGATAACCCTGAGTTGAGTCACACCAGTCTGCTGGGCAATGCATCAGACCCCGCAGTGACTACAGCTGCGATTCAGTAAGTGACGTGAAAGGGGGATCGCTGGAGAAGAGCTTTTAGACCAGACCTAGTAATGAGTCAGGCTCTGTGCAGCACTTTGAGGGACTCCTCAAAGTGGAAAGCCTGTAAATATCTCTTGCTTTTACTTACCTACTTCCTGAAGTCCAGAGGCTTCAGCTGACCTGTGGCTTCTTAATATGACAGGTTTCTCTCCACCACCCAGTTCACCTCATTAGGCACAAAGCTCTGTGAGCTTCTGCAGATCCCAAATATCAGGATTAAAAAAAAACCCAAACAAAATAAATACAAGGAAAAATATCTTTGGGTGCAGACTGAAAGCATTAAATTATCTCCTTTAGATTCAGTTTTACAGCAACAATATGTCCCTTATCAGGAATAAATTTAATTCCTATGGATTTTTAGTTGTACTGTTGGTTTCTGAGAGCTCCAATGGGGGTCAGATGTCCACTGCACAAGATGTTATACAGCACAGAAGAAAAAAAATGGTTTTTTCCCATGTAGGCTCATAAGTCTTTGCATTGCCTTTACCAGAACAACAGTAAGTTTAGATTTTTTATTATTATATGCAGATGCCTTATATTGTAAAGAGAACATTTGCAAAGGCACAGTAAAGTGTGAGCCATCTGAATCCCTTGACCCTTACAGGGATTCTTAACACTTACTTTCCTGTGTTGCCTTTGAAAAGGATGGCTCAGGCACCTAAGTGGCATGGTCACATTTTTCAGAAGTTCCTTTAAATATTGGAAAATACTCATAGGAATGGGATGTATATTTTAAAGTCACTGGTTTTGACACACTAAACTTTTTAATTCAGCCTAGTGCTTAAATTAAACAGATCTATCATTTTTATTACAGAGTCTATAAAGCCAATTAAAGTAATTAAATGGAATTTGGAGAGTATTTTAAGGGCTGGTTTAAGATTCCTCTTTGAGCACTGGAGCTTAGTGTTACAGTAGGACACCATCTGCTGTCCAAACAGGGTCTGACTGCGCTGCCTCAACAGCAGCATACCATACCCCAGCTATAAAAACACTGTACTCTGTATTATCTTAGTAATGCTTTTACTAACCAAATTCCCTGTCAGATTTGTGAGTCTGTCTTGTATTTTCTTTAGGACAGCTGTTGAATTTGGTCTTTTTTGCTCTCATGTGATGGGAATATATAAAATAAGGATTTCTTCATGAAACTGATATTTTTCATTTTTGGTAAAAATGTTGTGCAGGTACTCAAGGTGTTGAGAAATAAATTCTGTAAATGGAAATAAATAATAACACTTCAAATCTTGCCTTTGTAAATACATTTTGTGGCAATTACTGATTAGCCTGCTATTAAACCAGCATGGCACAGGCAGCTGTGTGCAAAGTATTTATCTGTGACTGTCCATTGAAGGTGCTCTTCCCATCCCCATCTGACTCTCAGGGGAGTGTCTGAGGCCTCTCTGGTGTAGCTGTTCATGGAGATTTCCTCACTGGCCACCTTACAGCTGGAAACTGAGCTGAGACTATCTGCATTTTGCACAGGTCACTGAACTGATTGCCAGATGATAAAGACTTTGGGTTACTGTTAACATCTTAGGTGACCTCTCTGTGAGGAATAACACAGTCCCTTACAGGTCTCCTGCTTGTAGTAGATTAGTCTCATGTTTTGAAGGTGGATTGTTAGGCCCAATTATACCTGTTGACAATCTCTAAAAATTGTTTTGTTGCTTACCTACTTGAATGTCTGCATTTCTTCTCTACATTTCCTTCCAGAAAGAGGGAAATTTTCTTTCAAATTATTTCTGTTTTCCTTATCAGAATTGTTTTTCTGCTCATGTTGCTCAAAATGCCAACACTACTGTGTATTGTATCATAAATACAATGTAGTAGAGACACCAGTGCAACTGGAAGTTGCAGTTTGAGTCAGTACAGAAAAGCTATGGCCAGGAATCAAAACAAGGTATGCAGGAGAAGGTTATTGATAGTATTATATGTAGACTGGGGGCCTCGAGAGTGTCTGTAGGAGATCATATTCCTTAAATTCCTCTCTTAGGTCTACATAATTAGAGCTTTGGGTTAGCCAAAGTGACAAAGTTAGGAATAAAATTGCCTTTAATTCCTCAATTAAGGCAATTGGCAATTAGTGAATGATTTTCCTCCTGCTCTCTGGAGGGTCCTGTATTTCTGTATTGCCTTTTTAGGAAACCTCAGTTTGATGATTCAGTTAGCAGGGGTAAATTTAGGTCTCAGTGTGCAGTGAGACATAAACACATCTGAAACTCTGAGGAGCTATACCAAATTAATTATTTGTCAGTTTGAGAATCATCTAGACATTTCCTATTGATAAAACACTCCTATGGGACCAAAGGCTTGTCCAATGTGATGATCTTCATACCTGGCTCCAGCAAGAGTGGCATATACAAACAGGTCATGGAGCAATAGTTTATCAGAACTAAGCACTGCCACCCCTGGTCCCTTTTACTGTTAATCTGAAGTTGCAGATCACACACCACTATTTCACTGACAACAAATACAGAAATTCCATAAAGTAGATTAAGTTCAATTCTGTAGCACAGAGATCTATAAAATGATTGGATTCTTCTCAATTTTACCATTTGCTCAATTTCATTAATAAAACCAGTGTTCTTAGTAGCCAAGTATGAGTAGATGGCTTCTGCCTGATGGATTATCCTGTTATATCTGTGTTACATTATCAGACTCAGATGCAATGTACCAAAGCATAAGCTTTCTGTGTAAGTAGTTTGCCATCTGCCTGCCATTCCCAGTATCAAGGAGAGGGGGCTTCTGGAAGATATCCTAGAGGACTCAGACATGTCAAATGTTCCTCAGCAAGAAAGGGAAAATGTTCTTCTCTGTCTGCTAAAATAAATGATGAGCTTAAGTTGCCCAGTTTAGGTGGAATATTGGGTAAAGACCAAAGAAAGAAACAAAAAGGAAACTGTGCACTGTCCGTAACTAGAAATTCCTCAAGAACAAGGAAGCAAGCATCTATCACAGGCTGATTTAAATATGATCCTGCCTTTGAAAGAGTGAGAGGAAGGTGAATTAAGCAACTTTTTAAGTTCCTTTTCATTTTTGGTGATTCTGTGATTCTCTCTCTCTGTGGCAGCAATGCTTGAGATGAGTGGAAGGAGAAAGAGGACAGAGTGCAGGGGCTGTCCCTTGCTCCAGCCTTTGCATGGGCCTCTCTTCCCTGGGTCACCCTGCCTCTCCAGCCATGAGAGCTCCAGAGGGAGCATTAGACTGAGGGCTTGTCATCACAGGAAAGCTTCGCCAGTTATTCCTGTATCATGGCTCCAGTGTAGCTGTATCATTACAGTGCTGTCTGGGGATATGCTTGCTCTGCGATAAGAGTCAGTTTCTTTTGGCTTTAAATACATTTAGTTTCCAAAGTGACATCAGGGGCAGTGCCGGTCTGAACAGAGCCAGGGATTTGCACAGGTCCAACAACTGCTATGGGATTTGGCTTCTCTCACATCTTGTGGCTGTCGGCATTTTGCAGCTATTTGCCTTTTCACTCTTGGGTCAATGGCAGCTTTCAGCACAGAGTCCTGTTTTGGCTCCTCAGCTCTCACAGCATAAAGTGACAGGGTCAATCCTTCTAAAATACGATGGAGTTATACAGTAATAGATGACATCACATAAGCTCTTGTTCCAGCTCGTCCTTGTCCTCCCTCTGCACATCCAGGCCATTGCAAGGCTATCCCAGAAATTGGCCAAAAACCCTTCAGACACCTCCCAGGTCTCCTCTCCCACTACAGGGGAGCACAAGGAGTGATTGCACAACCTAGGATGCATGCAGGATGGCTGCCATTGAGCCCTGCCTGACAAGTTTTTACCTTGCCCCACTCTCTGCTCCCTCTTGCCCTCATTCTCACCCTCCTGCATTACCCAGCCTGCAGCTTATTTTGAAGATTTAACTGGAAGTTCTGCAGTACATTCACTTCATATTAGCCCTCTGTGCAGGCAGGAATTTTGTCCAAGTAAGATGATGAATTCAAATGAATTCTGTCTGTCTAGTGCCATAGAGCAAATGACTTCGCTGCTGTCAATGTGAGCATCAGCCCAGTTACCTTCCTTAAGGGTAAATCCCACAGATGAGGGAGAAGAACAACATAAAAAGCAGGAATGGTCATGGAGTTTGAGTTCAGAAGGATGATTTTCCCTTGGTCCTCAGCATGCATACTTGACCACACAGTGCCTGAGCACACAGCGAAGGCCTCCCACCTGGGCTTGTTACTATCAACAAGCTCATGGAAAGCTCAGAACCCACATACTCATTCTCCACAGCATCCAGTAGAGGTTATGTGAAATATTAAAATATGTAATTTTAAATGCATGCCCTTTATTGCTTTATAACTAAGAAACCAGACCTTTTCCCACTGATTTTCTCTGCAACTTTTCCCTGTTCTCATATCCCATGTGGCTCTTAAGTGTGCAAAGGCACCAGTATTAAAGTTTATAAGATATTTATATAAATCATATGGTTGGTGAGTATTAAATCTGATTTTTCTCAATAACCCGAGGGGGAGTATTAAAATATTAAGATTGTTTGAATTTTAAAAAACACAAGTGGGCTTTTGAATAGTTTAGGCCAAAACCTCAGCTCTTGTAGTCAAATGGCAAACTGGCTGAGGACAGAGCCCTTGATGTTTCAATCTTGTTATTCATGTCTAGTGAGACAAATGGCAAACTCAGTAGAAAGTCTGTTCTCAAAAATCACAAACAGACTGATATGAAAAAATTAATTTTATCTTCTATTTTCATCATATGATTTTCATCTTGAGAAGGGCACATATCTAGTTCTAAATAACTGATGTCATAATGAAAAAATTGCCATCAAAATTGTCTTGTGGCATTACCAGTTTAGGAACCATCATTACTTTTTTATTCAGTAACTTCAGTATAATTGTGAGATTTTTCCCATTTCAAGAAACCTTCTTCTCAGGATCTTCTCCTCGTTCCACTTTCTGTCTTTATCTGACTGTGTTATGAACCAACACTTAGCACTGTGGATCAGGACAGCCATCACCTCCCAGTTCTTTTTTTTTTAAGACAAGAGTTGCAGTTGCCTTTGGGAGGACACATTATTGCTTCTGACTCGTGGGAGGGTGTGCAGAAGATAGCTGGATGAGAGGGAGCCGTGCAGGCAGAAGGAATGTTTGCTTTAGGCTCTGATTAAGTCAATTCTTGTGACAGAGTTATTCCAGCAAACCCACAATTACTGTTAGGCTGAGTTTTCTGGAAAAAGGGATTTCTCTGCATTCTGTCTGACCATCCTGTTGCAGGACTGGTGGGTGTAGGTATACGTAGGTAAGTAAGGCAAGTGGCAAGAAGAATGTACTTAGATTCTATACCACTATTTTTTTCATAGCTGTGAATCAACCTCTGGCCCATATGTCTGTGCACAGAAACAGACATACTGCTGTGGGAAATGAATACTGAGATCAGAAGAAACAGGAAACAGTATACTGAGGAAAGGTGACATTTTTGTTATAGTTGTAGTTTTTTAATCTCTGTGCTCCAGGCTTCATTTCATACTTCATTTTATAAAATGAAAACCAAACATAGTTAGAATGAAAAAGAGTTGAGTTCATTGCCTTTTTGAGCTGCTACTTAAATGAGTTTCTATTATAGCTTTTAAAAGCTGTATTTTAGGAATGTAGTGAACCCTAACAAGTAAACAAACACACAAAATCAAATCATTGCAATATTATACCTGATATTTATAATATGTTGGCATATAACTTTTTCTGCTAGAATAGCTTCAGGACTCTTGAGGGCAATGGGTAATTCTTAGTCAAATGGTTGTAAAACTCCCAAGAAGTGATTTGTCTTCTTAGACAACAGATTTTTTTTAAAATAACCTCAGAGCACAAGAAATAAGGCTCAAATGCCATTATGATAAAAATCACTTAAACTACTGATAATCATCCCATGTATACTTGCACTCTGCATGTTTATGTGAGAGACAGATCTAGACTTGCTTCAATTACCTTTTCAGAATATTTTTGAATACTGTTAATGCTATGAAAAATGTCATATATGTAAATTTTAAAAAAATCTCTAAGTGAAAAGGGTATGTCCATCATCATTATTGTTGGCCCTTGTCAAAAAGAAAATGTCTTGTTAAAGTAGATAAGTGACTTTTTAAAATTAGAGGTGAAAGAAGCCTATTAAATAATATAGTACACCATGACGCACTGGGCATGCTGCCATTATACTTTATCTAGAAGAAAATGTTAAGTCATTGGTTCATAACAGGTACACTTTTTCAGCCTCAAATGGTGCTTTTTTTTTTCTATTCAGTAATGCTGATGAGATCTCGGACTGATTTGATCACCTGGAAGGTGTTCCCAGGACACATTCTTACCCCTAATTATAATTATAGATCTACCTAGATTACCTTTTAATCAAGACTCTGGTCTTCAAGGTGATGAATAAGGACGATTTTGTACAGAAGCAATTTGCCTACAAAGGTCTAGATTTAATACGAGGTTTGGCTAAAAGCTCTCAATGTAACTCTGAAGAGCTCATTGAATTTTCGTTTTCTAATGTCATTAATAACTCTTTACTGACTTTCACTGAAGAATCAACAGGATTAACTGAGGTGCCATGGAGGCCCTCAGAGACTTCTGTTGGTTACATGGAGGCTCTAATTCTTTGCTACATACAAGATGGTAAAATTTGCTTCTTCATCCCCAAGAGGAAGGCTCCTAAAACTAAATATATCTGAGCACAAAGAGGCTCTTTTCCTACCCAAAGAAACAATGACAGTTTGCTGATTCACAATATGGAGTGCTAGAATGATAAAACAGGAAATGAAGTGATGGAAATTATGTGAATCAGGTAGGTTGAAGCTAATATTTTGTTTCTAAAAACCTAGAAAAGAAGTTATTATGAAACAATGGTATCAGTACCATCCCATCAGTACCATCTTTACATCTGTAAAGAACATGTATGTAAACACCTTTTGTGACACTTTTTGATATGTGCAGGACTACAGACTGGTCATGATTGTTCATTTATCATCTCTTTGACAAAGAGATTCTAATTCCTGCTGAAATTCATAGAATCATAGAATGGTTTGGGTTGGAAGGGACCTTCAAGATCATATAGTTCCAACCACCCTGTCATGGGGAGGGACACCTTCCACTCACTCAGATTGTTCAGGGCCTCATCCAGCCTGGCCTTGAACACTTCCAGAAACGGGGAATCCACAAGTTCTCCATTCCAATGCCTCACCAACCTTGCAATGAAGGATCTCCTATCTGTGTGTGGTAAATAACATTAGCGGATTAGGATGCCAGGTGTACACCCTGCAGTGCCTTTTTCAAAAGCCTTTATTCCTATACCAGCAAACATTTACTCTGCTGAATTTTTTGTGTATTATCAAACATTAACTTATTGCCAGCTTTCCAAGACAGATAATATGCTATCATTATGTGCACTAATACAGACACAGGCTATATGGGCATGAATAAATATGGGGATAATTAAAGCTATATTGATTTTTTATCAATTTTTACTGGTGCTACCAGCCTCTGTGGAAGTTATTTTGGAAAATAAAGACTGAATTAATTTTAGGCTTTTTCAGAAATTTAGGGTGTGTTAATTTTCATTTATGTCAATGTGGCTCTTGGCTGCCCTTGATTATTATATATTCAAGCTTGTCATCATTGTCAGAATAAACAAGTGACCCAATTCAGCTTGGTTTTCACCTTTCACCCACGTAAAATTTCAAAAGGAGACTCATTGTTATTGCATGTGTCGTAACCCTGTAATTATGAAGAAATTCAGTAGCAAATTACTTCCATGGCTTTTCCCCTCCATTCTCAGCAGTTGAAAGCATTCCTTTGAGAGACATTAAATAGTCTCAATTTCCCTGTTCTTCTGAGGATACCATACTAATGAAAATATACACTAAATATTTTTCTGAGGAAGAAAAACTGGTAAAGTCAGTGGAAGTAAATCATTGCCTTTTAACAGTTACAATTTGACATGCATTCCTTTTATTGCTCAACACCTCACTGATGTTGGAAAGGTACACACTGGGGAACACCTCACAACTTTGAAGAAGATCTTGCATGCACAAAAAGTGTCTGACCATCTATTGTTATAGTTTTTCTAGGTTTCTAGAGCCAGATGGTCATATATTGATTTTGCTGTCAAAGTATGGGGAAATAGTGAGAAAAATAGTGGACAGCATATGACCTGTGAAATGTGTGGTGTGATGAAAAACTAGGAACTTATTACCAGTCTTTACCATATTTTATCAACCACCAAAAGAAATTAACATAAATTTATAAGTTAAGAAATATTGTCACTGGTTATGCCTATTGTGGTATGGCTGTTTTGGTCATATCTGTAGGCAAGAGTGTTGTCCAGACTCTTAAGCCACAACAACCAAAACACATATTGGACTCCTGTGATATTTGTTGTCTAACTGAGCCTCAAGTAGCTGACTTGTGAATGCATAATCAGTATGACAATTTGGAAGGCTGCTTTTATTTGCAACATGTTTTCCTATGCTTGCCAGCTCTGAAGATGAAAGACAACCTGACAGTGTCTTAAATAATGAGCTCTTTGATCTGAAAATATATGAAACAACCTTTTTTTCCCCAACAGATTTTTGGTGAATTTGTCTGAATACCATAAACTGTGTATCTAAGAAACAGGCTTCAAGCAATTCCTTTGAGTTCCTACTCTGTTAATAACAATCAATTTTTTATTGACAGGGTAAAAGCAAGTTCGCCAAATGCCGGAAAACTGGGATGACAGCTGATATTCCTCTTTTCATAAGTCCATGATTTCAAGTCATTTTACAGTTGGACAGTCAGAATAATCTGGAATCTGACATTGTGAGTTGGATAGACCTAGAAACACTGGGCTAGTGACTTTGTATTAGGGTTCTCTGTACAAATCTGACTTAACTGCTTTGAAGCCAAAGAAAAATAACAGTAGGAGAGATAAATTGCACAAACAAGGTATGTTGCACCTTATTGAATAGACTGTCCATTATATTTTGTTAAAAGCTAATATTACTCTGTGACCTTACACTGGAAAGCTTTGCATACCTATAGTTTTTAACAGCACTAGCCTTTGTCTTACGGATGAAGTTTAAGATTTTTGTTCTACTGCTTCCCAAAAGGGACTGTTTTAGAGCAAGCTATATTTTAAGTAATTGCTTTGTGATGAGTTATAATAATGGGATTACAGAATATAAGTAATTTGGATTCATGCAGAGTTCATTTGCCCTAGCCCTTTAAAAACAGCCTAATTAAACTCTATTAAAAGAAACCCAAAAAAACAGAAATCAAAACCCCAGCAGAATTACTTGAGTTAATCTCTGTTCTCATACCTTTCATTTCTTTGCAATTGACTATATGGTCTACACATACTGAAAGGACAAAGACTGCAATTTCAAGAAGTCCCACTGACCCAGTGGTCCAGTAATAGTGTCCAGCTTCCCAAAGGTGCTAATGGGTTCTCATTGTACCACTGACACCAGAAAGGCATTCCATCAGAAGGTGTGTTGGTTTGGAAAGCCGTGAGGAAAAAGAGCGTGTGGGTAATGTAATCTTTCATTCCTGAGAAACATTCCACATAATGCTGATGAATAAGAAAGCAGAAATTAGTGGGAAATGGGCAAAAGATCCAGTTCAAGGATTTGATTAACATCCATAACTGTTCAGTAGACCTTTTTTTGTGCTACCTGACTTTGGCCCTTGATCTTCACTATACCTCCTGATTCAATGACCATGGCACTACCTCATAATGATGTGTATACCATGCCTCTGTCTGTGACATCTTTTTGTGCCATATAGATGAGCCCCTTTTTATTATATTGAAATATAGTTACATTCAATCCCTATATGACCTGGAGCTCCAGTACTTGCTCCCAGACTGCTGCAGGGAGCACTGCTGATCTGAGATGTTCCCTCATCAGTGCTTAATTAGCAAGCGAGAGAGCAATAAACCTCCATGCAGTCATAGGCCAGCCTAAGGACACGACTGTCAATAAACTGAGCTGAAATCCATGACCTCTGGAATAATACAGGGTTTATTTTTACTTTGAGGACTGTACAGACTGTTCAGTTGAAGGCTGAACTTTAAAGTCTACGGTTTTGAGTAGGTTATAGTGCAAGCATGGATTTAATAAGGATGGTTAAGGGGCTTTAAAATAGCTTAGCAAGAATAGATGCAAGATCTGCTTGTGTTTCCTCAACCTCTCCACATTCTTCACTTACATGAAGATCATTTCTGCTCTTGTAATGGGACTCAGTCATCTCCAGATATTAGATTTAGGTTGTGTAGGTTGTAGGCTGTGATTTTCTTGATGTCTGTACATAATTCAGAGCCTTAATTTGTTGTTTTTCCTTCCGTATCAGGTGTCTTCTCTCTTCCACATGCATTTGGTTTTGCTGAGCTCAGATACATCAAATTCAAATCAGTCATGTGTAGCATTTTAGTGTTAGGAAGTTGCCTAATTTACTTAAGAGAGATGCCAGAATCCAAAAATACATATTTTGGCAAGGGTTAAACCTTAATCTCAAAAGCAACATGCCAATTCAAAGTGTATTTTGTGTGCAGATTTATCTGAGAGTGGCTTGGCACTAAAGGATTTTCCATTGGCGCTAAAAGAGCCACTGCATGCCAAGAAAGTAAATATCAAACAGAAATGTGCCAGTGTTTCCTGCCAGTCTCACATTTTTGAAACTTTTTCCATCCTCCATGCCATTGATTTTTGATATGCTCCCAGGCTTCCTAGGGAAAGGCTTTTGAGTCTCACTCCAGGATGCTGAAAGTCTTCTAATTTGAATACTAAAAATGTTAAATGAAAAAGGACTCCTCCCCTCTCTGACACCCCCAAGGAAAATCCCAGAATCTTTTCCTGTGAAATGCTGGAAGACTTCAAGGGGTTTTTCAACCATCCAGAATACACAACAGATGGAAAGTGACACTTCTTCCAACTTTTGCACAACCAAGTTGATGAATCCTCTCCGCCTCTTTTTGAGGTCTCTCATGCTATACATTTCTGATTGTATTTTGTTATTTGTTCCTGTGTCTCAGTTTCCTATGACTGGCATTTCAGTTTCTTTCTTACTCATTCCTAGCCTTGGAGCTCCTACCTGCCACGTCCCACCTCTGAAACTCTGTCACTTGAAGACTTTCCTGAATTGTCCCTACACCATGAACTGCTCAGTCCTGTAGATGAACTGCATTTCTTTTTGGTTGTGTTGCATTCTCAGACCAGGAGTTCTCCAGTCCTGGAAGCAGATGGCATTGATCAACCTCCTTATCACTAGATTTGTTGCAGGACACAGTTCAGTCACACGGGGATCATGTTCAACAATATACCATGTACTGAAACAGCAGTAATAAAAGTATCCAGATCTTACTTCTTAGCCAATTCATTGGATGAAAAGAGGAAATGTCATAACCCACAATTTACCATATTTTCCAAAGTGTAACTATTTTGTTTCTGTTTCTATTTTGTTTGCTAGCCATGATAACATGTTTCACTATTGTTTATAATATTGTGTACAAAACTCCTATATTCCTTAGTAACCTACTTGGTTTGCCTAACCCCAGTGTTGGAACATCTGTCAGGTAGATCCAGTATCTCCTGGACTCTGGACATGGTACAACATGACAAAACGCACTGAAAATCAAAAATACATTTGCCTTACTAGTAAGGTTCTTTAAAAGGCATATTGCTTGAATTTGATACTAGTATGAAGTGGTTTTGCCTTTCAAAAATTATTTGGCTAATTACAATGTTTAAAGTTCTCTGGAAACCAGTAGAGCCTCAAGATGGGATATCATGAGTTTCTTACAGTTGCTATGTCATGGAGGTAGTGGTAATAACTACTGTCATCATTTCTGAAGTCCCTTCTCACCTGACATTCATAATGTTGCAGGAAAAATATCAGAAATATTTCTCTTGTGATAGAGGAAATCTTTTGTAGAAGTAACTTCCATGTAAACAGAGAGAGCTCCAGCTCCTGAGATACTAGAGCTGGGCTATATGAAATGCACTGCTTGGGAACCTCAGTGAAACACAGCAAGGCTAAATGGAGGCTCTGAGTGTGCACATTTATCTGCACAATCATATGCACACATATTTGAATTTACCAAGGGAAAGAAAGAGACAGGAAGAGTGTTGTGGGGTAGGAGCTGAAAAGAATTTTTCAAATGAAAAAACCCAACCAAAACAAATGAAATTATGTGCGTAAGCCTATGTTGATACTAGGAAAATAGTATATGCACAAACAATACAAATCACATTGAAGGTTCACTTTGTATATATGCTTCATTAATTAAAGACAGCTTCCTGCTCCTGGATCTGAACTGCAGGTCTCAATTGCACATTCTTTGCTGGAGTGAACTCACACTACACCAGGGCAGGGAATTGCTCAGAGGGGTGGTGGTGGTCACGGTGCTGGCGGGGAAATGCGTGGCTAAATCTGGGGTAAAAATGCTGCCCAAAACCCAGGGTGTTGTAGAATTCTTCTCAGGTCATGGTATTGCATGGTCCCAAACTGGGATTGAGCACAGTCCACGTGTTCCTGGCGCTGAAGGTGCTGCTCGCATCAGGCCTTGCTGCTTAGAGGGGTGCGTGGCCAGATGTCGTGGTTTGGGGTGATTTGGGAATGCCAAAGTGCATTACTGGGACTCCTAAAGGACTGCAGTCATTGGCCTCCTTGAGTGACCACTTACTGCTGGAATACTTGAAGGGTCTGTGCTCAGCAAATTCTGTGAAAATAAGGCAATAAATGAAAGAAAATGAAATAAAATAAAATAAACCCCAGTCCACTATTTTTACAAGCTGCTGGAGTGAGAAGTGGGAAGTCTTTCCACTACAACAGTCATACCTTTTTAGTCCGTGACCCTGGAAGAGGGTAAATTGAAAGACTGAAAGACTCCTTTTACTCTTGTGTTCCTTGTTGACTCCTATTTAAAATTTGACCCCAAATATTATCCAAATACAAATTAGTGCTAGTGAATTAATTTTTTTCCTTGACTGTCTCTGCTAGGGACCTCCATCATTAGAATTCAGCATCATAAATATTCAAAACATTACTCTAAAAAGTCAAAACTGCTGTAAGCTGTGTTTCATATGTCGTGATTGCTTAGCCTTGCCCAGAACTGGAGCAAAGAATCTCAGTGAAAGGCCAGGTCCCAGTGATGAATTTATTCTTTTTAAAAGCTATGTAGTATAGATTAACAGCATGGAAAAAATCCCCATCACCCATAAAAAAAAAAAAGAAGCTGTATTCACTCAGTGAAGGAGATATGCAACAAAATGCTTAACACAGACACAGGTGTCACTGCATCTTACCTGTGTGAGGGAGCTCTGGAGCTGTGCTGTCAGGGAACTCTTTATTCTCCTGTGACGTGCCGTGTTTCCACTAGAATGGAGATGTAAAAAGATGACAGCCAATCCAAGCTCTATCAGCTCAGGATTTGTAGCAACTTACCCATCCTGAAAGTTAACACTGCTGACTGCGTCCATGAGAAAACCCTTGTGCAAGCTTCTTTCCTAAAGGTAGGAGAGCGGAGAAAATCTGTGAGGAAACATGCAGCTTAAGCCACCTGTAAGCAATGTGTTTTCTCTTTTCCAGTGGTAGCAACAAATTGATCAGGCATAGATCAAGCTTCTCCTCAACAAGAGACTATGGTAAAGGAAAGAATAAATACATTTTTAAAAAACAGGTGGTATTTTATACAAAAATTGCAGGAAAACCATTATGCTGGCTTATGTTTCATTGGAATAATTCTCTTGTTACTACCCAAACTGTTAGTATAACACTGCAATTTTTGGAAGGTCTCTGTTCTGTAATTCATTAGCTTCAAGTTGCTGCCACAACACGTAACTCATTAAAAATAGAGGTCTTCCTAATTTTAATGTAAAAAAGTATTCATGCTTATCAACTGTAAAAGTTTTGAAGCCTTCATTCAATGGACTGAGCTAAAGAGAAGTCATAATGCAAGGGCTGGAAAGCAAAACCATATCTTGCCTTGCTGATGAACATGATTGCTGTGTCAGGGCCCGTATTGTGGTCTCAGCCAGTATTTTGGTATCAGGAATAGTGAACTGAGGCCTTGGTGCTCAAAACAGTTATTTACCACTGTGGTCTTGGGTGTGAATGGTTTTCATATCAGAATGGTTTCTGTGATTCAAACAGCTCTAGGTAGCCCCTGCCATGGTTCAACATTTATATGAGTTACATGAGTTAATCCTCTATTTCCAGTCAAATGATGAGAGGCAGTATCTGTCTGGGGCACTAGATATTATATTAGGACAGACCTATGAATAGTGTCATGGAAAGGGATTTTATTTGCACAGATCTGGTGGAAAGGATATAGTGCATGGCTTGAGCTGAGGAATGTGTCTCCTCCACAGCGTCTTTGAGTGTGGGACCCTTGGCAGCTCTGCTGGTCCCAGCCTTCTAAGTCCATCACCCTGAATCAGTTACTGCTCTTTAGCAGATTTTGCTCTGCTCTGTTCAAGGGGGAAATAGTGGGGACAGTGCACTGCATGGATAGAATCCTAACCCAAGAGACCTCAGGGAGAAGCCATGGGATAAGTACCATGCTCAGCCTATGAGACTTCACAGCTCTGATTATAGACTGTCTACAAGAGAGACTGCCCTGGTTAAAGGCAGATTTTCACTTGGGTCTTGTAAATCTAGAAGTGCTCTTTCTGTTAAGAAATATTGAAGTCAGACACCTTCCTACCAGCACTGACTTGCTGGGAAAATTGTAGCTTGACCTAGAAGGAAAGATCTTTTGTCAAAATCTGGAAGCAAATGAGAGGGAAGCTGGCAGACCAGAGCTGCTACCTAGGAAAAAAAAGCCGTTAGCTGTCACTCTGGGGCCATGGGAAGCCGTTCTCTGCTAACACTTTCTAGGTATGTCCTTGCTATGGATTTCAAAGGGGTAATTTTAAATGGTTCCTTAACAGTTTCTAGTTAAGTATGAACCAAGTCACTTTGCTTGCTCTCCTGTTCATTAGGTTATTGTGCAAGGGTGTGTTTTGTTTCACTCTATTGATTGTCACTTTGAACGCTCACCTCTCTGTCCCTGGTGAGTCAGGTTCTGAATCTCAGACCAGGAGGGAAAAAGAGGCTCACTTCAGCGACTGCTCACACAGCAAGGCTTATATGAGCATGTCAAGATTGAAGGAGCCTGCGTCTGCCGCTTGTTTTTCCTGCAGTAGTCTTTTGGAGAGCTATGAGAGCCCCTGGGCATCTGAAGCGCTGCTTAGGCCAAAGCTCTGCAATAGGACATCAGAAAGAGTTATCAGTACCATAGAAGATGCACAAATCCACTCACAAATCCACTTCAACACAAAATCAAGCAAGCATGGAACTAGTTTACCCTACTAGATTTACCCTACAATGCCCACAGCGACCTTTATGCATGATTTCTTTCACTGTTATGGTGGTGGTAAGAAACAGCTGGGAAGATGGCAATACATCAATCTGACTGGCTTTGTTCCAGAATTTTCATGAGGAAGTAGGGAAAGATTCAGGTCTCTACTAATTTGCTTGTATATGCAATTTTATGGGTGCAGCTGCTAAAGTGAGATACTTACAAGTCTGAAACCTCAGAAGCCTTAGAGGTCAGACATTTCATATGGAACCAAGAAGTTGTGGAGGCAGAAATCCATATTCAAAGGGTTTAAAGCATTTTCCCTATGGTGTAGCTAATGAACAGGAGAGCAGCAGAAGGAAAATCAATGTGAGATCATGCCTATGCTAAGCCAGGTGCTGATAGGAAATGGTATAAATTGCCCCTCATATTTCCATAGCAAAAAATATAGTTGTATGTTAAAATTTATTATGTATTAAATTACACAATCTTGTGTGGTCATATGGATCATTATTACTGTGTCTATTACCTTGTGGGGTTGCTTCTATTTAGGTACATTTGTATTACAGTGTAGATAAGACATCTATTTTGGAATTAGGATGTTCTGAACAAAGGGGTGTATCAGCAAGCAAAAACTCTGTGCTGGCTGGATACATCTCATTAGCTGAGAGAGCACTTGGCATATTAAGTGATAACAATACTAAAATCATGTTATCGAGTCCTACTTTAAGTCACTCAGTGAGGTCAGAACAGGTTGAAGTCTGTGGACACAGAATTGCAATTCAATGTCATACTGTAAAAATACGTTAACAAATGGAAGTTCATCATGGGAGCTGCTGTAGCTCAGAGATGTTCAGTCATGTGTTGTACCCTGATGCATACTCTCAACATTTTGTCCTTTGACTGTACTGTTTAATGCCTTCCTACAGCATGTGTTTAAATTCAAGATAGTCCAAGACAAACTTAGTGGTGTTGATACCTAAAACCAAAGCATGATTGTAATTCAAAACAAAAAGAAGAAATCTAAATATATTTAGCTGAATGGGACTAATTCGTGGAGCCACAGTGACTTGGACTCTGGTGAGGAAAAAAAGTCTGATTGATCTGGAAAAAAGAAAAATAAACTATCTGGCACTTTGTTCACATTACACACAAAAGTAAGTCACAAAACTTGAAATAACTTCAAAATGTGTGAAATGTTTTATTGTGGAAAAGACAGCACCTATTTTGATGTTTCAGGAACTTTGTGTTTCATCTTTTCTTCAGTAAAACATTGTTAGCCTTACCCTGTAGAAAACTTGGAACCCTGTCTGTCTTTGTATAATGATCTGTTATAGAGGATTGAAGAATGCCATAGTGCTTCTATTTCCGTAGGTAAAGACTTCTCTTCCCAGCTAGAAAAGACCTTTGATTTCCTAATGAATGTGTCAGATGATCTGAGAACTAGTGGGTGTGGTAGTAATCACTTGAGTTTACAAGTGGAACAATTCTGTTAGCCAAACTGGATGAAGAGGTGAAAAACCTTTTTAATCCCCTCACACATATTCCCACTAAGGAAAGAGAGTTAAAAACTAATTTCCTCATGTCCTCCTCCCCAGCCCCATGAAAAAAGATAGAGATAAAAAGAAACAGAGGGATCAAAAGACTCTGAAAAAGTATTAAACACTGACGGTGAAAGCTTTTAAATACCTGGTTCTGTAAGTCACACCAGAGACACATAATCAGGCAGATAAGTGACCACTGCATCTCGGGTACCCTCATAAGTCATAGCTCGTTTTCTCTATTCCTCGTCTTGCTATATGGGCAAAACCTCCATTGGCACTTCCATTCTGGCTTTCCCTTCCACATGTTCTGCACTGCCCACTGCAGGAAAGTGTACACCAAGAAGTTTTGGTACGAAACAGAGTCTCATAAAGAGTCGTCATGAAAGATTTCTGAAGGAGCTACTGTCATTATCTGCAGCAAGGTCGAAGACCCAAGGCAGCCTTTCTGTAGCAAAGAGGAGATGTGTAAAAAAAATCTACATTTGAAAATGGTGTGCTGTGTCTGGAAATAATGAGATGTTGCTGCTACAGAAGTTGAAAATCCAGACACTTGTGTTAAAGTACTCTTCAGATCAGAAGTCGAAGAGGAACACATACAGGATTGGACAACAGTGAAATATGGATCTAATTTTTACTTTTCAGATACTAAAAACAATTGTAAAAATTCTATTTCACAAGGAAAGAGTAATCATTAATCACTTTGGCGTTATACAGACAGTAATTATAGTTTAGCTATGCAAGGTAATTATAATTACACGAGAGAAAAGGTCTCTCACAAAGCAATAGTAACTGGCGCTCTGTTCACCAGCTGCCCATCTCCATAACACAGAGCAGAAAGTGCAAACACTGTTGTCCAGCTGACTTCTCTCTGTGGTGAAAGTGGAACAGCAAGAGGCAGGTCCTCACTGAGAAGGGAACAAAACCCAAAATGTGTGATGTCTGCCTGGAGCAAACTAGCCACTTTTATCCCCAAACAGTTGAGTTTTAGATCATAATAAGAAACAACAGATTTTGAGGCTGCCGAATCAGGGCTCAGGAGAATTCCGCAGATGCTTTCAAGCTGTTTCAGCTATGAGGCACAGTCATATTCATTTTTAAGAAAAGGAAGATGAAACTGAAGAACACATTTTTACAACAAGGAGTGGTTACATGTTAAATCTCCAGGCATTCAGAGCACAGAGGGCCGTGCCCGTGTGTTTTAAAATACGTCTCTAAGGTGGCTCTGGTGTAATGTGCCCTCTGTAAGACCCAGACAGATCTTCCAAGAAGCCTAGCTGAGGCGTCCCTGTGACACTGCAGGAATTACTGGTACACCCCTGCATGCCACAAACATCTTTCCACAAAGTGACCCTTCAATTTTCTGGTTGCCTAAAAGTTAAATTTCTTCTTTTCTAAACTTATAAGGTCAACTGCTCCCCTGTCCTGTGCTACCTCACAGTCGTTAAACAGGACATCACTGGGTAAAAGTAAATAAACGCATTATAACTTAGAGAAAATACAATTCTTAGTGGTTTCTCTAGAGTTGACTTTTTCCTCCTGAGGGCTGTCTCCACCCTGGGAGCCCTCTTCTGCCTCTTCTCCCGCTGAAGTCTGTCTGGGGTGTGCCCTAAAACTGCATAATAAAAACATGTATTATTACTGGCAAATTCCTTGTGAACATCCGCTATTATAGGAATAATAGTGGATGATTTTAAGCCTGCATTAGCAATGGGAGATACTAGCAGAATTCAGAAACTGTTCAAGCTGCTTCATTATGTGCTGACCTGAATACATTTCTTTCTAGGCAATTAAAATTCTGCTGTAAAAATGCTTCCTTTCAAGTACCCCACTTTACCGTGAATTTTATTTGAATGATCATGTATGCAAAATGCAAATGGAACCAGAAATATATTTGCATATATAATATGTAGCAGCCTTTGTAAAGCCATTCAGAAAAAATATGACAGAACATAAGTGTTAGGCATTTTCAGTTGAGGAATATCAAATCCACAACTGAATTAATATTGCAGAGAAGTTATAATTATTTGAATTTATAATACCACACTGGGTTAGCCTGTTCTGCTGCTTCTTGCTGTTTGTTTTTCACTCATGTTAAGAATTTTGGTTTCCAGCAATATTGGCAGAAGTTAAACAATTTTTGAAAATTCCCATATGAGTGGATGTTTCTAACAAGATCTGCAGTGGACACATTTCTGTGGTCATGATGAAATCTCTCTGAAGTCTCTGCTCCTGTGTATGGGTGTTCAGACATCTGATTTAAGAGGGGTAATTTTGCAATATGACTTGAGCACTATTTCCGAAGCTCATGGTATTGAGTATTTTTTCCAAGTTCATAAAAGTTGAAGAAACGCTACAACAAATCTGCAGGTTCATCACTCCAAACTAGGTGGTTAAATCATGGTCCTACTATTCACCAAGACAAAACATGTTTCCTGAAGTTACGGAAGTCCAAGGGCCAGCTAAAAACTATAAATAAATAGTATTAATCACAGATTAATCTGGTTTTTCTTGTCCTATGAATATTTGAGTGCTTGAGGCTGACCGTACAAGCTAAATTACTCACCACAGGGACTGAAGAGGAAGTAGCTGGGGGTACAAACTAAGCTAACAATAAACCATGATTTAAGATGCAATTACACCAAGGGTTCTGCATAAAGAAGCTGCTAAGCTTGGGAAGCATCTTTTTCTCCCCTAGAAGGAACCTCTCCCAGGGTTTCCCGGAGGCAACGTGGCTCTGGGAGCCCTTGAAGATGAGGGCGGAGAGCTGAGGAAAGCAGCACCGTGTGTTACACCTTTCTCTCCTGTGTGATTTGAACTTGGTCAGTGTCTGGAGCATTCCTTAGTTCTCTAGAACAGCTGTAACAGCAATGACAGAAATTGTCCCTTTAGTCATTTCTGGAGAATGAAAGACATTTGTCCCTTTTGCTTAAGCACGGTGATAATTTTTTATAAATTTCTAATGTATTCCTCTTTGTGTTATTATTTTGAATAAGGAGTGACAAACGGTGGTAGACACAACTACTATGGAGATTAATAACATCGTGAATAGCTTTTAGAACGACACTTTTGTATTCAAAGTAGTTTATTATGTTAAGTGCCATATCGTTTCTTTCACTGTTGTGCTCAGCCTTTCTTTCGCTTTATCTCTGTGTTTTTCACAATGTGTGAATTGCCCGAAGGAAGGCTTTGATCTTTCAAATGTGTGCAAACTATTTACCTAACATGAGCCATCCTCTTACATCCAATTAGACTACTCCATGCAGAAATTCTTGCCTAAGTATTTGCTGATTAACGTTTTAGATTTGCACTGGGGAAAAGCACAGTGTCTCACAATGTGTTTATAAACCAACCAGTGGAGTTGGATCTAGTTTCTGATTCTGTGTAGTTGAACTCATATTTACACATGCACTTGGTAGATAGATATTCTGAAGTACTTTTTTTTCTTTAAATTTAAGAAAGGTTTTATTTAAGCGTGGAACATGCTTGATGTTTGCATGAACAACATTAGGCACTAACATATATCAAATAAATAGTTAAATTGGCCATTAAAATCAAAGGTATATATTCTAAGAGACTTTAGACAGGTCTGATGCATTGTAAGTAAGAACCCACAGCTGCTTTTCTCCACAGCTTTCCTTTCCTGGCAAATACAGAAGGTTTTCTTTGCCTCTTTTTCAAAGTTCACAGTTTCCACTGTTGGTTGCTCACCTCTGACATACTGTCCCTCTACTCTAGTACACAAGGGCCCTTATCGTTTGTTTTCTCTTTTCACTGCAACGGGTGACATCCCCAGGGGAAGACCATTAGCAAGTAGAAGTCTGAGAAGTATGTGTATTTGCCTGGTGCCTTTACACTGGCTAACAGAGTAGCTGAAATTATGCGTGCCCTTTGATGCCTTATCTTTTCCACAGCTCTGAAGCAACAAAGGTGCTCCTTCTGCTACTTGAAACTACACATATGTCGTGTACTTTGAAGAAGGAACTGTCTTTGCACATCTGTTTTGTCCCCATACATGCCATGTACACTACAGCTTTGCTTTGGTGCAGGTAGTTTGGCAGAACAGTCAATGCAGCCCATGCCAACTGGGGATGTTATTTGTCAGCTCACTTAGAGCACACCTCTGAGAATTATAGCACACCTCTAAGAATTATAAAACCAACGGAAACAAAGCTTTTCTGCATGCAGCCTTCTGTATTTCCACCCAGAAGGTCTTTGTACATGTACTGTGTGCTGTGTTCATCCTGTCCTGCTTGAAACCACATCTGCCATATGGTCAATCAGCCAGCGGAGAGTGGCCACCTACCTAAACATCAGCCAACTCCATCAAAAATTCTGCTTTGACAGAGCTCATTACATCCAGAAATTATGTGTGTATCATAAAATCACTTTTTTTCTTTCAGTCTAGGCAAACATCCCATATGGAATAAGTGGACATCTCCAGACACAAGTCTGCTTTGCTGCTTTGTACTCATGCTTAGAGGTTTTGAGGGCACAGCAAAAGCAGCTAGTGGGGACACAACTAACTCATATTTGGAACAATAAAACTAATAGCAACAAAACTTTGGTGCACAGATCTATCTTAATTTCTGTAGTTGAATGGAAACCAAGCAATCATGAAAGTGCCTATCAATATATCTAAATTTACTAAGAAACAACTTTTTTTTCATTGTTGCCACCCTGTGGAGTGGGTTGTATGAGGGACTGGTAAAAATGATCCTAGGAACATTTCCCTCGTGTTTATTTTGGGTGGTTGTGACTCAGAGGGTGAACACAAGTGATGCAGTCAGCGTCTGCTTGGTCAGCTCTGGCAATAGCCATTATTATTTACTTGTATGGTGGAAGTGCCTTGCCTTCCCTGTCATGGGCTAGCACTCCACTATGCTGGCTGTCACACAAATGCCAAATAAAGCTGTTCCTTGCCTCAGGAGCTTCTCTCACAAATAGTAACATAGATCTGAGTTTATATCCCTTATGACTGAAAACAAATGCACCTTTCACCAGCTTTCTCCTTTCTCCCCTTTGCTGGGGCCTCCATAGACCTACATACACTAGATTTTTGGAAAATGCTCTAAGCATACACAGTATCTCTATAACTGAATTTCTTTTCTAATCTCAACTGCAGAAAACCTTTTGAAAATGTTCTCCAAGGCTGCAGACCAAGTGCTGCGTGCAGATCCAGGCACCTAGTTCATCTTTTCTGGGAGCTGTGGGTGTGAGCTGCAGTTCATGGCACTTCCTGAAAAATTTCAAGGGGGAATATAACAGACAGTCCAAGTATTCATACCAAGAGCTTTGTTTTCAGTTTCACTGCAATAACAATTAACAACTAGTTGGCTTTTGGCCATTGAAAATTATATAGCCAACTGGCAAAAAGTATCATTTTTTCCTGGCTTTGTGTTTGCAAGCTGGGTGGCATAGGAGAATTTTGTGAGTGCATGTAACACTAACCTCTGCAGAATAATGCAGTAACTAGTCAAAAGTGCTTTCTTCACACAGCCAAAGGCTAATTGCCAACCAGCTTCATTGACCTTCATCAACAGTGATCTTTGTTAACAGTGACATTTGCCAGGGTCTTCCTCTTTTTGCTGGTTTTTCTCATGTTCACTTACTTTCTCTCGTCTAAATTGTCCTTTGTTTTGCTCCATGTATATGCACAAAACTCTTCTTGCTTTGAGGGAAAGATTGCAGATAAATGCAAACCTCCAGTACCGTGGCACACAGATGTGCAGGATCTGTTCATGGTACCCATGCCTAGTGCAGCAGGAGATGCACAGATAACTCACTGGACCCCACAGCTGCCCTATACTGACTACCAGGGCTGAAAGGTGCCCATAGCTGGGTTCTTCCACCCCCAGGGCTACCAAGTCTTTGGAGAAGATGTTTTGATTGCAGCTCTCTCCTTTTGCAGTTGTACCTGTTTGCCCAGATTTCTTCACTCCCCAAGGCTAAGCTGCCTCATTAGGAAGCTGGCAGGTTTCAATCCATCATCTTCAGTTCCAGGCTGAAAGCTGAAAATATATAACAAGCAAATAGTAGTTTACAACATTATAATTGCAAATATTTCTGCTTTGTTTTCCTCTCAAGGAGGAGAGGTTTGGAATGAAAAGAGAGCAGAGGCTTGCCAATGTGTGAAGTTTTATGGGCTTATGTCCCAAAAATATAGCATCTAAGGCTAAGTCAGTTAGGAGCTACATCCATGCTTTAAGTGTTGCTTAAAACCAAAGCAAATTCCAAATAAAAATAATTGACTTCCTTAGTAAATAACTGGAACCAGAATAGATAATATCAACTTTGCTGTAACTCACATCTTCGTAAAATGAAAAACTGACAGAAATGAAAATGGTATGATATCTATACCTTAGTAGAAGTGTGAGCATCTCTATATGTATCTAAAAGAACAGTAAAAAATTCATTAAGTCAAACACTCAAAAATGAAGAAAGTCAGGTTGCCCATGATCTAAATATTCTCTAACCTTTTCTATACAATTAACTATAAATATAATAGCTCAGAAGTAATTTCAGCAGACCCTGAGGCAGACTGAGCTACAAGCTCCCCTGCTTTTGTCACAATCTTCTATTTTTCCTTTGAATACCACAGCTCACATATTCAAGTACTGTGGGAGAACTTCAGCTGTCCTTTTCTCCTCCTGTTGAATATGGATAAACTTTTTGGAGTTTAAACCTGAAAGTCTCAAGAAAAACTCTAAAATGCCCAAGTTCATTACTTCAAACTATCTTCTTACTTATAAGACAGCTTTTAAGGCACAGCTTATACCTTTTTAAGATGAATATCATCTTAAGCACTATGAAAATTAGATAATAAATCCAGCAGGCACTATGTAAGCACCAGAATAAAAGTGCTAATTTTCACACTGATTTTTCAGTGTGATGAGAATTTGTAACTTCCATTAACTCAGTAAGCCCATAAAGAAACCCTGAAGCTATGTTTTCGTCTTAATGGAATACAGGTATCTCAATGTAGTAAGGCACATTAAATCTATTTAATAGCAAGATTTTTTAAATACTGGGTTATCAAGATAGGTAACTGGAGATCAGTAATCTCATGAAAACACACTCAGTATTTGCAGCAAGGGCATATACAGTAAGGTCAAGATGGTAACCCCAATTCCCTGAGGCAGTAAACAAGGCTGCTTGCTATCAATTCAAGCTAAAAGTTCTGTGTTTTTATTCCTAGTTCATGAGACAAAGCTTTGCACTCTGCCAAGTCAAATCTTTTCAAATAAGCAACAGGTTAAGTTCAGAGGAACACAAATTATCATTACTTTAAATGTCTGATAGCTTCAATAACCTCAGAATAACTTAGCCTGCATTCTGGGATCACTTTTTTGCAAGGGAGCAAAGTTGCAAACAGTATAAATTAAAAGCGGTAAAAATATTTATTGGCAACCTAAGATTTTAGGAGCATGATTTTATATGTCTCTGTTTGCATAGCTTCAGCATAAATGGGGCAATATTAATACCACAAGAAGGTCTGTTTACATGCTGCTCCAAGAATTTTCATGCAAAGGAAAAAAACGCTTGCTGTTACCATTATTCTTTATTTTATGACCACAAATCCTGGTTAGCTTGAAAAAATTAAGCTTTTTTTTTTCATGTTTATAGGATTCTATTTTTTTTAATCATGGAAAGAAAAGATAATTACTTGGAACACTGATAAAGCTGCTTATTTGATAATCACATTACTATTTTTTGTCTGTAAAGTACATCTTACCTGAGCTCATTCTCAGTGGTGGAACAGTGCTTATCACATGTTACTATGCTCACAGTGCATTTGTTGGGCATCTCTCAGCAGAAAAGAGGTGGGGATGACCCCTGTTTGGACACAAAACCTAGCATTTGTCCCTGACTAGCCAGAAACAGTCTATACTGCCATGCAAGAAGCTGTAAGATCAATAAAGTAATTTCTTTGGGTTTTCAGCAGCCTCAGTTCCTTCACTTAAAGTGTAGTGCATGAACTTGTATTCCCACACAAGCCTTTCCCTCTGCAAAGGCCATGAATCTGGCAATCCTTGTTCCACCTCAGACAGTCCCTGTTTTGCATCTTTGTCCCAGATCCAGTTTTCCTTAATGGACTTCAGGTCTTCAGCCCGATCCAGCTGTCAGAGGGCAGCACTCACCCTACCACTGCCACCTTGTACCAAGCCGGACATAGGGGTTGCCTGCAGTAAGATAGCTTCCAATTCCACCTCTTCAGCAATATGTAAATTCAGATTAATGTGAAAGCAAGACAGAGTTATCTGCAAAACTTTTAGGGGGAGTCCTCCCTCCTGTGCAGAACTAGTACATAGAAATGTACAACAAAGCAGGGCTGCTGGGTCAGGAAACAATTGTTTTCCCCTGCACATCAACATTTGTTCAGAAGTTGAAAGGTTGGAAGAAGAAGACTTAGCAGTTCTAATAGGCATGGTATTATCCCCTTCCACAACTGCTACCAAGTTTCCTCACATAAGGGTCTCTCCACTCAGATGGAAAATAAGCCATGCTTTGATTTTACAAAGTGCTGGGAACACACATCTCCCACTGATAAATCCAGGCAAGCTTATTGCAGCATTAATAATGGCACGCAGCTCTGCTACACTGACTGCTTTCAAACTTTTGCCTTGCCCATTTCACTGACAGTAGAAAAAAAATTAATTCTTCAGCATACACAATAATGTGATGTGAAAATAGAACTGTTGAGTTAAAAGAGCTTAGTACATGCTTGGGATAAGGGGTGGTGGCAGACCTAAGAGAGTGAAGGCAAAGAGAACAGCTGATGAAGGAATTAAAAATTTGTGTGAATGCAGAAAGGAAGAACAGAAGCTTATGTAGCTGGAGAAATTCTCGACCAGAAAGGATGCAGTACAAGCAGCTGAGAAACACAAGCTGGGAAAGTCTTTGGAGGGAAAATCTTTGAGATCAGCTCTTGCTTTGAGTCCATGCGGTGTCTACAGTGGGGTTATAGAGCTATAGCTAGGTTGGGTATTGTACAGAAGGACTCAGAGAAGGAAAAGGCTATAAACTGGGACTGTATTGTCAGAGTAGGTCTGCCATAAGGTCCCAGCCAACCACAAATCCATCACTACTCGTCCTCTATATCTCATGGTGAGCCACGATACTTTCACATGATACATGGTGAGCTAAATACTTTCTAGGCTTTTGATATCCCCCTGTCAGTGAAATAAGGACAGGGAAAGGGGCATTAGTTAAGAATCTAAAAAAATACATCCATCTGGAAGCTTGTAAACAACGCTGCCTTTTGGACTAGGGGAGATCTATAAACGGCCAGGGATTCTGAGGAATTTCAGAGCAATTCAGTCTGTGGATGGAGGGCTGATGCTTTGCTTATGGTCATCCCTGGCTGTGTCATGGCCAACAAGTGAGACGCTTGATTTTTCTGAGCAGTGAGGCCAACACTGTCCAGGGTTGCGCTGACGAATACAGGGCAATGTCATTATCCTCCCAGTGTGGATGTCTGGGAGGGGAAGCACTAGGAAACTGAAGCTTGTGAACCCCATGATGATGGAGAGCCTTAAGTTTCCTCTGACCTGGCTGCCAAGACCTTTGCTGGAGAGTTCAGGTGTTTAAGAAATCATGATGTGTGTCTATCCAGCTCTTTCTGTGTTAAACCAGCCATTTAATTCACTTCAGTTTTAAGGTTTTTAGTAGTGAAATTGACAGCAAAGAGCGGGATAGAAAGGATTATAGTTCCGACCAGTGAAGTTAACCTGAAGTTAACTTATTCATTCCCAAATAAACCATAATGTTTTCTATTGGTCAAAAAAAGTGATATGATACAGTTAATTTATTTGTCCTATGTGACCTGAATTGATTTTTATTAGCATTTAGGAAGAAAAAGTAACCCTGTTTTGCTTTGGTCAAGATAAATCAATAGCCTTGAAATTTGGAAACAATATATATTCGACCACACAAACTAATAAGGCACCAGTGTTTTAGCAGACATTATAAAACATAAAATTAGATGGAAAATTGCCTTAAGCCCCTGTAAATTAAAATTGGTCTTTTTATAGCAAAAATGAGCCTTATATAGCAACAAACAATTTTGTGATCTTCATTTAACTAGACAATTTCATATGGCAAACAGTATTTATTCATCCTGCTCCAGTGACCTAACCAGCAATTTACAGTGTGATGCCTTGCATACTTTCACAGCATTGTAAAAAATTGAGGTTCTGTAGATTTATTTGATCCCTGTTGAAAAATTATTTTTTTACCTCCTCCTAACCAGTGTAAACTGGAAATTGTTCCTAATGTAATTCTCTTGCTTACCATACACTCATTAATCAGGAAACTAATTAGAGCCAGTTTGCTGACTCTAATATGGAAAAGTGAAAGTAACATATGTTGACAGTTAATTTGGATTTTTTTTTTGTTAACAGGCACACAAGTTTTTATAATGAAATAATATTTGATACTGATACAGAAGAACATGGGCTAATAAATTGCAACAGGCTGGGAAAATGCAGTATGTTAATCACTATGGGAATAATAACATAGATCATTTAGTGCTCTAGTTTTTCTGTTGACGATTTTCCATTTTAGCTATTTTTATACGGTATTACAGTGACTTGATTTGGAACTTCTCAAACACACGTCAGTACAAGTTTTCAGCATTTTGCAAGTTTGTACAGGCCCAGTGCACTTTCTGAGACCGAGTTACAAGAAAAATATTATGCATCTAGGCTCCATTTCAAAAACTTCTGTTGTCCTGGCTTTTTAAGAATGTCATTATGCATAAAAGGGTGCCAGCTGACAGCCTGCAAGCCTCTCAGTTAAAGCTCAATGTGAAGCCCACCCAGGTCATTCACAGTCTTTGCCCTGAGCTGCTTTGTCACTGGGGCAGATGACTGTCAGTGGCAGCAGGAACACCCCCATCTGAGCCCCCTGTGAGCTGGAGACTGACCTTTACCCAGATGTGTGGGAGGTTGGTTATAGTACAGATGTCCCAACATGTGTAATCTTCATTCTAGTAAAAGCAAGTGACAACAGCATTGGTGACTTCACCAGGAGAAACCACCAATACCTCTGGAGATCTCAAGATAGGAATCATACACACTACTTACAGCTCCCTGTCAATGCCCACACACTCTAACTGCACCAGGCAGTAAACATAAACCAAGCAGGGAAAGTATGTTACAATGCCAAGTGGTACAGCTGGAAGAAGCAAGACCCTCTTGAGTGCACCAGCTTCTCAGCTGCTTGAATAACAGTTATTACCTTTCCCCAAAGGGCATTGTGTAGATCATCATAGCTGCATCACTGTGCTGATTGTTGGTATTATTTTTTTTGAAGAATACAGGGTAAAATTACAGAATCTCTAAGGTCAACCTCTATTTGCAGAGGTGCCACGCCAGAAGAGGACACAGAGCTGAGTTATCACCCTCTCCTTCAACTGCTCTGTGCTCACCTGGATATCAGAATAGGTTGAATGCAGGCAGGTCCTGTGGTTTGAAGTGCTTCTCCAAGCTGAGTCAGCCTTTGGTTTCCTGCCCAAAACATTCTGGATAATGTGCATGTGGAAGCGATCTCCACAGCCAGGCTCCTCTCTTGTGCCCGGCACTCACAGGCATCTATCTCTCTGACACACTGATGAAGTGATGGTGGTAGCCATGGGCCTGCTGCATTAAAAAAGATGAACTGACCAAAAGCTCTCCACAAAAATATTTTCCAAGTAGCAAAGGAAGTTTTTATGAGCAAACCAATCCCATCTGCAGGAAGAATGGAAAAAACAAAAACCTTGAAGCACTTGAGACATCTCAGATACCCCCACACCACATTTCATGTGGGTAATGGATTCATGGCAGTCTCTTCTGCCTGGACATGATGTGAAGAGTACGAGGAATAAGGCCATGGAGGAGGGATCTCAGAGGCTCTCTGTGCTGGTTTAAAGGTAAACCAGCAGGAGGAATGAGTCTAACTCACAAACAGATTACAAGTCAAAATTACAGTTTAGTAAAAAAGATCACAATAAGTACAAGGGTACAGAGGAAAAAGGTCCGCTTAACCCACAAAAACAAGTGTGT
>JAWWEU010000125.1:62294192-62326177 GCA_035583155.1 Acropternis orthonyx
GGGCATGCAGTCTCTTTCCAGGTTCCACGGTTGAAGAGGAGACAGAGGGTGATTCCTCTGAGGTGCAGGGTTGGTAGCTGAAAGAAAAATTCCAAGATTTTAAACCCATAACACTCTCACACTGTTGGCATCACACTGAATGCTGCCCAGCAGGCAGGTGGAGGGAAGCAAGAAAAGAGGAGGCACAAGAGCCACTTGTGGCCTCACTTGGCCAAGAGTCTAAGCTGTTCCCAAGGCAATAAGGCAATTGAGATTCCTCCTTAAACAAAGCAGCTGTGAGTTGAGGCTCACACTCTGTCCTTTCAGCCCTATCCAGAAGACGGGTAAGGAGTTAACAGCCTGGGACTTGGGACAGCTACTTGAAAATGCATAACCCCATCTCATTGTATGTTAAAAAACTGAGCTGTACCCACCTGATGCAACAGGCCCAGGCTAACAAATGGTGTAGAGGTATCAGTGTGTTAGCAAATTAATTATGGTATTAATTATTCAGCACAGGTACTGAATAGTGCCAGTGCATTACCAAGTTAAATTATAAAATTTCAGTGTGGTTTACATGTCGAGCTTTCAGAAAATACTCCTTCAACAGCAGACCTGACAAGGTGATGTGCTGCTACATGAGCAATTGTGATGTTGGTACAGGTTAAGTGGGGTAGCTGTAAGGGAGAGAGTGAGCCAGGCACCAAGGATCTGTCAAGAACAGTTCATGGAAATCCTTGAGGATACCTGGATTTCTTGCCAAATGGCCTGTATAAGACTTGATATAGATTTTTCCCATCCTTCAAGATTTGTGGAAGAGAGGAAATCCTATAACTATAAACAAACATTTTTATGTATATCAATTTGTGTATATATCTATTTATATATGTATATGTGTGTATATAAATATTTTTTCACTTTCAGAGATACACACTAAATTTTCAAAGTTTTAATGAAAAAAGAATTAAAACTCTGTTAAAAAAGCCTTTAGACAAAGAGATAATATTAGGTCTAGCAGCAAACATTTGGCTTTTTATTGAAAACTACTTTCTGACTAGCCACTTTTGTGTAACATTTTGTAAGCTAAAACCATGTGAGAAAAATTTCTATTGAAAATCTAACTTGTTTTGAGTAAAATGGATATTTTAAAAATACAGTTTTCTAAAACTAGAAACTTGCTTTTAAAATTTGCTTAAAGGCAACTGAAACATTTGAGTCTATCTTTTTTATCTTCATTGTAGAACTCCTGGATGCTCTCTGGAGGAGGCCTGGAGCTGGCAGAGAAATGCATCAGGATAAGGAAAAGAGATTCTTCCTAGAGAAAGGGAGGAAAAAAGGAATCTTTGAATACAGACTGAAGACTTCATCAGAAAAATGTGGTGCTTTCCCCACCACACCCCCACACCCCCCCCATCGAGTATTTCAACATCTTTAATTTTGACAAGCAGCCACTAGAGGTCAGCTGTGTTTTTATTTTAACAAAATTATTTCTATGTTACATTCAATTTTATCCTCTTTCTGTGTCTTCATTTTTGGTGTTTTTTTTTTTTTAAACTAAACTCACAATTAAAATAATTTCTGGCCTCTGATCTTGGAATTAAATCCAAGAGTCTATTCCTGTGATGGAAATGATAGTTAGCAGAAAACTCTAGTAGTCAAACAAGGTACTTCTACAGAGGGAGTTTTTAATATTGTAGTGGAAAACCTGCACAGCTGTATGACACACTGATGTAACTATTGATCAGCTGGCAGATATTGGCATAGGTCCATTCACTTCAAATAAATGACAGTAGTTTATAACATGCAACACTAATTTACTCTCTGCCAAGGATTAAACTCCCTTTGAAAGTGACCTAGATCTGTGACAGATTTTCAAATTTCAAATCTTTACATTCTTCCTTTAATTTTGTTTTATTTTAGATTTGATGTTTTGAATGATCAGGCATGTTTGAGCTCTTTGACGGTTTTTAGGGCTTTCTGTTCAAATGAGATAAATTAAACCTCTCTGCTGCATTTCAAAGTTCGGCTGTTCCACATGAACCCACAAACTGCCCATGTTTCTTCCCCCCTCCACAAAGTCTCCCTTGCATTCAAAAACACTTACAGATTCCTTTCTTTCTGAGCAGGGAAATCAGGCCAGTATTGGGATGCTGGAGTGCTATCTAGGTCATTCTCTCCATTATTGCTTCAAAAGATTTATCTTTTTAACTGTCCACTATGAAATCTCTTTTGAGTGTGTGCATTGAAGGGAAGCAAGTCAAGAGTTTCTAATGAGCTGGCATGTTTTTCAAAGGATAAAATTACTGGTTCCTCTCTAGCTGTGAAATGTGGATTTTTATATCAGAGCAGTATGAGAGAGTGCCCACATACTGCAGGATGTAACACTACTGT
Source organism: Acropternis orthonyx (assembly GCA_035583155.1). Classification (NCBI taxonomy): domain Eukaryota; kingdom Metazoa; phylum Chordata; class Aves; order Passeriformes; family Rhinocryptidae; genus Acropternis; species Acropternis orthonyx. The sequence goes on from JAWWEU010000125.1 coordinate 62,296,563, forward strand.
AGCTGACAATAGTATTTTGACCAAACCCTGTAAAATAAATTTTTCCTATAAAATACTTTAATCCCAAATCTTTTAGTCTTAACCACAGGAAGGCAATGACTCAGTGAGGATTTAATGACTGGTTCCCTGGGAAAGGCATGAAGGCTGATAGTGATTCATTTATATTGGACACTGCTGTGTAACATCTTGCAGACAAAACTGACATGAATTACTGTACTTAAGATGGCTTATGTCATTTATTCATTGCTCAGATGCACTACTCTGAATCTGCTCCCTGGCAGTTTTCCTGGTGAATTGGGCATGGCAGTAATTAGGGTACGTGCTCTCCTGCGTGCTTCGACCCAAGGATTACCTGCCATTGCTTCCTTCAGACTCTGCTTTCCTGCACCTGATGAAAGATCCATGTTCACGATGTACCCATGTAATTTAATGGCTCAGAAGGATAAGTGTCCACCAGGACAAGTATCTGTAACACCTCAGCAAACAGAGCAATGGCACCATATGGACTTTCCATTCTGCTGTGAGCTGCTGTGATGGAGGTTTTAGTCCCCTCAGCTTGTACTATTGACATTTGACTGATGCAGGTATTTAATCCCTTCTACTGTGCCAGTAGACCAGTACTGTTTGCAGCTTTGCTTCACACCCTATCTAATATTTCTGCATCTTTTCTACTTTCAGTTCCAACTCTTGACTGGGCTGGAGGCCCGAGAACATGCACCATGCATTTATGCAGCACTAGCTCTGAGCACAGACAAAGCCCACTTGAAGAGAATTTTCCTGAACAGGGTATGGAGAGGGGAGTGGGAGAGTGAGCTCCTATTCTGCTCCTACCAGCCACATATGGTGGCAGGGCTGGCCAGCTGAGGATCCTGAAGAACCAGGGCAGAGCCACTGGTCTACCTCAATCCATGACATCTCTGTCCAAGTACATGATGAGAAGGTGATCAGCAGTAGTCAGCATGGATTCACTAAAGGTAAATCATGTTTGACCAACCTGATTGCCTTCTAGGATGAAACAACTACCTGGATGGATGAGGGGACAGCAGTGGATATTGTCTCCCTCAACTTCAGCAAGACTTTCAACATTGTTGCTCACATCCTCATAGGCAGACTCAGGAAGTGTAGACTGGATGAGTGGACAGTGATGTGGATTGAGAACTGGCAATGACAGATCCCAGAGGGTCATAACTGGTGGCACAGGGTCAGTTGGAGACCTGTCACTAGTGGTGTCCCCTAAGAATCAACACTGGGCTCATTATTGTTCAACTTATTCATTGGTCACTGGGATTAAGGGGCAGATGCCTCCTCAGCAAATTCAGATGACACAAATTCGGCAGGAGATTTGGTCTGACAACCCAGAGTGCTGTGCAGCCTTTCAGAAGGACTGCGTCAGGTTGAAAAGATGGGCAGAGGCAAACCATCTCAAATTCAAGAAGGGCAAATGCAGGGTCCTACCCCTGCTGAAAAGCAGCTCTGCAGAGAGGTACCTCAGGGTCCTGGTGGACAACAAGAGCTGGCAGTGTGTTCTTGGGGCCAAGATGATAATGGTATCCTGGGGCGCATTAAGGAGGTGATCCTGCCCCTCTGCTCAGCTGTGGTGAAGCACATCTGGAGTGCTGTGCCCAGTTCTGGGCTCCTCAGTGCAAGAGACACGGAGCTCTCGGAGTGGGTCCAGCAAAGAGGGCAGCAAAGATGACTGGGGGACTGAAGCATCTCTCTTACAAGGAAAGGCTGAGAGAGCTGGGCCTGTTCAGCCTTGAGAAGAGACAACTGACAGGGTATCTCATTGATGAGTAGTTAAAGCCCCTAACAGAGATTCGCAACCTGCTACTGTGAACAAAAAGATCCTTTGTAATTACAATAAAATTCCAAGAAGGGTGTGTTTCATTAGTTGGAAGTCCATGAAGATTTGGAGTAAACTGGGGAGATCTTTAATGTTGACACTGCATCTTTCATCTTCTGCCTCAAGCCACAGAGGTGTTTAGATGCAGTGTGCTCTAAAGCCCTGTTTGAGCAGGGAGTTTGGATCAGATGACTGATCCAAAGCTTAACCATTCTGTGATTATGTGACTCTGTGACTTGAGATTCTGGAGCAAAGCAAACTCTCACGTCCCTTGTTCAGTGAAGCTGGACTGTGCATATTATTTTAGATTAAATTACTATAATAAGACAGTTATTTATAGTGCCTAATTTCTTACTCTCATTGAAACTTCTTTAAGAGGCCTGGGATTCTGGATCAGTGACTGGGAAAGGGGACTCAACAACACAACATTAATGACAGTGAAATTACAAGTTTATCGGTAGGAACCATTCTGCATCAGTGTTTTGAGCAAGATGTTCAATTAACAACACTATTGATTTTTTTTAGTCTCAAAATCATGAAGGGAGAACAACATAAAACTCTTGGGAAAGCAGAGGAAAGAAAATGAATCATACAAGTTCCTGCCTCCTCTGTTCTCCTGTGTACAATGCTGCATCCAAAGGCAAAACACTAGACTAGACTTTGACTCTTTCAGGAAATTATTTTTGTGACAAAAACTCGGGCCTGAGATTGATGATGTTTCATGTGCGTGTGTAACATGCTTTCCACATCTCTGGGACTCATACTGAGCCTTAGGAAGAAATGGGACTCTGTTCATTCCAAATGTACTGTAAGTGCTGTGGTAAAATCATATGGTAAGGAACATGTTATTGTCATAGGGTCAACAGCAGGTTTACCTGTGTGATGGGTTTGATAAACCCCAAAAAACTCAGATTAAGGCCTTAGTTCAGTTAGGCCCAAAGTCAAATTCATCAGGCCTCAGTTTTGTGGCCATGGGGGCTTTCCGTAGATTTAGAGGGACAAGTATCACCTGACTTAAGCAGCCAAAGAGGTATTTCATATCATCTGACATCAAGTTGAGTGTAAAACCAGTGGAGGAGGTGCTCCCAGTCTCTTTCTCCTCGTGGCAGCGGGTGAGGAGGCACACTGTTGCAGCTCTGAGAGCGATATGCCTCGCCGTTCCCTTGAGCAGCTTTGGTCTCTGGGAAGTAAATACTTTGTTGTTTGTTTTTACTCTCTCCTTGGGGTGTTTTTCTGTGGCTCTGGGTGGTAGAATCTGTGTGTTGGTGGGGGGGGGCAGTTTAGGGTAAAGTTATTGTTGGGTTTTCTTTTATATTTGTACATATATGTGTTGTAAATTTCTGTAAATATACATATATATATAGGTAAGTTTTTCCAGTTTCACTTTTTTTTTTCCTTCCCTCATTTTTGCTGGGACCATGTGGGTTTCGGGGGGCTTGTCATTTTGCCATGGTCAAACCCACAACAACCTGATGAAAGCTCATGGACTAGGTTGTCTCTAGCCTTGGTTAAAGAGTGTCTGACCAAAGGGATCATGCAGTACCACTGCAGTAGGGGTTGGAAAAGTGCAAGTTGAAGGAAGAAGTAAAATATAGATGGTCTTTTACCTGATATATTTGGTAGTACTACATTATCATCCACTGTAGCAAATGCTTTTTCATCAACTCCTGTCTGACCTTTTCTGCCACCTTTTTTCAAGCTTCAGGGAGTCGAGCTTTCCCATGCCAGAGCTACTTTCCACTCATTCTGTCCTCTCCAATCTTGGATCTGCTCTGACCTGCTTACCCATTTCCATTTGACATGGCTGTGATGTAAAGTGAAGGGGTTGTAATTTATTTGCCTCCAAAGCAATCACTCTGTTGCTCATTATCACAACAGATGTTCATCTTAGACCTCAAATGTCTTTCTTCCGCTTAATTATATCTCATGGCAGATCTGGTATTACACAGCAGTTCATCTTCAGATGCACATTTTCAGCAGGCAGATTAAGACATACTACATTTCCAAACTATTTTCCTACCCAAATGTTGGAGTGATGCAAAGGGAAGAAGTTTAATTTCCCAGTGAACCTACTTAGGGCAGCTTGGATTACTCTCAGTTCTCACCTCACCTCTTCTTTCATCATTCTTTCCTTTTTGTGTTTCATTTTGTTTCGAAGAGATAGATGGTGGTGGGTGCATTACAAATACCTGCCACACAGAGAATGGAGGAAGTTTTGCGAAGTTCAGAGACACTGAGGACATTGAGAGAACAACAGTTAATAAAACAGGATTAGGCTCCACACATTCAATTGTTTCACGAAACTGTTTCCAGGCAAAAATTACATCCTCATCATTTACTGCTACAGAGCAGGAGAAAGAACTTGTACAAAGCTCATGCAGCATATTTAATAGCAAAGAAAAAAGCAGGAGTCTATATTAAAACAGGTTGTAGGATAATGTCTCACTGATGATTAATGGCTGTTACAGTAATGCAGATGAAGAGTCTGAACTCATGTTTGAGAAATAACAGTGATCCAATTTTCAGACAGATAATTCAATTTAAGAAGTCTTCATTTTTAAGACCAACTTAGTTCAATTAATGTCCAGTGCTTTTCAGATTATCTATGTCGTATGACTTATCCACAGGCAACATGTTTACTCTTTTCAGGGCAATAAAAATGAGAACCTCAAACTGCATGGCTCCCTGATTATAAGCCATTTTTATCTCCCTCTCTGAACTAGAGCCCAGAAGGGCTGTTTAGACACTCTTGCTGTTGGCAATAGTTGCGCCATGCAGCCACAGAGCAGAACTGTCTCATCTGACACTATTTTTTTATTGTGAGGGTGACTGAGCACTGGCACAGTTACTGAGACGTGTCATGAAGTTCCCATCCTCATTCAAAAGCCAAGACAATGATCCTGGGCAATTGACTCTAGATGACCCTGCTTGAGCAGAGGGTTTGAACGTGATGATTTCCAGAGTTTCTTCCAATGTCAGTCACTCTTTGATTCTTATGTTGTGACACAGGTAGGTGAGCCACAGTAGCTACAATGTAATAGGAGGAGGCCACTGCTCCCTCAAGGAGTAATAATGCCAGGGAAAGGCATCTGTAACCTCTTTTCTACCATATAACCTTCTCCACCTTTCCTAAGGAAGTTAATTAACTTTTCAGTTTCTTATTTAATTTTCCTTAATCATAAGAGGTTTGACTCACGTTGGTCCAAAGGAAAATAGTTCCTTCAATTGTAGTGAAATGTACAGTATATGAAGTACACTTTTAAATGGGTTCATTTTACTAAACACATTCTTTTACCTTGTGCTGGCTATTTAAGCGAAATGAATATTTATAGAATCACAGGTTCTCTTGTCACAGCAGAGGTGTTTAGTGTATAAAAGCAGTTGCACCTGGGAGGATATCTAGTAACCCTTTCCTTTCTCCCACCGATCATCTGCAGTGTCACCACTAGATAGCAGTGTGCAGCAATGAATGCTGTTTCCAAAGGTGGCTTGAAATAGCTGGATAACCAAACGCATCTCATGTACCCAGACTGAGAGCAGGCAGGGGAGAAATCGCGGGAGAAATGGCAGGAGAAAGTGGAAAAAACACCTCATTATTTTTAAACCTCCAACTCTTCTCTCCTGTGTCAATTTTTATTTCATAAATGTTGAATTCCTTGCAGTTGCTGAAAACCACTGTTCTCAAAACCAGCTCACTAAATAAAGATAAAACAAAGTGTCCTTTGTTCTTTGGTACTAAAGTATGCACAGATGTATAGAAAGGCTTCTCAGGGTACCACAGTACTCATTCCAAAGGACACGGGAAAGTTAACACTAGCTGCTCATTCCTACAACAGTTTAGCCAAAGAAGGTGTTGATGCTGGAAATGGGAGAAATGACAAAGGCTGCTGTTGGTGTTGGCCCCGCAGGCTGTGGTCATTGCCAACACTGCCACTGTCTTACCCTTTCATGTGCTGACATCTGCTGTGGTCCTGCTTCGCTGTTCTCTCTAAGATCATCCTTCAAAACCTGATCCCTAGTGGTGATAATGGAGTTGTTTTTAAAATAAATGCAGGGATTTGCATCAGATGCACATCTATTTTAATGTACAGGTGACTAATTCATCTCATGTTGGCTAGGGACCAAGTTAGATTGACTGGTGAAATTTATTTGTGTAGTGGAAATTGAGCAAGGATTTGAATTCAGGATTAAGTCAGTTCAGCAACAGCTGCCAGAGAGGGCAATAACTAGTAAATATCAGGACTGGTGAGTTGAAAAGCATGTCTTAAATCTAAGGAGGAGAGAAAACCTGTAAGCTGGTTATATGTCTCTTTTTTATAGAAGAAAAAACTCTTCTGTGTTATGCTTGCAGGAAATAATTCAGAACTGTGCAAGATTTTTAAGTGCTCTTCCTGAGGATAAGCACATACAATACCTGATATTTGGTCTCTTGATGTCAACTTTAAAAAAAAAATGTTGTTAACATATTATTTCTCAAATGCCCTTTTTCTTTTTAGAAATTTTGTGTTTCTACAGAGTTCTCTGCCCCACAGGTCATGTGTTCAGAGAGGTGTTGAAATCAGGAAGTAGCAAAAACCATGTAAGAAGTGGGAATAACTTGAATTACAGCAGTGCTTTGGATGTGTAGTGACATTGTAATGAACATACAAGAGTTTCCTGGAAAGGGGCCTTTTAACCTTACTCCCTCCCCTGGGAGACTCCCTGTGTGCTTCCCATGTCCTTCCAGACACCTCAGGGACTGCAGCATGTTCCTGTTCCTATTCCTCCCTGTCCTTGCAGCTATTCCTGGCAGCCCATGAAGCAGCAGGGCTGGATGTGACACAGAACTTGTGTCACAGTTTTACATCTTCTGCTTGTCTGTCAGTGTGTCTTGAGATACTTATCACTGTAAGATGCCAGAGTGAATGGCCCTGCTCACTCACAGCACACATGAGTACACAGGTGGTATTTTATTCTTGCCACAATGACATCATTATGTCCATCACACTGAGACTGTGTGGATACTGTAGGTCTTTGCTAATAAATACATTATTCCATTCTTTTTAATAAGATTTTAAATCATGGTTATAAGAAACATTTTCTTCTTTTATCTCTCCTCACTTGGAATGAAAAAACTTTGGTGCAAAAGATGTGGGTTTTCAGTATCTTTGGCATGTACTACCAAACCTATTTAGAACCATATCACACAGTCCATGCTCTGTATCTCTGCATGAACATATCAAAGGTGTTGCTAGATACTGTTTTAAAAGATGGCATTCAGTGTCCTGGCCCCTGTAAGATTTTGGAAAGCCATATATAAAAAGTCTTCCTTGTTGTTTGCTGTCTGCAGGGTGAGGAAGGACAAACAAGCTGCTCCCCAAAAGGCACAGAAAGGGTGACTGGTGAGGACTCCAGGTTGCAATAGATGTTGCTGAGGAGTGGACAGTACAGATCCTCCTTGCCTGAGGGAAAGCCAAATTTTTGCAATAGGATCCCTCATGGTGGGGAAGCCCTGATTATTCCTTCTTTTTTTTTCTTTTTTTGCATAGCTCTGAAGTTTCTGTCACAGGGAGGTAGGGACAGTTCACAGTTCTGAGAGATACTGTTTTATCTGCAAAGTCAAGGAGATATCTTGCCATTGCATAGTCTTTTACATTTTTACTCGGCACTAAGAGCTGGGACTATGAGCCCATGCCTGTATTGCTTATGCTTTAACCTCTATATGTGTTTTTGTATTATCATGTTTCCAGCCTGGTCATAGTTATTTGATCTATTTCTAGCTAAGTCAGGATGAAGATGGGTCATCTTCTAATATTTGAAATTGAATGCAGGGGGAAAATGAATAGGAATGCTTCAAATTCCCACAGTGCTCTCAGAAGCCTGTTTGATATCCTGGTCTTGCTGTGACTTGTTGGAGATCCTGGCTAGCACAAGGAAAAGATAGAGGCTGATGACAGGCAAAGCAGAAGTCAGATGACAGTTGATATTGTGACTGTGGTGTACTTTTAAAAACCAAGTGTTTAATCTCTGTGCATGCAGGAAACTGGAAACCTTAGTGGAAAAAGATTTTGTCCTTAAAGGAAAAACTGTCAGAATGCCTTTCTGTTTTCTGTATTAAATATGACTTGTAGAAAAGAGGTACATCTCACTGGTGGAACTGCTGTGAATTGAAGTAGTTTCAAACTCTCTTCTGTCAGTCTGTAACAGGCAGGAGAAGGATTGCAAGTCTGATGAAGAGGCTTTGAGAAGAAGTATTACTCATAGATATTTCTATGAGATGGAGTGCTCTCCTGAACTATGGATAAAGGACACCTGGCTGTGCTAACTGCACTGACCCAGCTATGTTGAAAACTGGGGATAACAGCAGAGACTCACCCAGTCATTACCAGTGGTCACACTCTGGTACAGACTTTCTGCTTAGCATGGCCAAGTTCTTGATAAGAGGAACTTATTTATTTCACTTAATGTCCCTGCATGAGATACATTTTAGACTTATGTAGTTTATGTCTCTCAGTTATGGTTATTTTGGGATAAATCTGAAGTGCTGTTCCTAAGGTCATTTAATACCAAAGACACGAGATATACTTGTGTTTGGACAGAGTAGTACAACTTTGTGAATTTAGGTTGCCTCTTCTCAGGAACATCTGTCTTCTTAGATTGCAGCTGCCACAATGCATCAAGAAAGAGAAATTTCCTTAATAACTGAAGCAAAAGTGTGTCACTGCTTCATGGAGAACACTCGCTGCTCTCAGCCCTGCTTTGGGCTCTAGACAGCTCTGGGGGCAGGGAAGTGGATAGTTATGACTTTTCTCTAACTCCTCAGCTTGAAAGCAGCAGAAAAATCCTGCAGTGTTTAATTTATGTCTTCTTTCCTCTTTCTTTCTCCTTCTCATTCCTCAATTATCCCTATGGATTGCAAGGGATTTGCTGTAGTACTGGTTCTAGAGCTTGACAGAAGTACAAGGTGTTAATGTACCCTGCTACCTCTCCAGACAGGGACAGGTTATCCAGCCTCTCTGGCCATGTCCTGAGGGTACAGGCAGTTCTGTCAATGCTGCCCAACATGGTAAGAAGGGAGGAATTACCTGCTTCCATAACATTTCAGTCATTTCCCTTATGCTTGTACAGAGCTGTGATGTTCAAACTGAGCCTTGAATACTTGGACACAAGTATAGAGGGAAAACCTCTTGAGCCAGACCTTTTCTTCTATAGGCAAATGAATGGACTTTGTCTCCAGCTGCCTTCATGAGCCCTGATATCTGGTACATTAAGACCTGACTCTGTATACTCCTCAGATGGGAGTAGTTTGTATTACCAAGTGCAATGCTATGGATGCCAAAGGAAATAAGGGATCATAGACGCTGGCTCTAAAGCAACAGAAGCCATTTTATGTCAAAGTGTCTGCCACGCTGAAATCAACAGGCATTTCAGTGTCAATAGGAGCAATACCAGAGTATCTGAGCATCAATTGACTGTTTCTGGGGTTTAAATATCTGGATGTCCCTTCTATTTACAGCACTGTGGATGCTCATTCCTCTGAAAGACAGGGTAAGAATTATTACCAAACACAAGAGGTTAAATCAGATGGATTAGAAGTTAAATTCAGTGTTTAAAATATTTTAGTTGAGGTTTGCTAGGATTACTAATAAACAGTAGCTCTAAGAGTGACTCTGTTACTTAAGAATCATACACTGGTGTTTAATTTGGGCCACAAACACGTATCTGCTTTTCTAATGATGTATTATTCTCAAACAAATTTATAAATTTTGTTAAATGAGGTGAATTCTGCTTTTCATTACTGACAGTCTGTGTACAGTAGATGAGGTAGCAAAGCCAATGTGCTGGCTGGGCTACTATTTTAAGTAGTTCTTTGGAGTTTTTCTCTTACTTGGCTTGATGAATGAGCTATTGAGGAGAACGGAAGCTGTTTACTAGCTTTCAGGTAGAATATTAAGATGAGTTCAACACAGTTCAAGTGGTATGGAAGAGAGTAAAGCCTTGGGGAAAAATATAATCATTGCTATTGGGAATTTAGGTGGACTTCATCCACATCTTCTGTCTACTGTCAGGGGTTGCAGAACTGCAAAAATATCTAAATTCATACCTTCCTGGCCTGGTGGCATTAGCTACTCTCTGGAAAGTCTCTTTCATGGAGAAAATCACTCTCAAAACCAAATCAAACCTCCCTAATAGATGAGAAGGCCAACATGAAGAATTCTTGAGGTGTCAGACACCTACAATGTTGAGCAGTTAATGACTCAGTGACTTAAATTACAGACACTATTTTCCAGCCGTTGGGCCCATTTCAAAGGAGAAGAAAGGGGTTTCCAAATGCAGAATTACTTTGAAATTAGTCACAAAATGATTGGTAGATTTCTTTCTTAAGGGGGTTTCCAGTTATGATCAGTGGGTTTTCAGTCTTCTAGGCCGTGCTCAAGAAGAAGTTCTAAAAAGCTGAACTGTCTGCTGCATATACAAAAGAGAGTAACTCCTATCCTCTTGGAAGATGCTTTCTGTTCCTGTAGAGGCAGTAGAAAGATGAGTGGTTTATTACTTATTCCTCCATCTCATGGATTTCTCAGTACAACCCTGATAGGGTTGGTCTGCAGGTCTTATTTTACTCAGAGGTGTTGTATCTCTCAGGATCAGCTGGGGCAGGATGAAGTCATGGTAATGGCTTGTCTGTCAGACTGACCTGCTGAATGCCTGTGGTTTGGACACATAAAACTGAGGCATGAAAGTGTTTGAAAAGCAGAAGATGTGCTGCAGAAGGAAGAGACTCTATGGATATGTCTACACCAGCTTTGGTAAGCAGCCTGAGAGTGCCCTGCCAGAGTGGACACATTTGCCCTGACTGCATAGAAGTCATGCATCCCCATTAGCTTGACCTCAGTCAAGCCCCAACCTATCCTACCTCTCACTGAGGCTGGCTGTTTCCTCCGAAGTGCAGCTCCACATTTCTTGGGTTGAGGCAGCTTGTTGCAGAGGCACGATCTTGATTTCCCAGCAGCTCATCCCAATCTAAGTTGGACTCCTCTCCTCCCACTGCTGTGTGATTCTGCCTCCTACTCTGCCACTAGGACACAGGGGATTATGGGGTGAGGTAGTGCAGGAAAGGAGTTGTCTGAAAATCAACACCTTTTGCTAAGGATGAGTGAGCATGTCTGCCTGGGTGGAAAGCAGGAGTGCAGCCGCCCCACTAGATCAGGCAAGGGTTTTGAAATCCCTCACTTGCCTGAAATAGATGCAGGAGGTGGCTGCAGTGTATTTCTGCCTGCACTTGAAGGATGAAGGTCGAGTTGTGCACATCAACGTGTCTGAAACTCCAGTAGCTAGCCCTGGGGAGATGAAGGTAAGGATTAAGTCTGTAAGACAGATATGTAAGGTGAGACAGATGACTTATCTGAGAGATTGCTTTTCCAATGCTTAACTTACTGCATCACTCTAAAGCATGTGATGGGGAGGGGAAAATTGCTTAGTGAGCCTGGGAGTTGGCTGCTAGCCAGGAGGACAGCACCTGAATGAATAAAATATGCCTGCACTATAGCTTCAGCTTCTTGTTAAACACTGACCAGAGGGTTCTAAGATCTGGCCTTGTGATGGGTTTGATAAACCCCAAAAAACTCAGGTTAAAGTTTTAGTTTTATCTAAGCCCCAATTTCGTGGGTCATGTGGTTAGGGACAAGTATCAGCTGACTTAAGTGACTAGTGAGGTATTTCATGCCATCTGACGTCAGCTAGACTATAAGTCAAAGAGCAGTTCCCAGTGTCCTTCTCCCTTTGGCCATGCTGAGAGCACTTCGCTTCTGCAACTCAGAAAGATTAAGTCTCACCGCTCCTGTGCTGATATCCACAGCAGTTTTGCTCTTAAAGAAGTAAAATACTTCTGTTTTGTTTTAGTTGCTCTTTCCCTCTCTTTGAGGTGTGTTTCTCTGGGGTTCTGAGTGGTGAAACCTGTGTGTTGTTGACAAGAAAGTTTCAATTAATTATTGTTGGCTTGTCTTTTATATTTATACATATATATGTTGTAAATTTGTGTAAATATATATATATATATATATATATATATATCAGTTTCAGTTTTAAACTTTTTTTTCCTTCACTTCTTTGCCGGGACTTTGTCACATTGGGGGTGGTTGGCATTTTGCCAAGATTCAAACCAAACAATAACAGGCTTATAAACCCCTTCCCACAACAAAATCCACTGCTAGTGGGAATACTTGTTCGTGAAAGGAGGGAGTTTACAAGTCCTGAGGTGCTCAGCCCCTGAACTGATGGGAAACAGGAGGCAGAGAACAAACTCTTGGCTGTGTCAGCACCCACAGTGCTGCTACCAATGAACCGCGAGTGAAATAATGTGCTCCACCTGGTACCAGCAAGTATCCAGCAACTTGTCATATTCACCTCATATACACTTCCATTTTAATTGCCCAGCATCTGTGCTGTCACCTTATTGCCCATGGCCGGACAAGGAGGTAATCTACTAAACATCATAAAATGAGGCAAGGCATCATGTCTGAAGCGTATATGACATTCTTGCTTTCAGGTCTCAGGGTACACTCACATTCCTGGGGGGAACATTGATGGAACACTCCATCAGTGCTTCTGGGAAGCTTTTCTCAGCTGTGAATCAGTCTATGCTTCCTCTGGGTAAGTAAGCAGCAACTCTCGGACAGTTACCTTGCATCTGTCTGGATGTTTTCAGGAATGCAATTTGCCATACTTCACAAACTGGGGCAGTGTGGCCTTGAAGCAGTGCCTGCCTCCATCCCATCTAGGAAATCCTCATTCCTGAGTTGCTTATCCAACAGAGCAGATACCTGAGCTTTCCAAAACTGAAAACACAGCTGCCCACATGAGCATCAAAGAGAGATTAAATCCTGCCAAAGAGATGAGAATCTTCCACCTGAAAGGATGTATCTATCCTTTCTGAAGACATTAATCTCCTTTTGTTCCCCAGAAAAGGAAGAATAAAGAAATTTTCCATTGCTAAAGCTCTAACCAGCAGACCTAGTAAGAAAAGAGGACAATTCCAGTCACCACACAAAACTTCCAATAACCTGCTCTAATTTGCTTGCTGGGACGAAACTCAGCAAAGACCCTTGAGGGAGGGAAAGGAGACAGCAGAAAACCAAATAATAGCAGATTCACTTGTGTCTGGCTGCCTCTGCTGTGACAAGATGGAATGAGTCACTGGATTTGAAGGAAAATGAAAGGCTGGAGATTTTATTTAAGAATATGAAGTTTTCAATGGTGTGTGCTATTGGTTAATGTGAAGGGCTGTAATCCTAATTCCAAGGGAGCAGAAATAAGTGACCTGTTTTACCTCACTGCAGCCTAAATGTCATCCCAACATCCACAAAAAATAGAGAACTACTTTATTGCAACGACCGCCCTCTTTCCATACATTTCAAATAGAGCAGCTGAAGGGTTTTCCTTGATGCTAAAGGTCTGGATATCACTGGTCTCCCTTGAATTCTGTTCCAAATAAGAAGTTCAGGTAAAGCTCAAATCCTTACAATTAAAAAAAAAATTTCTTCATGGATTTAAAAGCTAAGCTTTAAGAGGTGTGGGAGAAGTAGTAAGAACAGGGAACTCTGAGCATCTTCAAAGATCAGTTCCACAGGACGTATTCACCACAAGGAAAAAATAAACACTCTTATGACTGAGAATGAAATAGAATTTACCTCTTTAAAAAAATAATCTGAAGACATCTTATGAATTGTCTAATGCAGAAAGAACTGGATGATCTTTGCAAGAACTGCATTAAACCTCAAAACCAGACTGGCTTGTGAATACAGCTAAAACACCTATTTCAGGTTTAATAAGATTCATTGCATCTTTCCACATTTCTTTCTGGCCTGAATCCATTTTCAGAAAATGCAGTCTGAACCTAGTGATAAGAGAAGGATATAAATCTATTTTAATTAAAAATAGAATCACAATCCCCTAAAGCAAGACAATAAACTATTCTCTTGCACTGAAAATAAGCTGACCAGATTTTGAATGACAAATCTAGGGTATTGTGGAGCAGGTGCGATGATGTCTTATCGGAAACTGGAGGAAGAATGTTACACTGACGAGAGAAAAAGATTTTTACAGTTTACTCACTAAGTAAGTAGTAATATCTGAACACCACATGGCCGTATGGTAAATAATTACATGTTTCTCAGATTCTACACTGTAAGGGGAATAATAAGAAATTCCAGTTTCCACAGAAGTCTATCTGAGCAATAATAAAAGCACAGCTTATTTAGACATCTATGGTTATTAATATACCTAATAAATATTCCAGATAAAAATTACAGTGAAAGCTACCCAAGGTGTTAGGTAATTCGGTGTGGTGGGAGTGTTGACAATGTCTTTCAGCTGACCAAGGGATATTCCACACCATGTGGCATTGTGGTCAGCAATAGAGCAGGAGAAGAAGGAGGAAGGGGGGGATGTTCAGAGTGGTGGGTTTTGTCTTCCCAAGTCACCATTACATGTGATGGAGCCTTGAAACTGAAAGGAGGATGAAGCATGAAAGGGGTGTGTGTAATACTTTTGAAGAGAGCTTCAGTTTGACACTGCTTGAGGTGTACTCGTTTATGCAGAAGAAGAGAGCAAACATTTGACTTGGACAAGTCACAGAGAGACAGAGGCTGGGTGGGACAGCAAAGCAAAATAGCTTGCTTCAGGCCTTGCAAGAGCTGAGTGACAGCTGAGTGCCCTGAACACTTATAAATACATGTGTCCTACCTCTACTCTCTGTAGGGGTAATGGGGAATTTTGGTTCTCTCTACCAACAGCACTTTATTTCCTTGGCAGAAAAGGGATGACTAGAAAGTCAGGGAACAGATGGAGGATTTAACCCCCTCCTGTTCCCGATGGATGTGAACTAGCAGAAATTTGTGGCTGGATCTAAAATTAGCTCCAAGGAAATCTGGAGGGGAAATACTGCTAAGAGTTGCATTTCTGTGTGATTTTTTTTTTTTTTTTTTAATGTTAAGATCTGATTTATAAAACAGGAGGTGAAGGACAATGCTTTATGGGACTATGGAACTGGAGTCATCACAGTTCTAAATGACTCAAGAACAGAAATGTTTGCATCTGTTACTGTAAAGCATGTGGTTTTGCCTATATCTGTGCCAGGTGCTTGAGACAAGGAAGAAGTACCATAAAGGTCTTCACAGCAACCAGCAGCAAAGCCGGTATAGTGAGAGAGTGACAAGGTATGGAAGGGGAATGGAGTGGCATTTGGAGGTAGGAGGACATTTGCCCAGTCCAAGCAGGACTGGATCCTCAAAGACTATTCCGGATCTGGCTGATGTCCACAAGAAAGTTTCTCCACAGATCTTGCTGTCCTGAGTCATCATCAGGCACACGAGGAAGGCAGTGCTGGTTCCATATATGACTGCAAGTGCCAGTAAGAGCATCTTCCCTTCTGCTTTCTCTACAAAGCAGGCAGAGAAGATGTGCAGACCCCTTCACACTAGATCCTGGCAGTTTTCTGAGTTTCAACCTCTTTTGTTGAACAGATAAGTGTTGGAATTGGTTTCCATCTTTCTTAATCTTTATTTTTTGATAGGCCTTCCCCTTTTTCAGTCCCTGTTTTTATCTTTTTTTATCTCTGTCATCCATTGCACAAGGGTATTTCTAACACAACCTACTCTTCTTTGCTTTGCCCAGCATTTGGCACTCTGAGCTAGCCATAAATTATACATATTTTCCTTTTTCTGTCAGATCACTGTATGGGTCTGTAAATCCTGAGAAATTTCCTCTGAATTGCCTAAGCATTCATTTAATAAATAAAGATACAGCAAGTCAAGTCTTTAGTGAGGGTATGATTTCATGAGTCCCATAATCAGAATACAACTATTTCAAGTCATATTTTTGTATAAGAAAAAAAGGAAAAATGAAGCTTTAAGTGGCAGAACTACAGTAATTCAATAATCATCTTCTTTCCTAGAAGAGGATTCTTCATCTTGCCACAAGTGTGCTGTCTCCAAAGCAGAATTCATCTCATCCTTATCTCAAGCCAATACCAATTAGTGGAGACAAGAGTAATAGTTTAACAAAGGACTTGTGTGGTTCACAGGAATCTGTGAACTGTTCTCACTTCAGCTGTGGCAACTTAAAGTTTAGAAAGTTTATTTTTAATTATTAAATTTGACAGAACTTCAAGTTACTCAGTTTTATGTGGATCAGTTTGCTGGATTACCGGTCAAGGATTTTTTTTGTAGTTGTTTGTTTGTTTGCTTGGCTTTTTGTGTTTGTTTTGGTTTTCTTTTGTTTTGTTTTGGTTTTTTTTAAATAGGGATTTTCATTCTCCCCATTGCCAGGCTCATTTAAACTTTTACCTGGTCTTACTTTGGAGCTTTGAACATAGACCAGATGCAAAGCAAATGGTAACCCTCTAGGTTTTGGGGTATAAACATGAGGCTCCAAAAATTGACAGCTCTAAAAAGAACTACAGATGGGGTGGCCTTCTGGCTGTGATTTTTCATAGTTTTGCCTGAGTGGCTCTTGCCTCCTGCAATGCTGAACAAAGCACATTTGATTTTTTGTTTTCTCTGCTGTGATATGGCTTTGTATATAAAACCTCTGTGGGATGCCTGGCTCAGTCAGGTGACTGGATATTGTGCTTAGGATTAAAGTAACAAACAGTAAGTTTGGGGGGGAAATAATAAAAGAATACACACATATGTATGTATATACATATGTTCCTTATAAAAGTTGGGCATTTATCAGCACAAATAGACTGAGACGAGTGTCTGAGGTGGGGGAGAGTAGAAGAGGGAAGGAAAGCTGTTGCACTTGTGTTGCAACAGCACTGCATTATCCAGTTCTTCTGGATGTGACCATTTAAAGCTAGAATTTCTACCTTTCAGAAATCAAACCTGTCGAGAGAGGTCCAAAATGGAAGTCAATCCATCTGTTAGTTTTTTTTTATTAGATATGCTGTTGAGACCACAAATTAATTTGAGACACAGTGGGACTCTTGTCTCTATTGTGATTGTAAAAACTACCTGATGTAGTAACAGTTGTGCAAATGCTCTATTTCTTTCCTAACTTTTTTTTCCCCAATGCTAGGACATATAATAGTATCTAAAGATTTTTAAACTCTTTCCATTCTATTACAGTGAATATAAATTTTCTTCATGCTTCCCTGACAGTATCTCTTACTTTGACACAGTTTTTGACATGCTTGTACCCAGGTATTGGTGTGTTTAACCTTTGGAGAGTTTGGTGCTTGGGTGTACTGGGTAACTTTCCTCTTCAGAATACTCTCTTCAGTCTAAAGGAACTGATAAAATGATGTTTTTCGTACCTACATATATGCAAGGTATGGTTCAGTTGCATGATTCCTCCAATGTATTAGTCTACAAGGTATTGCTAGTACTCATAAAATTTGACTTATTAATATGTCCCTGTATGATCTCAGTTAGTATTTATGTACTTGGAGAAATGAGACTTTAATTTCCTTAGATACAGAGAGATTCATATCCTTCATGAGAACACCTTATGTAACCTTTCTGTTGTTGTTCTCTTACTGGAACAGCACAAACAATTAATTTTTAACAAAGGTATTAAGTATAATAGGCCCACCTTACTTGGCTATATTTCCTGGGAACACATTTTCCTACAAAACTGTTCTGGAAAATCCAGTTAGGAGCTCATTCTGTGCTGTGTGTTTAATTCCATTCCTGTGCAGCATAACATTTAAACATAGATTTAAAGAATGCTTATCTATCTAATCCATTAAGGTGAGTCTACAGTCATTAAGCAAAGTGGTAACAGGTGATAATAGGTGACAAGTTTGTTTGGTGGGCATCCAGCCCTTGTATTCCCTATGAAGCCAGGGAATGCTTACACATAAACAAACTGTTCCTTTTATTGAGGGAAAGATACAATGTGAGCTTTAGGACCATCAGAAGGCTTTTTACATCACTTCATGCCACACTGCCAAGAGGTGGTGATGGTTCTACTTTTGATATCTTAAATCTCTTCTTTGTAGAGACTCAATTAGGAATTTAATTAAAAAAAGGAGACAAAAGGAAATAGTGTGTCTTCCCTAGAGGAATATTCCCAACATTGAGTGTGTGGCCACAGAACAGAAGGGAAAAAGAAGCGATTGAGCATGAGAAAGGCAGTAACTCATGGAATGAGGGCCAGAGTATGGCCTGTTCCATATTGTCAAGTGCTACTCAGCTCTGTGCCCTTGAAGAGTAATTGGTTTTTTCAAGTTTGTTTTTCCTTTCTCAAGGAAAATTACTGTCCTCCAAATAAAGACATTATTCAGCTTTCCCCCCTCTCCTCCCTTCTATGACAGAAGCAACTGTTTCTGCTATTCCAAGCTGAGCTTAAGAGAAAAGTATTTGCAAGTGCAAAAATTAACAAAGGGCTCTTGGGAATGGAAAATCCCATATGAGCTGTTTAAATAGATTGGAGCTCCTTACTACTGAAACTATTCTTCTGACCAAGTCTATATTTAATCCTTCTGTCAGAGAAACTAATATTGTTTTGGGAAAAGTTTCAAGAATAAAAACTGCACTGGTGGAATCTGTTATATAGACTACCTTTTAATCGAGTCCTTTCTCTGCTGAGAACCAAATAAATCTTTCAGATACCTTTGGTGGAGCTGCACTAACATATATTCCTTAGAGTTACTCAACAGGAACATGTACCTGCAAAAACACATGGATGTAATTACAAAATGATGGAAAGGTTCAGATTTGGAAAAAGTCTAGTTCAACCCACATGCTCAAAGCAGAATCAGTTAAGGCAGGTTTCTAAGGACCTTGGCCAGTTGCATTTCAAACATCCACAAAGATGGAAACTTCCCAGCCTCTCTGGTCAACCTGCTCCAGTGTCTGACCCTCACAGTGAGTTGGGAAAGCAGAAGGGAAGGATCACTTCCCTTGAGCTGTTGGCAGCACTATTTCTAATGTAGCCCACACTTACTGTTTTGCCATAAGGACACATTGTTGGTTCCTGTTTAATTTGGCGTCCATCAGAATTTCCAGATCCTCTTCTACAAAGCTTCTTTCTGGACTGGGGTTACTCCTCTCCAGGTACAAGCCTTGTACAATAGACCAAAACTGTTGGCCCCAGTATCAACCCTTGAGGTACATCACTAGTGGCCAGCCTCCAGCTGGACTTCATTCTGCTGATCACAATCTTTTGAGCTTTTATCCAGTTTTCAATCTACCTCATTGTTAATTTCTCTAGGTTGTGCTTCAGTTTGATGATATTATGGGAAATACTGTTGAAAGCCTTTTTGAAGCTGAGATAAAGAGCATCCACTGCTCTCCTCTCACTTACTGTTCTCATTATTTGGTTGTAGAAGTCTATCAGGTTGGCTAAACTTGATTTCCCCCTTCATAAATCCAACCACACCAAATCAGCTACTTTTCCTTTATATGTTTGGAAATGCATTTCAGGAAGACTTGCTCAGGGTAATGGAGATGGCGTTGACCAACCTGCAATTACCCAAATTCTTCTTACCTTGCTCAAAGATAGGAAATTGGTCCTTGGAAATCTCTCACAATCACCATGAATTTTCAGAGATAATTGAGAGAGGCCTTGCAATGACATCAACCTTCAGCAACTCATAAGAGAAACTCTTCAGGCTGCATAGACCTAAGCAGGTCCGGATTGTCTAAATGTTCCTTACATAACTCTTGTCCCCTCAGAGTAAGTTTTCCTTGCTCCAGACTTTCCTACTGGTCTCAGAGATCTGGGATTTCTGAAGTCTGGTTTTATCAGTAAAGATGGAGGTGTAAAAGACAGTAAGTACCATTGCTACACCCTTTGCCACTAGGGGCTGCTCCCCTTTCATCAGTGACTCCATCCTGCTGTGGAATGCAGGTCCATGGACCTGTAGAAGTCCTTACAGCTCCTCACCAGATTCAGCTCCAGATGGCCTTTGGCTTGCCCATCCCTTTCTCAGATTGCTCACATGGTGTCTCTGTATTCCTCCTGGGTTTTCTGACTCCATTCCACCTCATGTGAGCTTTCTTTTTATATTTGAGTTTTGACCGGAGCTCCTTGGTCATCTATGCAGGCCTCTTGGTACTCTTGCTTTAGCATGGGTAAAGACATCCTCTATGAAAAGTGTGGAGCATAGGGAATGTACTTTCAAAGGGAATAGATTTACAATCTGCAACTTCCATTATATAACAGGATATTAATAAATCGCATTTTTGGGGGTTGATTTATGGCAATTGACTAAAAGGATAAATGACCAGAGTTTTTATGAGATTCACTGTTTGCTCCACATTTGGGACAAATTTATCTCTTGGAGTTCATGTGTCTTCTAGAAAAGAGAAATTAAACATTGGCAATAAACTTTTCATAGTCCAGACTTACAGAGACAAAACTGATCCTTTTTCTCTCTTGTATTATAGCAGTCTTCCTACAATTTATCCAAAACTATCTTCAGCATCAAGTACCATCACGTAATATCAGAATGTGTCTGGCTATTGTTAATGATAAAGCCTGAGTCAGCAGTAGAGAGGCAGATTTCAAAATCAATAATGGCAAGTGGAGTGGAGAAGACAAAAACCGTCCATGCAGCAGCTTTCTGACTCTGCAGTCTGACTTGGTGAGTTGAAGTCATAAATTTGTGAACAGAGGAAAAGCAAAAATGGTGAAATGTCAAAAGCTTGATTGTAAAACCTGTTTGAACCAACCAGCACACAATTTCTGAAGGGGGAGCCTAAGTTTAAAAAAAGAAAAAAAAAAAAGAAAGCTGTGATTTATTGTTGCCAACTTCACTGTTTTCTCTGTAAATATGCTGTTAAAACTTATATAGCCAGTTTCAAAAGTTGATAATAGTGTTTCTGCTGATTTTTTTTTTTTAGTACAGCTCAATGACTCAGATGGTGTGACACAGCATCTGCTTTCCAGATTGAAGCAAGGAACAAGAGTTACTTAGAGCTTAACAGACTGACTTGCTTCAAGTAGCAATAATAGAAGGCTGCAGAGGTTTTTTAAAGAAATCTATGACCCACACAGAGAGTGTAAGTCTTAGCATAATGTAAGTCTTAGCATAGTGCCAACTCCTGCAAGAGTGTGTGTGATGAGGAAGGAGCAGCCTGTTTTTGGGTATGTCCCCTCCTGGGTATCTCCTTTTGAGTGCAGAACCCAGTGATATGGCATGGGCCCTGCCACAGCATCTTGCCATGGCTGTTCAGCTGCTCTGTGATGGAGCAATAGATCTGCAGTCAGGTATCTGTGATCACCAGAGTCAAGGAACTGGCAAGTGGTAGCACTGAGTCAGATCACTACCTATGAGGAAGAGACATTGCAGTTTGGCTCAAATAATGTAGCTGATGATTTAAGGAAATTTCTGCATTCTGATACAGTGCCAAAAGGGTGGAATTGAACTTTGGCAGGAAAGAAGAGAAATATTGCTGTTGCTTACATCAAATAGGTTTTACAACAGATGGTAGCAGAACCAAAGCATCAGGAATGTCCAGTGAGAACAATGCAAACTGCATGGCATAAAGGCATTTTACAGCATATGTCTAGCTGTGGAGCCTGGACCTTCGAGTAATCTTTCTGAATCACTGACGTATGGATATTTTAATTTGGTTTTTTAATTTGGGTTTTTGATTTCTTTTTCCTGTCACATGTTTCTTTATAACAGTTGCCCAGTGAATAAATCCCACACTGCATCCAGTCCCACAGTAATTGCAGTATGGCAGAACATACCATTAAGTACACTACATACTTGTGTAAGATTCTGGTATTGATTAGTCTCCATAGTTGCATAAAAGGAAATATCATTGTCAGCTAGAGCTTCCCATTTACTAGCATCAATTATTTCATCTGATCTCTACCATAAACACTTGTAATATATCCTGACTGTCAGTATGAATCACACTTAAAATACTAGTGTTTGTAACACTACAGTCAACACCTCTTGCAAGTGTTGATTCCTTTCCCTTATTTTTTAGTTAGAAATCCTGATCCTGACAGGCCTCTTGATTTTCCCCAGTTGATCAGTGGTGTTGTATGAAATTGCATTTGATAGCCCAGGTAAAGGAGAGAAGAGCTGTGGGGGCTTATCATATACTCTATCTTCACGTCTGACTCTAAACATGCAAAGCATAGGGAGACGCATCTTATGGTTTCAGTGGTGGTGGCTGCAGAATTGGCTTTTGAAGACATTAATAATGAATCACTGTGCTTTTAGTGATCAAGGTTCAACAGTTTGTTATTTTTCTTCAGGATTTCAACATTTTTTAGGAATCCATGACTGTTCTGAAGTTATTGTTTGCTGCCAAATTTTGGATTATGTTCTTTCCAAAAATCAGTTTGTAAAGTACGCTTTGCTGTGACCATCAGGTCTTTGCTTTTCAATATCATATGTCCTGTGCAAGTCACTGATAGATACATGATACAAAGAATAGATTGCCCTTTCCTTGGCTTGATAAGATCTTTAACAGGGAGGAAATACTTCTTCAAATCAGTTCTGCCATGTGTAATAAGGACACATTTTAAATTTGGACCACAAACCTAGCTTTGGTCAAAATCTTGTGAAGAACAATAAAATTATCATCTATTTGACTGCTGCGTAAAATGCTGGTTGTCAGTCAATACAAGAGCCACACCCAGACTACTTGAGGACATGCGCTAGACAGTCCTCAGAGTGGAGAAGAGTAGGCTCAAAAGGCACCTGCTTTGTTTTTGGCACTATCATCAATTTGCTGTCAGATCCTAGGCAAGCTGTTTGTGTCATGGTGTTCATCTGTAGATCCTCAAAACCGCATTTAAATAACTAAATAAGCAGTCTGTTAGAGACCTCAATGCCTGAACTTCATAATCTCTTTCCGAGTTGTCACAGGTATTATGAGCTGTAATTAATGTAAATAAAACACTTCATGATCTTTTCTTTACCTGTCTACATCTGTATCCAGATTTTTATGCATGCTGATAAAAGATTCTAAGTTGAAAGTAATTACTGTATGTACAAAGAGATGACTGAGAAAGCCTAATAACATAATTATCCTTATCAATAGATTTTCTTGAGAGCAACTCTTTGTTGGCCTCCTTTGAAGACAGCGATGATTAGAAACGATTTTATTTGCATAATTTCTCTTCTGCATAAGTCTGGTTCATGAGGACATGACAAAATACTATTGCAGGAGACTGGAGCACAACTGATGTATTTGCAGTTGATTGAGGAAAACAGTTTTGTGGAAACTGAAGCATCTTTCTTTGAACAAAGGGACAGGATGCTCTTGTCTGTTTTTTCTTTGTTCCCATCCCCATTCTTTGCTCTCTTTTCAGCCAAAGTGACCAAGTGATGTTTAGGATCAGCTGAAAACTTTTTACTCAGTAGGTCATGGCAAAATGCCAAGGTTTGTGTCAAGTTTATCTTAGGCAGTTGAACAAGACCATTTGTTCTCACAAGTGCTGAGCAGTGAATTGGAGCATGGGAGAGGGGGAAGATGTGGCTCTGACCTTCTGCTTATTCTTTGTGGCTATGGTGGATGTTTACCCAGCCTTGCTTCTCCTGCAGACTGTCATGCTGGGTCATTCTTCCTTTTTCAAGAATCACTTCATGACATTTTTAACCTCTGATGAAGAGGATTTCAGGGGTGGCATATGTACTCCATGCTGCACCTTATTTTGGCCATAGACTTTCTCCTAGTGTCCATGCAAGCTGGGCAAACCTTAAGACACAGGCTCCTAGGACTTTTTCATTGCTGCACATTCAGATATTTAATACAAATGAAGCAGTAGTGTTCAAAGGGGATAAATATGCTGAGTGAAGAAAGGTGCTACATAAATGCAACTCTCTGCCATACCCTCAGAAGCAGCTATGGCTTAGTCCAGCTCTGAACTGCACTAGCAGAACATGGGTTAGGCTCAGAATATACATCCTGGTGCATGTAAGGGATGAACAAAAGGTACTCTTGATGTGTTTTAGTCTAGAACTGAGTTTGTTGGTCTTCTAAAAAAATAAATTAAGAAATTAAAAAAATAAATTATGGCTTGCAATTAAAATTTCAGGGGAGGATACTAAGGCAAGCAGTACACTTCACAGCAACTAAGAGACAAAGAGAGCTGCTTGGAGGCATCAAATGCAAGTAAATCCCAGATCTATGCCTAGTGACTGGGGTTACAACCTATTCACTAGAAGAGGAAGGCTATAGAACAGCCTGAGTGTATTTCATTGCTTCCTTGACCTGGCCTCTGTGTCCTGATCAAGGAATAAATTTTGATAAACAGCCTGCATTCCAAGCCCACATCTTCCAGCTGTCTAGCTGACATAAGAAGACAGGAACGGCCAAACACTTATGGACCTCAGAGAACTCACAAAAAAATAGTGGAAAAAAAGTAGCTTAAAGTCTGCAACTGCTGAAAAAGATCCCTCTGTATTAATTACAGTGGAAAACAAACAAACAAAAAAAGAGTTGTGATGTCCAAATATCATTTTTTCCCTTTCTAGGTCATTAGTGTTCTGTTTGACCTTGGTTTGCTAAAAATTACATTCTTGCTTCCCTTTCTCTCTCAACAGGAATAACACCTTTAAAATTCATTTATCTGGTACTTATTCAGTGGGAAAGTCATAAGGAGACTAGGAAGATTTTGAGTCTGTTCCCTGGACTACTTCAGGTTTTGTGTTTGAATTCAAAAGTAATATGAAAAGTATTAACAATCTGGAAAGCACAGCTCTTGTCCCAGGAGAATGACTGAAGTACTGTGTTCCAAAATCAGTCTTTTATTTATTTGCTCAGTGTTAGGAACATTCCAGGTATTGAAACATGCACGGTTATGCCTGGAAATTGTTATAACAGCTCTGGGCACAGTTTCGACCTGGGGCAGAAGTCACTCTTCCAAACACATTTCGGATGTGGTCTAGGGGATAGCATGGATCACAGATCATTGCCAAAAAGCAGCTTGGCTGCAGCCACCCTGATTAGGAAGGCAAGGGTTTAGTAGTTAGGACAGGACAACAAAAGGAGCAGCCATTGTATTTCATTATCTGTTGTTCTTATTTGGTTGGGTTTTTTTGTTTTGCCCAAAACATTTTCTTTATTATAGAGTAGTGATGCCAACTTGTACTCTAACCTTCTACATTTACCTTAAAATTTAAATAAAAAAGTGAAACATTGTCGCCAGATACTTGTAGATAATTTTTCATTTGTAATCTACTGTTTTCATGATGTTACCAATAAACTTTCTTCCTACACTACTTGACATTGATAAAGCCCCAACTGGATGTCTATATTTAACTTCGAGTACTGTGCTTCTAAAGAGATGGGAGTCAAGTGAATAGAGCTAGAAGAAAGGCAACAGGAAGGGACATGTTTTCTAGACCTTTGACCAATAAAGAAAGTTTGAAAGAATCGGATTTGCAGAGTAGGGAGAGAGAGAGACAGAAGTGTTTCAGCATACCAACATCTGCTGCAAAGACAAAAAAATAACAATCCAATCCCCATTTCTATGATGAACAAATAAAGAAAAAAAAGGATTGAAATTCTGAGAGGGAAAATTGGGTGCCAGGTAAGGCTTTGTAACAAAAAGGGAGGGTCTGGAATGTATTGATTTGAACCACTGTGGGTTTTCTAGATCAACTTTTCCAAAAAAGTCTTTCAGGCCAATTGCTAATAGGAATGCCCTGGGATAGACGGTTTAGTCTTCAACTCAAGAGATGCATAAGGAGACCTTGAGCTTCTTTCTTGTACTATGACTTTTTTTTTCTATAAGGATTGAATATTAATGAAGTAATGTCCATATATTTCAATCAAATGCAAAACACCTTTGGAGACGTTTTTCTTTCCCTCACATCTCTTTGACTTAAAAATCCTTGTACCTGTCTAAACACATCCTCTTTATAGACCTGCAAATATGAAGCAAGATTTCAGGGTATCTGTATTGAAAAGATAGATATTTTAATAGGTTTTCTCTTCATTGCTATATTATTTATTTGAGGATATACATTTACCCTATGCTGGGGTAAAACTATGAAAAATCTTTTGATAATAGGATCATGACCTTTCTTTGAACATTATCTCTGACTTATGACTTAACTACCACCAGCTCCCTTGCAGACTGTTTTGTTTAGCCTGGTGGGCTAACAGTAGAATCTTGGATGGCACGGGGTTCCTGGCCATAACAAGCCTAAAAGAAAAGTGTGAATCCAAAAAGTTGCACAAATAAAGTTGTTGGAGCTTGTCTGTTGTAGTTTTCACTTGAACTGCCATACACTCCAGAAATGAGAAGATTTTAATGTGGAAGAAAAAAGTATTGGTCAAAGTACAGTGGTTAAATGTTTCTAAGGTTATTTACAAGACTTTAGCATTGTAGCAAATTTTTGGAAAATCTCTGTCAGCATCCCATTAGTGAAACCCACAAACAGCATTGGAAAAAGTGTAATGGACAAATGGGCACTCCTAAGTCTGTTGTTTGCACAAAGTAATGCTCTGCTCAAAGCATACAGCCTAAAAGATCAAATTCCTCCTCAATGTTGCATTATATTTTTCCTTTGCTTAAAAAGAAATAAAATTATAAGATTTTTACCACATTCATTAGTAGCAAGTCACATGCTATCCGGTGGAACCTCATCACGTTGAATGACCTAATTATCTGTTCAAAGGCTGCCATCTTTTCGAATTTCACCAAAAAAAAAGTGTATGAGGAGTCACATAACAAAGTGCCCACTTAAGGAAAGCACAAGTGACTAAGACTGCGAAAAAAAGAATGCAAAGAGAGTTGGTTCTAGTAAAATTAATCTACGAATTTTTGGCAAAATTGGAAATTGGTTTTTTTAACAGTTTTGCAGAGATAGTCCCTAAGACCTTGGGATTCCACATGATAATATAAGGGAGAGTTTAGCAGTCCAGGTCTTTAGTGAGGCTTCTTGCAGAGGAAGAGAAGTCTGCAAAAGAAAGCCTAATCCCAGGATTGACTGCTTCTTACAACAAACTTCCTTCAACAGGCAAGAAAACAGAACAGATGCTTTGCTTTTCTGCAGTTTTTCCCTAATGACTGTACAAACTGAGTGCAGTTTCTTAATGATGTGCTTTTAGTAATATTCTGCAATAACTAGGCAAGATGCCAGTTGGCAAATTACAACAAATATGTCCTTCTTAATCCCTCCACAGTCTCTCTGTTGGCTGGGGCCCTAATGAGCATGGAGTGCTGTGTTGCAGGAATAAATGCTCAGCTGCATGAATGACTCCACTGCTTCTTATATACCTGGTATAATAGTAAATTAAAAAGTTGGTAAACTTAATATCTTACTGAAAGGGAGAAGTGAATGTTTTCTTGGCAAATTACAAGTCAATTAGATCTCTTTATCAGTGAGCTTTTTTTTCCTGGACTGTGACAATCTGGAAAAAGATAAAAAGGGTTCATCTACTCACAAATCTCATTAAGACAGTTTGAATGACAGCAGGTTACTGGGAAATGAAAGAGCATAGCTTTGCTTTCAGCACACTTTCCATTAAAAATGACATATGAGATGTGGAGAGAGTCACAGCATAAACCATAGGGCATGTACTTCTCGTAAAAGCACACCAATGACTAGACCAACCTGATTCTGGGAATAAAATGTACAGCATCTACAAAGAGAGGATAGGTTTTTAAAGTCCATTCAAGTATGTACAGTCCCCAAAGCACCTCCTTGCTTTGCTCAGCTTCTGCAGAACTAGGATGTAACACTACAGAACAGAGCTGTTGGTAAGTAGCCATGCTAAGAGTGTTCTGCAGAGAGTGTGTCCTTGTCAGTCATGAAAAAGCTAAAGCTTCTAACCAAAGCAGTGCAAATGAAGTATTGATTTCTACTCTTTTTCAGTTCCAAAGGCTTCTTGCAAGGTATAAAGGTATAAACTAGGCTTCACAGAGGTAATCAGCCAGGAACAGGAGTATCTGGAAGGTGGTTGAAAGAATGGGAACATTATGGGAGAAATCTGGAGTTAGGATCATGAGTTCCATTAAAATGTCTAGGGAAGTCTTATTTGCTTCAATAAAGAAAGACAATGACGAATTATGGGAAGATCCATGAAAAAATCCCCATTGAATACTTGATTTCGGAAAGTGTGTGTCCCTGAGACAGGAAAGCAGCAGGGACACAAATGCCATGGTTACCTGCCTATTTATCCAAAGTCCAGTCCTCGGGATAGAGTAGTACGGACTTCTGCAGGAGAGGAAACATGTCTTGCTCTGCAGTTTGCTTCCCAGGTCACAATGCAACCTTTTTAACAAGCCAGTATTCTAAACCTGTGAGGTGGAAAAAACACCCAGAAATTAACAGCTTCTGCTGCCAGTTTCTGAGCAAATGTACTGCCCAATCCCTGGGTTAGCTTTGTAAGCACCATGGCCTGTGGTGACCATACCACACTTTCTTGCAGGGCTGTCTTTGTAAAAAGGTATGAAAAACAGAGGCTCTGATGGGGGTTTGGTACTTGTATGGATGTGTATAGATGATGTTATCCCAGCATTGCTTCCTTCCCCAGGAGATGTCTCAGCTCCTGGTTGAAGGATCAGAATCTTGAATGTGGAGTCTGATAGTAAAAGGTTCAACTCTACCTGTGTTTTCCCTTGATCCAGGGATCTGCCAGTGCTAACACACTCCTGTGGGTACCAGACTCCCTGCCAGCATGCTAAAAGGTGCCCTCATTCCAGGATATGCCAGGATATGGCTGCTGCTGAAGGCATTGGCCTTGGATATGTCCAGGTGATGCAGAAAAATTGTTATTGGTATCTCTAGAATGTATAGAATCTTGTACAGAGGCTGCTGGCTTGGAGAGAAGGATCCTGGAAGGCAAACTAAGCAATGATTTTCCTGATAGTAGGACCATCTGAGCTGGTACACATTTTTGAGTTCAGCCTGGTACTAGATCAGATTGCTGAGTTGCTACTGTCTCTGTAAGATGCTTGTTGTAGAGACACTTGAGTGGAACCCCAGTGGGCAGAAAGGCTCATCTAAGGGATTAGTAGGGTTAAAACATGAGGAATTAATCTTCAGGAGAGAATTACAAAGTCTGACAGGCACATTCCTCAAATGTACACTTAGAATTGAAATAAATTGCAGAAAACAGAAAGCACTTGTTTATTTCTTCCCTCTGTACCTCTGGGTTCAGATTTTCCCATTCTTATGCTATGATTTAAAGGGAAAGTCAAATTTGCCATACCTAAAATGAGATTAGTAGTTGCTACACAACAGAGTAATTCCAAAATAAAGAAAAACTCTTTCCCACCCACCCCAAATACTTTTTTCCTTTGAATTAATGTTATTATTCACTTGTTTCCATAGTAGTTGCCAAACATTTTGGCTTATACCAAGAGGATGACAAATGCAGGAGCTGGGATTGTCACATAAACACCCAGCTACAGAAGATGGGGCTTTTATAAAACATGGTGAGACCACTGACCAATTCACCAGGGTTGGAAGTGCTGTAGATGAATGGTCAGCAAATACTATACAGGAGATGAACCACAGAAGGGAGGAAGGGATTCTCTGAGGTATTAGCAGCTAATTCCAGGAAAGGGGGAAGATTCTTTCCATTCTAGGCATGAAAGACCTGTCGGTTTTGAAGGTCTCATGTGCTGCAGATACTGAAGACACCCATGACTCTGAAATTATTGTCTGGAAATTTTATTAATCTTAGTACCTCAAGTATATGGGTTGTGTCTTTAAAAAAACTGTCCAAAATTTTAATAGGTTTTCCCAGCCTCTCACTCAGAATTTATATTCTTACAACACAGAAACACTGTAGTGATAAAAAGAAACACTTTAAAGAATAAAACTCTTGCCAAAGATGGAATATTAATTAGAATGAAGAGACAA
>JAWWEU010000125.1:62326277-62340442 GCA_035583155.1 Acropternis orthonyx
TGTCCCCCTTCCCTTTAACCCCATTGGTCATATGGAAATGACCCTTAGCTATATAGCTGTGTTCCCCCCTGCAATAAATCTCTTCCTCGCCCCTCTCCTCGTGGTCTGCGTGGCCGTCCTTGGGTTCCCAGGAGCCACGTGTTTGGGAGGGGGCCGGGGGGAGAGCACCCCCTCCAGGAAATCAAGTAAGCGCCCACTCCTGGGGGATTCCAACCACCTGCCACAAAACACTATTTAAAAATTCCAAATTACTAATTTTCTTAAAGGAATGGTTTGCAGTATGGAAAAATTCTTCTAGTAGAAATTCACTCATTGTCAAATCATGTAGATGCAGCAAAGCTTGTATCACTATGGAAACAAAGCTTATGCTGTGAAAAACAACTTGCAAGTGACTGTGAAAAGTAAGTTTGCAAGAATGACACCTTTCAGCTTGATCTTGAAAGACATGTTGTAACACAAGCATCTTGGACTAGAAGGCTGTTTTTATTTAGTTTTCCACAGAGACAGGTTACTTTCACCTCTGTTCTCACAAGTCTGACATCAAAAACTGTCAACATATATATGAGCTATATAGACAGAGAAATCTGCCAGTATGGAGTTACACTCCTTCCATCAAACACGTTAAGAAAAACAAATATGGTCTTTCATGCCTGTCTAATAAAAGAAAAACAGCTAAGTCAGAGTAGAATGTTAATGGTAAAGTGTTTTCTTTATATGAGTCTAGTTATTAATAAAAGAGTAAAAAAAAATCATCTAGTTTCTGATGTTTAAACAAAATGTACTTTATACATTTGGCTAAGCTGAAACATCATACCTTGCCAAATGAAAAACTGCTCCCTAATGGTAGGTTCCCTAGCAGCTCTGTAGGTATGCAAAGCATGCAATTAATTTCCTGCCAAGGCAGAGAAAAATGGGTAGGTCTGACATAATATTGCTAGTGTGCTTGAAAAAGATCTTAGTTGTTAACATTGTAGACTGCATATATATATTTTGACTCTTGATCTCCTTGAAAATTTCCCAGGTACAATTTTTGAGTTAACTCCCTTTCAGTTCTCAGTGATGGAGCGTTCAATGGGAATTTCCAGAGCATTACAGTCATCAGTGAGGAACACAAAGTCCTGGAGAAACAAAGAAAAGAAGGTTAACATTTATAACAAGGAAGGCAGAAGATAGCACAATGTTGAGTTGCTCAGGCCTGATTCCAGTTTTGCTGGTTAGGGAACAGTGTGGAGACAGAGAGGGCTGAAAACAGAGACAACGTCCCTGTTAAAGCATCCTGACCTACCCTTCTGCAGTAGGAGATCAAGATGGTGTACAGGCTCCGGGCTTTTTCCTTCAGCTCATTCACTTCAAGCACTGTGTCACATCTCGGGTAGGCCACAAAATCACGGAGCTTTGCCAACACACAGTAATTCTGCAAAACATGCAAAAGAGGTCTGTGTAAACCCTGAACAAATACAGTTTTATGTTTCTTGTCTGCCACTTCTAAAATTCTTACTGCTCATGTGGGAACCTTGAATTCCTACCTCTATGTACATGTAATTTATGTAACCTTTAGTTGGGAAAATTCATTGTCGATATTTCATAACAAAGATGTTTGGTCCAAATAAGTGTTTGGAAGAGTGGATATATACAGTCTTGGCCTGCCAGCTTATTTCTCACATGCTTTAGGAGGCAGCAGTGCCAATACAACCAAACCTGCTCTCGTAGTAGGTGGAGTTACCTACAGAATATGTGTATCCCTTTTAAGGGAGCACCTGATTTAGCTGATGAATTATCAAGATCTCGCAGTCTTGACTCCTGTTCCTATACAACAGGCTACCAGTCAAGATTTTTCAGAGTAATGTTTACCTCAGACTTTGTGTTACCAAAATAAAGCACAGAAAACAAGAATTTCACAATGTCCTTGAGAAACAGGTAGATAAATACCCCAGCTTTTGCTTTAAAGGAAGAGAAACTGAGGCACCGGACTCACATTGCTTGGTCTTTGCAATGATTTAAAACACTGGCATCTCCAGAATTGGGATCTAAAGGGTCCTGAATTATAAGACTTGATGGTGTAGTTGCCCCTGGAAAAATGTGTCAGACATTTGTTTTGTCTGATACTTTTCTATTTTTTATTTACTTAGTGGAGCACTGGGAAAAGGAGCAAAATATATCAAATATCCCAGGGCAGAACACTATGACATTAACTGTGTGCGCAGGAGGTTATTTTGTCTGTGCTGGGAGATGACTACTGCTGTCTTTTCTCAATATCACACTTTCATACCCTCAGGCACATTTTTTCTTTCTGGATTCAACAAGTGGCTATTTAAAACAGAAAAAGCGAGCGAGGTATTCCTGCACTTCTTTTTATTAAAACTACATGCCAGAAAACACTCAGGATATCAAATGAAATAGATTTATTAAGTGAAGAAAGTTTATTCTGCATTTCTTCTTTTAGAGTATTATTCAAAATTTTGTTGCACATACTTAACTTCTGAAATGGCTCTCTCCCAGTAAATTAATAATCACATATGGTAATCACTTAAAAATATTGAATTCCTCATTTTTTAATTTCTAATCAAGTAAAATCTTAAGTCCATGGGGATTTTAGTAAGGTTCAAAATAAGGCATTTTATTGTCACTCCTCTCTCTAAATAATTAAGCTTTAAAAAATTTCTTTTAAGCCACTCTTCTGGGGTACAATCTTACAAGTTATTCTCACCTTTCATTAACTCCTTTTACTGCACAACAGTAAGAAAGAAGTGTGAAAACTTACATGTATGTCCAAGTACAGCCTGGGCAGCGTCTCCACACATGAGTCCTGCAGGAGAGAAGAAAGACCCGTTGCGATTTTGTTTAGAGAGAAACTTGTGTCAAAAGCAGCAACCCGTGCTGTCTGGGCAGGAGCAGATTTTGGGTGGACTCACCACAGCTTTGGAGGTCTGAAGCTCCTTAAAGGACTCTGTGATTTCTTTGCTCAGAGACAACACCCTCGAGTAGCAAGTTGGAGGGGCTGCTCTGGCCAGCTGGGCAGCAGAGAACAGAGCCATCAGGCTCAGCAGCATCTTCATTGTGGGGAGTTTGTCCAAAAGAGGAGGAAGGGAGGGTAAAAATCACCGCCAGTGTTTAAGCAGGTACTGGTGAGCGTCAACGAGTAAGTTTGACAAGTCAGCCCTCAACTAAATAGTCTCCTGCATCAGCAGGAAATAAAAAGTCTGGGGGTGGTCCAAGCAGCAGCTTACTGCCGCCTTAAATTTCCTGCCAACCTACGAGCAGAGCTGCTAGTTCTTTCCTGCCCAGAGCAGGGAAAGAGGAATGAGGGTAATAAAAACAAACACCACTGACCCTTTTCATTCCAGAAAGAAAACAACCAGCGAGCATCTCAAACAACAGAAATATGTGTAAGACCACAGTGTCATAGGCCCTGATCCTGTATGTGCTTTGACACATGCATCTCTTTTTCGAGAACCTAATGTACAGCTGCGGGACTATACAGGCTGCAGACACAGAGAAATCCTTCCAGGATGGATGTCATGAGTTGGCAGTATCAATCAGACCTGTTTACCATCCTTAGAAGCTCTAACATATTATGGCCGCAAAGGAAACCTCCCAAGTCTAGTATAATTTTCTGTTTTAACTTAGTTCATGCATTAGTGGAGTTTGTGATCCTGATGAATATGGGTCAGGCAAGGAGTAAAATTAGGCCCCTGAATTTTAGGAAAGTAAACTTTCAGCTCTTTAACGAAATAGTCAATAGGATCCCCTGGGAGACTGCCCTGAGAGACAAGGGAGTGGAACAGAGCTGGTAGATCTTTAAGGAAGTCTTCCCTAGAGCACAAGAGTTAGTGATTCCCAGGAGCAAGAAACCAGGCAAGGAAGACAAGAGACCAGCATGGCTGAGTAGGGACCTACTGGTAAAAAAAACTAAAGGGAAAGAAGCAAATGCACAAGCAGTGGAAACAAGCACAGGTAACCTGGGAAGAGCATAAAGTTTGGTTGTGCAGGGATGGGATGAGGAAAGCCAAATTGAAGCTGAAACTGAACCTGACAAGGGATGTAAAGAGTAAGAAAGGGTTCTTTGGGTATGTTAACCAGAAAAGGAGGGTCAAAGAAGGTGTACCCCCCACCCTGGACAAACAGTGCTGATAAACTCTTAACAACCGATTAGAAGTCTGAGGTACTCAAAAAACTTTTTTGCCTCAGTATCTTCAAAGGCAACCTCTCTTCCCACACTTCTGGAGTGGATGGACAGGAGGATGGGGTCTGGGGGAGCAAAGTTATTTCCACTGTAAGTAAAGATCAGGTTCATGACAATCTGAGGGACTTGAACATACATAAGTCTATGGGAAGTTCCAGGTTACTGGAAAAGGGGAAAAAATTTCACCTATCTTTAAAAAGGGGAGAAAGGAGGACCCTAGGAACTACTGACTTGTCAGCCTTATCTCTATGCTCCTGAAGGGACCACACCAGAAAGATGGAGAGGGATTTATTACAAGAGCAGGTAGTGACAGGAGAAGGGGGAATGGCTTCAAACTGAAAAACAGTAGGTTTAGATTAGATATTAAGAAAAAATTCTTTCCTGTAAGGGTGGTGAGGCACTGGAGCAGGTTTCCCCTAGAAGCTGTGGATTTGCGATCCATGGAAGCATTTAAGACCAGGGTAGATGGGGCTCTGAGCAATGTGATCTAGTGGAAGGTGTCCCTGACCACGGCAGAGGGGCTGTAACTAGATGATCCTTAAGGTGCCTTCTAACCCAAGCCATTCTACGATTTCTATGATTCTATGCAAATGCTCACAATTTATCAATCAAAACAATAGAGCTTGTTATGGTTGCTTGGGGAATCCAACATATTTACATATTCATGGTCTCAAAAAGAGTGAATACATCTCTATATGGCTGTCATAAATGTATAAAAACTATTTTGTTTTCTGACTTGAATTTATGAGGCTCTGTTCTTTTATTAGATGCCAGACGGAGCTGAGAAATCCAGATGTTGGAATGCAGGCCTGAAGCTGAACATATGTTGCTTTATATGTTAATTGTCCTGTGAAATGGAGGTACACTTGAATGAAGAACTGGTTATTTTGGAAGTTAAGCCACACCCCAAGTTTTTAATTTCAGATTTTAGTGAGGTATTAACCAAAATAATTAAATATCTGATGAAGTACTGCAGTCCCCTGGCACTATAGTAGACCGGGAATGCACATCTGAAAGTGGAAAAACTAGTTTTGGGGGGAAAGCAGTACTCTATATATTGCAGAAGACTGAGTTAAATCCACCAAAACACCTGGAGGAAAGAGGAGAGCTGCATACTACTGTCTTGTTATACACTTCTTTGCTTTCATAAAGAAAATTGGTTTAGTAACATCATGTGCTTCTGAATGTTACAGTGGTAAAACTTTGGAGAGGAAAGAAAATCTGGGAGTCCTGGATGTGGGGATTTTAGGACTGGCCTTGGGAGGCTGAGTCCTATTTTCAGGAAAGGAAGTTGTCTAGACAAGTGATTGGAGATGCTGGAGGGAGATGGGAAGCATTTTGAGATGGCCCCAAGCAGCTGGATCTAAACACAGCTACCTAATGCCTGGCCAAGGAAAGGATGCTACTGACTGTGAGTCTTGCTGGGAAAGAAACAGACTCTTAATCACCATCTCATTACTGTAAAGAATAGCTGAGGGCAGGAGTGAAATATTATCTTTCTATCACAATCACATTTGGCAAGCTGCTAAAATGTAGTTGCTCTGCCAGAACAGCAGTTTTCTGAACAGCATAAATGCTCTCCCAATACAAGAAGTCAGTAACCCAGCTGCTGCTAAGGATGATTTAGGAGAGCAAACCCTGGATCCAGACTTTGCCAAAATACTCAATCAAATTAAAAAAAAATCACTATTTTGTGAAGGGGGAAAATTGCTAAAGTAATTTTCTTTGAAGTTTTTGCTCAGCTTCAGTAGTCCTGCCTTGTGATTTCTCTTTGATGCTGTATAAACTAAGTCAAGTAAAGTTACCTGTGATGGATGTCTAGTCAAAGAGTTACAAAAATTAGCTACCTTCAGAAATATCATTTGGGGTTTTTTTCCCTGAAAAAAACCAGGAAGACTGGAGTTTAATATCCTCACCTACATCTTCTCCCTGGGCCAGATTACTTGCATACTTGACTCTGACCCAAATGAGTATTTTTCAATATCTACTAGCTTATTAGTACTATCACCTATCTCAGCATGCAGAGTTTACATCTCAGTTCAAAAAAGACAAATACTCTTCTCAGTTATTTTCTATTTGTAGATCATCAGCAAGATTATCCTTGATCTCTGAGTACATTCAATTTTTCGTCCAGATATGAGTAAACAAACTCTTTTTCTCTAAGAAGCTCACTGTTGTGAGGAGAACTCGCAAGTGACACCAGGCACTGGGAGCCCTTTCAGTGCCTTAGCACCTGGCACAATTACTGAAGTCCTTGAAACTCCAGAATATTTTCAGTGACTGTTTTTATCTAGTCACTTATGCAAAGCCACTTATTAATTCTGGTGCATACCCTGCCTTGGGCAGAGAAGGTCTTTAACAGGGAGATACCAGCTGTTCTTCACAAAGGCTAATGACATCTTAGAGGCAATATTCAAAATGGACATGCAAATAAAATTCCAAGCTACAGGAGGGGAAGGGGCAAAAGATCAAAATATATTCGTAAAAACTCGCCTAAGGATTGCCTCTATGGAGAAGCAGCTATTTACAGCCATTCCAGTCTGTGGGACAATGCTCAGGCTGGCAGTAGAAGGGAGCACAGCAGGAGTCAATCAGTACCACCATATTTGTTATGATCGTCACACTGTGGACATCTCCTGCTCAGACGCATCCTTATCATGGTCTTCCATTCAGTGAGCATATGGGGGCTTCGAGGGCGTGGGACAAACACTCTCTGAGTTTTGCCTTAACTCTTGAGGCTCATAATGTCACTCCATCTCAGTGCTATTTACAGTGCATTTATTTACTCTTATATACATAATATCCAGTGGAAAAAGCAGACACATGGGCTGAGAGAAAACTTAGAAGCCTATCATGACCTATCTGCATATATATTAAAAAAACAAAAGAAGAAAAAAAATCCAACAACCCCCCCCCCCAAAAAAAAAACCCAACAAAAAAAGCCAACAAAAATGAGCTATGTTGTCTTTTTGCTTCCAAGTTACTGAACACTCAAACAATAATACTTTTAGAAAAGTCAAAGGACTCACTGTGCAGGCAGAAATTTCTCCCATGTTTGAACAGTCTACCAGGGCCTCCACCACCTTTTGACAAAAGCCCTTTCATGTTGTTGATTTTCTAGTAGCAAAATCCACTTGTTTAATGAAAATGTTTATTTTAAAATAGTCATGAACTGTCATGAGACACCTCATGAAATAAGCTTCTGAAAAGTAGGTAAAGTAAAACATAAAAACAGTAAAACAGAGGAAGCCCTGTGTATTTAAACAGTGCTTCAAAGCCCCGTGACTCAGCTGGTTGTTGTGGCAAAGGTGCCACTTCTTGTTTTGGAGCAGGGCTAAGCTGCCCTGGAAGCTTCCATCCCAGCACAAGGCTTTTTGGAAATCCTGGCCTCATGGTTAAGGTCTTATCAATTTGTCACATTCGTCCTTGCTGTGCAACAGGCCACTGGCTGTTTGTAGCCTCTTTGTAGACACCAGCACTGAAATTTGGTAGAGGGGTTGTGCAGCCTCACACACCCTGAGTCTCAGGGGTGCTGGTGCACAATACTGCCAGCTGCCTGGCACAGAAGGGCAGCACAATGTGTCTACATTTGAAGCTGGGTTAATCCAAAGTGTCCTCTTTAATCTTCCATGACAGCAATAGGTTTCTGCTGCTGATATGCATGGCTTGGCCAACCTTTGGGCAATGGACAAGGCAGGCAGGATCTCAAGAGCTGTCACTGGGCTGGTGTTGCAATGCCATTTCCCCATGATCATTAAGCAAAAGTCCTCTTTGCTTACTCAGTGGTAAAAGCTTCTTTTTTCTTCACTGCTGCTGTTATTTTCAAAAATTTGCATATATACTGAGGAAACTGATGTTACTGCTCAAAAGCCTGTTCTTAGAGAAAGTGGTTATAGAAGCAGCTAAGCCATGTGGGTCTGAAAAAAAATTAAATGTGCTGAAATTTGTAGGTCTAGCTAGCATGATCCTGGCACTGTGCACTTTCCCAGCAGGAAAACATATGGAAATGGGGAGTCCTGTGGTCCAGGACAGAGACAGGACAATCCAGCAGGGCTAGGGAACAGGAATAATTTCTGTGTACTGCCTCTGAACGGTGACTGAATCACTGACACTGTCTGTGCTTACCAGCACTCTCTGTGGGTGGTGTCCATCCTTGCAGCAGAGCAGGATCTCGGGCAGGAGTGTCCTGCATCCCCCAGGGTATAGGGATTTAGTCTGATGGCAGTGCTGGGGACGGCTCAGAGATGTCCACCCAAATATCTGTCACTGCAGTGCAAACGTAGCCCGGCTTGTCCCTGTGTCGGCTGCTGTCTCCATAATGAGGATAATGGTATTTCCCACAGATGCCGTGGGAACACAGCCATCAGCACCAGGGAGACAGGAGATTACGCGGTTTTAGCCCTGTCAGGGATACTCTTTTCAGTGACTGCAAGGCGTATTGATTCAAGTAATGCAGGATTTAGAGTCTTAAGCCTTCACTGCCTTGCTAAGAAAAAGGCAATTTTAGCTTGGAGTAACTTGCAGACCTCTCTGGTGAAATAACAGTGGTGCTTTCAGCCCGGCTCCCTGTCCGGCCATGGCCACAGGAGAGCGGCCTCCTCCCAGTGGAATGTAAGTACCTTGTCTGGACTCTGGGTTTCAAGACCACTCACATGTATGAGTTATTCCAAGGCAATACCATTTTTATTAATAAAGAAATCAGGGTCACAATAACAGGGTTTGGGGAAGGCAGCCTTGCTCAGGTTTAGGGCAGCAGTATTTCAAGTTATTAAGCTTTCCTGCCCTGCCCTTGCCCTCCATCCTTTCCTCTCTCTCTCTCTCTCACATGCAAATGTGGCAGATAGCTCCAGGTTTTATCGTTGCTGGTCAGCTTCCCACCCTCCCTAATTACTTCTGTGATGAAAAATTATGTCAGCCACTAAGGAGTCTATCAGAGGTGATACAAATAAATGTATTCATCTGCCAAATTTGTCCCTGATACAAATCCCCTGGGGAATTCAAATGCTGAAAAATGCACGGTCTAAGCTCTCTGCTGTCCCTCCAAAGAGCTCTGGTCTACACTGTGGTTAATATGCAAGGAGATGAGGGACTCGATTTTCTAGGACTGGTATTCCTGTACCTTTCAGAAGAATTATGCCACTAAAAGAAAATAAATGGATGAGACTTAAAGTGCAGCTCTGTATAACAATCTAATCCAAGCCAAACAGGAATCCAAAGAGACTTCTCTGCTGAGCTACAGCCTGCACAGGAGCTTCTTAGTAGCTGCTTAGCATGCTGGCAGGCACAGTTTTCTACTTATTCTTGACTAGAAAACTGCAAACATCACATCTTATGTTGCTATGCGTATTTCTAGATACAAACAACAGTTCTTCTAGCAGGCTTGAGCAACCACAAGGTAACATAAATTTTCATCTCAGCTTGCTCAGAAGGTAAGGTATGAGTACACCCAATACATCATGTCTTCATAGTTCTACTTTCTTTTCTGTACACTGCTTTTCATGTTTT
This sequence comes from Acropternis orthonyx, assembly GCA_035583155.1. Lineage (NCBI taxonomy): Eukaryota > Metazoa > Chordata > Aves > Passeriformes > Rhinocryptidae > Acropternis > Acropternis orthonyx. The sequence goes on from JAWWEU010000125.1 coordinate 62,335,966, forward strand.
ATATTTAAGCATAGCAGAGGAAATCCTGCCATCATTGAAATCAATAACACAAGACACAGACTCCTGCAGATGCATAGTCTCACACTGGATTGAAACTTGTGTTCAGCCCTAGTAGCACAAAAATCCTGAAGCCAAAGTAAGAGCAAATCAATCATATTTTTTCTTTTTCTCACATAGATTATTATCTTTTGGTATCCTGTCTGCTGGTGACACAACACAGATTCAGAGCTGGTTTTGGCAGTGCTTTGAAACCAAATGATAAGACAAGTACCTTGTACAGATATAATACTCTTCTATGGAATAAAAATGTATAAAATAGGGTGGAATAATTGAGATCTACTCTACTAGTTAAAATCCGGAAGTGATGAAAGTGAGCAGAGGTTCATTCTCTTTAAGTGAATCAATAAACTTAATAATTATATTTTTAGTCTATCAACTTGCCTTGGAACAAAGAAAAAATAAATATCTGAGCATGTCAGAAACTGGTGTTTAGACTGTGTTTCAGATGTAATTGCCATCTAAACATGGCAACTTCTATATTTTAAATTCTTTTGATAAAAATAAAATGGAAAAAGGATCTCCTTCTGTTTCTGAACCACATGCAATGAATTCCCAGATGACTGTGTCCCTGCAAGTGTGTTTTTAGTTTGGTTTTGTTTAACTTGGGTGACTAAGAAAAGAATTAGTTGTTATATGAAATGTAACTGCATACATTCATGGTATAGTTGATAATACGAGAGGATAAGATCGTGACTTGCAGGGGGTCTTGCCTACACCTGGAGGTTGCCTTGCCATCCCACAGAGGCAGAGCAGGGTTGCCCCAATTCACCTGGAGAGATGTAGGCAGCATTCAACAGGTAGTTTTGAGAACATCTGCAAGGATGAGGTGCCAAACAGGCCCCTTGTGCCTGCACAGCTGGTTCTCAGGCAACTTCTCAAAGAGCAACTGGTGTTGGATTAACCCAGCACAGAGTTAAACATTGGCATTGGGTTGCCACAGGAGGGATGGGTGATCACGGTCATCACCTGGGTGAAAGGCAGGGCAGATCCAAGGCTGGCTTTCCTCGGCAGCAGTGTGTCTACTTACTCTCACAATTTTATAAACTTTCATTTTATAGTTATTCCTAAAAGAAAAGAGAAATAGCCATACAAAACTGAGACAACAGACAACATTACAGCTGGGTAATGTATTGAGGAAAGCACTGAGAGATGGCACAAAGAGAAATATTTTGAGTCAAGAATCACCCCAGTTGCAGTGCTATGCCTTTCACAAGGTCTTAAACATCTATACTTTTAATTGTGGACCAGCAACTAATTTCCATTAGAAGACTAATCAAATTAACATTTATTTTCCTCCTTTCTATTTGGCTGCAGCTTTTCTTGCTTTGTTTTGGTTTGTTTGTTTGTTTGATGTTTTAGAAGGGTTGTGGCTGGGGAAGTGAGAACTTGGCTTGATTTAAAATGTAAATGCAATTCTATCAATCTTCCCCTCCCCTAATAGTCTGCCTGGGCATTTTAAGGGCATATAGTGAAAAGGAAACTGTGACTGCTAAAGAAAAACTACCCCCTGCTGTTCCTGTTCATATTTATTTCACAATCAGCCCATTGAAATGGTGCAATTCACACTCTGATGCCGTCGTTGTCTAGCTGGCCAAGTCACTGGTGAATTTAAAGAAGTTTCTCAAGCTGAAAACTAGGCAAACTGCATTTGGGCAAAAAGCAATCTTATCAGCAATGAGAGTTAGTGAGTCACTGCAGTGATCTCTCTTGCTGAGAGCTGAGACTACCCTTGCAAATGAGAAGCTCTCTTGAAATAAGAAGCCGTCCTGAAAAAACTGAGAAACGTTGCTTTTGAAATGTAAAGTGTCCTTCTGATATGCATATACACAGAGTATACAAGAGTAAAATCATGCTAAAGTTTTCAGGGACAATTTAAATATTCTTTGCTAAAACATTGTTCCTCAAATAAATGGACTAAAAAGGGTAAAAGAGTGTGTGAGTGCACAAGAGGGAAAGAGGCTGCCCAATTCCCCAGTAATCTTGAGTAAATAATAAAGGAAATCCCTGTGTGTTTACCTTAAATTATCCAGTTATCTAGAGTTAATGTACTCATCATCTACCTTATAACCCAGCAGTTTGTGTGAAATAATGACTTTCTGATAACACAAAGATACACAGCTGAAGTGATATCTTTACTGTATTAATCACATTCTATCTTTGTGACAAATATTACCATATAACCTTCCACTGACATAATTTAAACATTTAGGAGTCTGTATCAACACAGAAAATCAGAAAATCAGATAACTAGAGACTGGATTAATGGAAATAATTAAATCAAATAATGCTATGTTTTTGGCTATGAGATTTTGGATAAAATTTCTACTGTAGTGCAAAAACTCATTATATGATGATGATAGACGATGCAAAAAAAAGACTAAATTAATTATTACATGCTTTTTCATTAATAATGGGATAAATATTAGCAGCTAGTTAGAATTACCATGAAAAAGGTGAATTTAATCTTAGGATGTGTCAGAGGAGTTACAGCCAGCAGGGACAAGGAGATATTGATGCCAGTATAAATACAAGGATCTGCTCATCTGAAATATTACATACACTATTGGCCACCCATAGTAGAGGAGGATAAATTTAGACTGCAAGGGTTGCAGAAAGAACAGCAAGAATATTCAGTGTATTGGGAGAGTTGGAACAATGTGTGTGTATTTGCCTTCTGCCTCTTTTCTACCACTCCAGTTACTTTTCCAACAGCTGAGTCCTTGTCCTGCTCTCCTGGCACAGCTGGCTCTCAGCTCTGTGGCCCAGGGCACTCCAGACCCATCACAGCCTTGTTCACAATCCGTTTTCACATGGCTGTTACTGGGAAGTTCTGTAATAAGGGTTAGAAAGGGAGGTGGTCCTGCAGACCACTACACACATACATTCCAATCTCTCAGAGAAGTAGAAACCCAGGCACACCAGGACTGTAGAGCCCAGGCAAGGTGAAAATTCGCCTTCTGTGCTGCACTTTGAATTGGGCTCTGCCTTCATGGCTGGCCAGTAGCCATTGCTTTTACTGAGATGAGAACTGAAGCAGAGGCAGAGGACAATGGCCCATGGCTTTCTAGGAGAGATCCCCGAGCTGCCTGAAATAGAGGCTGGAGACCTTGGAGTCCAGCCCAGAGAAGGATGAGATAATGCACTGGCCAGAGAAGGGCTGTTGTCCCACCGGACCCTAGACTGAATAGAGCATTAAAATTGCTGTGCCAGCAGCACTGTGCAGCCACACAGCACTCTCAGAAAGGCTGGTTTTGCTCCTGGGGAACATGAAAAGCACACATACAGGCAGCACAGCAGCTGCTACGCTATGAACTGCACTCAGAACATCAACCCATTTTATTCATTATATGTACACTAACAAAAAAGGTTGGCATCAACTTTGTTCACATCAAAAGGACACAGTTTCAATTCTTCCTATTGCATAATTTAGGTACAAGAGATTCTGTAATAAAACAATGCGCCGGGTGGAGAATGATAGCATTGTCCACGCCATTTTCTCTCTGACACCAAAGAGAAATGGAGCAAATGGAGTCAAAGAAACCAAACAACATTCAGGAAAGTATCAAAGTGATCAAAGCAGACTCTTTGATTCTGCTTTACACATACTTTTCAAAGAAGTGTTACATTTCCAAACAGTCTGTCGGTTCTTGATGCCAATAAACTGGCTCTGTTTAGCTTATGCTTTGATAGGAGTAGGAACAAAAAAAAAAAATCTTTAGTGAGATGCATTTTCTAAGCTTAAGTGTTGAACTTGCTAGGAAAAGGCTAAATGTATTTGTTGCTCTTTGAGGATGCTGAGCCTTCATTGAGAGAGACCTGGTGTCAGGCCTGAGTAGCCCTATAGAGGAATTAGCACTTGCAAGTATGAGAAAAAGCTCTGAGCAAATACTTTTGTTCATCTGTGTTTAATACACCTCTTTGTTAACAGACTAAGCCTCAGGGGAAAAGTGCAACTTACAAAGCACGTAAGAGCATTTTGGAAAAGGTCCCTGTTCACAGTCACTTTATAGCTAGAAAATATTGATTATTTTTATGTATCTATCTCCCATTATTTTTCCAGACAGATAGACGGGGTTTCAAGGCTCCTGATCTAAATGCACTGAAGGAAAATATTATTTTTTGATGTTACAATTTGACCATTAATGATGTCAAGCATGAAGCTTTTCTTATACCCTGGCAGGATGTACTCCATTTCTGTCTTTGTAAAATCAGATTTTCTCTCTGTGCTGCAGCAACTGTAAAGCACAAGCTGCCCCCAGGGAGGTATTTTGTTTAGCTGTGCGGACACATTCCTGCAGGAAATATTGAAGCCAAACCACATACACACACACACACACACACAGAGGCACAGTATTAGAAGAATTCAAACCTTGAACAGAAAACAAACCAGTATAGGGTCTGAAATCTGAACTTTAGT
>JAWWEU010000125.1:62357049-62404927 GCA_035583155.1 Acropternis orthonyx
CCCGCCTTTGTAAACTCAGTGAAGTTCGGTCGACTGGCCGCGTCCCTTCGCGTTACCGGGGATGAACCCCACTCCCAGTCGGGAGGCAAACCAAAAATCACCTGGAGCCAGGGCAGCGCTCGCCCTTCCCGTCTCTCCCCAGCCTCGGGAGCCCTCGCTGCCGGTGTCGGGCGGAGGAGCAGCTCTGCCCCCGTTCCCACCGGGCATCGCCGCCGGGGCAGCGCGGGTGCGGGGGATGACCCCGCCTGCCGGGGCAGGAGCGGGGGCTCCGCGTTCCCCAAGGGAGGTCTGGGAGGAGGAAAAGCGGAGGAACGAGGATCCGCGAGGATCCAGGTAGATCCAGCTTTTACCGCTTACCAAAAGCCACCAGCAGCAGGACCTCCGCCTCCTCCCTTCCCCCCCTCTCCACCCCTCCCTCTTTCCAACTCCCTCCCTCCGCTGCCCCTCCGCGATGAGAGACGGGCCAGGTCGGAGCGCGCCAGCCAGCAGCGGGCTCTGCCAGGGGCACACGGATCGCTTCCATGTCGCCGGGTGACTGGTAGCCCTGCGGAGGCTCCCTCGGCGGGGCCGGGGCCGGGGCCGGAGCTGCCCCGTGGCCGGGGTGCGGCCGGCGCGCCCCGCGGGATGCTGGCGGCGGGGGATGCGAAGCCGGCCGCGGACTAACATGGGGGGCGGCCACTCCCACAGGGCGCCCGTCTTCGACGAGAACGAGGACGGTGAGTGCGGAGCTGTCCGCGGTACCAAGCCGCGCCCGCCGGGCTGCGCAGGGAGCCTCGGCGACCCCCGCTCCCTCCGGGAGGGAGAATCCTCCGGCGGGGCTGCGGGCTGCGCTGCCCTGGGAGACGGGGGGAAAGCCCACCTTTGTCCAGCCACCCACACCGAGGGCGTGGGCATCTGCCTTTAGGCACAGCTCAAGTCTAGCACATCGCCAGCTGGGGTTTAAGCACATGGCAGGCAACTTCATGCCTGCTTTTATGAATGGGCATCGTTTTGGAGATGGATGCCCACGTTTTTGTTTTTGTTTGTAGTCGGCTCTTTGTCCACCTGTCGGTTTTCAATGATGTCTCAGTCTACACTTCTTTCATCACCTTTACTTTCTGAAACTTTTTTTAGCTTATTCTGTTACTCTGAGTTTCTACTCCCTGCCTAGATAATACATCATAAGAAAGTGTATCTTGTAAAGTTTTTGGAAGTCAGTGGAAAAGTTTGCCTAAAATGTGGTGTTTCTTCACTGTTTATGCATTTCTGTATAATTTTAAAATGTGCACTATATTTAACTGGAGTTATGTGAATGCATTTCAGTTAAAATGATTTTGGCTCTTGAAGCGGAGAGAACACAACACTCTTAGGAAGCTGGTATTTGTGTATTATCATAGAAATCATTTTAATGTTGCTTATGGCATAGATGTTGCTGCCTATCTGGACAATGAGTGCTTAATTTTGAGCATATTCCTTCCCTAGAAGTTCCCAATATACTTTATTAGGAAGTGATTGTGCCTGAATAGCCTATCACATTGTTTTGGCTTTCTGGGGTTCATAACAAGTCAAAAACATGTATGTTCTGCCCTATATTCCAGGACACATGGAGATATTTGTATTGTTTGCTAGTAGGGGGGAAATATCTAAATGAATGTAAAGTGCTTAACAGGGTGAGTACACCTTTACTTGCATTTAAGACAAGACTACCATTCCCTATTCCTTGAGAAAGGTTGATGAGGCGTGGTTTACAACACTCCATTGTTTGTGTGAGGAATGGGACAGATTATTTACCATTTGTGTATTGTGATGCCATAGCTGTAATTTTCTTGTAGGGTTATAAAATTTCAGTCATTTACCATAGGTCATGCTATGTAAACAAGCAAGAGAGAAAGAACCCCAAACACTTCCTCCCAGATAAAATCTTGATCATGCACAATTAGTCTTGTAAACCTTGAGGTAACTCACTGAGAAATACCCAAGAGTGAAAGCATGCTGTTAATCTTGTCTAGACACCCTAAGGTAAAAAGATATCTGTGCTTCTGCCTTTGTAAGGCTTTAATTGGGCTCTCTGAAGTAGGCAGTTTCAATGAAATATTATCACCTTTTTTTTTTTTTTTTTCCTCCATGAGACAAAAGTGTGGTCTGTTTTTGAACAAAATGAACAAAGTTCAATAGCAAATTATTGCAGAGATGCCTTCATACCACTTACTTCTTTTTTCATCAGTAAAACATCTTTGTAATGCATCCACTATTAACAGCTAATAAAAAAAGCACATGAAGTACTTATGGGTTTCTATTAGGTCATTATTTATTCTTTGCATGGTTTTGTTTTGTTCCGAGGTGTTTTTCCTCATTATGCATGTTCCTAACATAATCTTTTGTTCCTCTTAAGATATTACATTTAGAACAACCATCTAGTTCAGAAGAGTACATTGCTTTTGAAACAATAAGCAATTTCCTATACTACTACCAAATTATTGTTCAGGATGGCATTTTCTCAAATATCTAAAAAATATAGGAAAATATCTTCTCTTTGAAAATGTATCTTACAGGGTTTAATAAAAAATGAATTTCTGTTTCATATTCCCACTAGTAGCTATAAGAGTCACTGTTTTCCACAGTATTGGACTCAATATGGAATTAAAAAAAAAAAAAAAGAGAAGTATAGAAAGGGAAAGTGTAAAAATGCAATTGTTTCTTGATATAGTGTAATTTTGCTCAAGAATGAAAATGCTTATCAGTTCAGAGAGAACTGGAGTAGGTGAATTGTGGATGAATATATAGGAATAGTAGAAACTAAACTATCTACTGTGTTGTGTATAATGTCACAGCTGCCTTTTAGAAATGAGCAGAATAAAGTACTGTCATTTTATATTCATACATGTTAATAATGGATGTAGAATAAAACATTAATTTGGGGAGAAAAGGTTTAAAACGATTTATTGTCACTCTGTAAATCATAGAAGAAAGTTACTTATTCAGTGTACCACTTAACAAATAAATATATAGGAAATAGTGTGTGAAGAGCACCCATGTACTACCTGACAACCCTACAGAGTATCTGCTCCAGAGTTACAACTCATGATTTCTAATGAGAAGAGGTGTTGATCCACTGAGTAGATCTAAAAACTGTAAGTTGCATGTAGACTCCCTACCATGCTTAGGATAATAAACAACTGATCCAGCCATAGATTTGAACTACATGCTGTTAATTCTCAATTACAGACAGCATAACACATTATTATCATATGCTGATCTTTTTAAAAGCTGTAGTACATACCATTTTTAATAGCTACATTAGTTCTCCATGTTCCATTTCTGTTAGAAGGATCTTCCAGAACTTCACTTTTACATGGTTAGAAACATCTGTTTTCCTGACTATTTCTTAACCTATTTGTAATATTTCTGTTTAATTCAATTTTTTTTGCTCTTCCCTCACCAGGATTATTTCAGTGCTTTGATAGACAGCAAAAATGTCCCCTCTCACTCTTTGATTTGTAGGGAAACCTTTTCTAGTTTTCTCTTATTTCTACTGCTTTATCATTTCCTGTGCCCCTCATCTGTCTGCATTTGAATCAGTCTTGCTTGCACACAGATAACCCAAATTATACACAGAATTGCAGGGGAGTTTTCACCAGAACCTTGTGTTGGAAAAAATGCTTCCTGTTCTCTACTGGAAATAACTCTTCTGGCACAGCCTTTAACTAATATGTCCTTTTCAGGGGTGTGTCGTGTGGATAGTTCTGTCACCATGTGATCAGTTAGCACACCAGTGTCCTGCTCAGTATTTCCATTGATGAGCTCCAATCTACATTAGAAAATTTTGGTGTTCCTATGTACATGACCTTTTGCATGACTGAATTTTGGTCCATTTCTATTACTCATAGTCTCAAAGATGATCACCCTTTTCTTTCATTGTGACACTCTGATTCCTCCTTACTTTACCCGATGTTTAGAATTTTCACCACTCTGATCAGCTCCATGCCAGTTATCAAGAGCACTGATTATTTTGTGTAAAAGTATTCAACTGGATCATTTCTATATTTAATCTCCTTTGCTGTTAACCCCTGTCAGTCTCATAATTCCCATTTCTAAATAACATTTTTTCCTGTTTTACTGGCATGGTTTAACCCCAACCAGCAGCTCAGCCCTGCACAGCTGCTCACTTTCTCCCCTCTGGTGGGATGGGAAAGAGAATTGGAACAATAAAAGGGAGAAAACTCATGGCTTCAGATAAAGGCACTTTAAAAGGGAAAGTAAAAGCTGCGCATGCAAGCAAAGCAAAACAAGGATTTCATTTGCTGCTTCCCATGGGCAGGCAGGTTTTCAACCATTCCCAGGAAAGCAGGGCTCCATCACATGTAATGGTGACTTGGGGAGACAAATGCTATCACTCTGAATGTTTCCCCCTTCTGTCTTCTTCTTCTAGCTTTATATACTGAGCATGACACCATATGGTATTTGATATCCCTGTGGTCAGCTGGGCTCAGCTGTCCTGGCTGTGTCCCCTCCTAATTCCTTGTGTACCCCCCACTCTCCTCACTGGTGGGATGAGGTGAGCTGAAAAGGCCTTGACTCTGTGGAAGTGCTGCCCAGAAATAACTTAAACATCCCTGTGCTATCAACACTGTTTCCAGCATAAATCCCAAACATAGCCTCATACAGCTGCTATGAAGAAAATTAATCCTATTCGAACCAAAACCAGCACAGATCCCACCTTACATTTTGCCACTTAGTCCTCAACTTGTTCAGCTGTGCTTATACTTTCTTATATATCACTTCACTGAAACTGAGAAAAATTAAGCCAACTGTACCATCTACAAAATAAGTTTGTCATCAAGGACAAGTATCTGGTTATTCACGTGCAAACAACTTCTGGTAAAACCATGCTGTATTTATCTCACCTTTTCTTCTTAGGCTAGATTAAAGCATGATAACAGGAAAATTCAGGGAACTGAGTTCTTTGTTTGCCTAAAGCTTGTACTTTGGCTAAAGATATGGAAAAATATGTTCTGTTTCTTGATTTTTATTGCTGTACTGGTTGGATAGACAACTAGATCTGGTGTCGTTGCATCACTGTCTCTTATCAAAGCTAGATACTTAAATGGTGTGGAATTATAATATTTTTCCAGACATTCAAAAAGCATTTTTTAGCAAGATACTACACTAATTGTGTTGTCAGTTCAGGTAAAAGGAAAATAGTTTTAGTTTGGTTAATACTGATGAAGCAAAGGAACTTGACTCTCTTCACCTTGAATATTTCCCATTCTCATAACTGCCCTTTCCTGAATATGTGTATCCAATACTAATATCAGGAGAACAAAGGAGTAAATTTTTCCTCATGTTCAACTCTTCAGAAACAGCAATATATTCACAAGAATGGCAATAGAAGAGTGAGGGGAATATTCACCATTGGTAAATGTTCATTGCAAATTCTCAGTAAATATCAGAAGTAATGAATATATTAGCAGTAGCCTGGTGACAGTAAAGAGTGTCTTTCATTCTGGATTTGCTTGACGGTGGTCGGTTAAAACTGCAATCGTATTTAAGAGGTGAAATAGTCAAAAAGGGTCATTTAGAAAAGAGCTTACACATGAGAGATATTACTACTACCAAATAGTAGTAATGCATTTGCCTACATTGTGGTGGAAGATGCAGAGGTGGAAGATAAGAAACAAAATGTTAGAAGCTAGAAGTTGGTTCTGCCAAGTGATATGGCAGTTGTATTTGACTATTTGGGGCTTAAAAAGCCAGTTTTGCTACAGCTACTTTTAGAAATAAGAGTACTGAACATTTAAAGAGCTTGTTTTTATTTTTGTGGTACCTGATCACATTTAAAATAGATATGTGTTTCCAAAGAGCTTTTCACTGAGCATCCTGAAGCTGCAGAGCTCAAACACCCCTTTGTGGAGGTCAGTGTGACAGGTTGTGCTTCAGTAATGTAGTTTTGTATGCAGGAAATGAGGCATAGCAACATGCCGTGGCTTATTTCTCATGGCCACAGCCTGATTCACTGTAGTGCTTATGTATCTACTTAACTCCAAAGAAATGCTGGAGTCCCACTTCTTTGCCTGACTCATAGGGCTTTATTCTGCTGTAGCTCAACAGCAATCGTATGTACTAGAGAATATAGCATCCATCCTCTGGAGTTAAACTTCCAATTTGGAGTTGTAATTTAAAATTGATTTCTACGTCTCCTCTTTCGAAAAGCTTTCGGCTTAAATGAAGGATTTAAAGTTGTTGGCAAGTTTCAGAAAACATCATTATTAAATGGCCAGCTGCTGAAAAGACTGTCTTGCACTAAAAGCCTAAAAACCAGACACAGAGCCTAAGAAAAATGCCTGAAATTAGTATGGATTCAGGTAGCTAAATTCAGAGCATAATGGCTGAGTTTATATAAAGTGCAATGAAAGCTGAAGAACTGTAAAGTGGCATAGGGGAAAATGACACAGTTGGAACCAATTTAAAGCAATGGTTAAATGTCAAAATGAGTTAGATTCAAAACAGAGTATGCAGTGTCCAGTTATTGTCAGTGACATGATAAGCTCATCATTCTGCTGCCACAAAGCTATGAAGGTTAACATCTGAGGCGGTCATATAGCTGATGCACAGAACTCCAGTCATGAGGCTAATAGCACCCTCTTTGCAAACTAATTATTTCATAAAATACAGCCCTGCAGAACAGTTAATAAAGGGTTTAGAATCAAAATACCTTCTGTTAGAGAAAGTAGCAAATGTCACGTGGAGATCAATATTTCTTCTGGATTTTTAGTTTCTTTGTGGAAGTTCTATGGTGTGTTACATTGCATTTTAATTTTTTCCTTGCAAAGATGAATATTGCACTTCCCTTTAGAATTGGATTTGGTAGAAATACCACATTGTGACTTAAAAACTACTCAAAGGCAGTTCTGTTGAAAACCACAGCTGTTAAAGACATTATTTTACGATGGGTATCAATGTTTTAGATAAATTAGATCTAGACTATTGGATTTTTTTGTTTGTTTGTTTTATAACCATGTTGAGTTTCATACAATTTTATTTTCCTTTTATTGAACTTCAGACAGGAAGTCATCATTATGTGTAGTGCAATACACTCCAGAAACCCTAGTACAAACTGTCTGTGCAAACACAGGACAAAATAGTGATCAGTGTTGAGCTTACACTTGCAACATGATATCAGACAGTAGGAGAATATAGAGAGAAAGGAGAGCACAGACAACAATATGCTGATTTCAGGCAGTCACAGAGGTACCAACTGCCAAATTGTTGTCAATAGTTTGCATGGTCTGTGCTGAAGGAGGCTCAGAAGGAATATTATGGCTTTGCAACCACCATTATCTTCCTGACTTGGTACAATGCTCACAAATAATGTGGACCTCTTCAGACACTAAATGCTAATTGTAGGTGAAATTTAATACTAGATCACAGTTTTCCCTTTTCTACAGGGAACTCTAAAGATGAATCTGGCACTTTCATTGTAGCTTCTTGCTACCTCAAACGAGTTGCGTCTCTGTTCCACCATTTGACTGTCCCAAAAATGCTGTGCAATATTAGATTTACCTCACATTGTCAGGATTATAACAAAGATCCTTTCAAGGGACAGCTAAAGTATTGGCCAATTTTAATTTACCATTATCCAGATTCAATAAAATCTCTGCCAGAGATGGACCAGATGAATTTTCAAGGTCTTTCCTAATACTATTTTCTACAGTTCCAAGATTTAGTTTTCTGTTGTGGTGGAAACATCCTTGTCAGAACTTCTGTGTTAAACAAAGACGTCATGTAAGTCCTGGCTGTTGCTTTTGTAGACTTCCAAAATTTACAGAAATGTCTGGCATGACACCTACCACTTAGAGTGTTAAGGAATTTCTTGTTGGCTTGTTATCTAGGAAGTGTAAGTGCTCAGCAGAAGTAATGTTTTACCCATGTTGCAATATGTGTTATGTAGTGTGCCTGGATATCAAGATAGGCTTTTTGTGTAACTAAATATAAATAATTCAAAGTTAACCAAGCATCAAGCAAGATAAACTTAGAGATTCCTGTTAAGATCAGGAAAAATTTTGATTATGAAATGAACTGTAAGAAAAAAGATTATTGTCTCAATCTCAACACCATTGCTTTTGCAATCCCTCTTTCACAAATTCAGACATTGTCTCCCATCCCTGCCCACAGATGTTTCTTGCAGTGAAAAGGCTCTGCTCCTTGAGCTGTGCTGCTGTTGTTTTCTGTGCCAAAGAGCAGGGTTTCAGAGACCTGCATTTTGCAGGACTGGAAAAGCTAAATCGTGAAAGAAGCAGCAAACTGAGAAGTAAGTGGTTCTTCCGGGACAAATGGTTTTCAAATGACTCTGCTCCTCAATATTGACTTCACATCCAGTAGATTTCAAAAGATCTGACACCTTTCCATAGAACAAGAGGGAACAGATCTATCTCCTCCCACCTGGTTCCAGCCAATGGGTCATTGATAGCATGTGGCATGAAAGTGAAAGAATTCCCAGATGTGGATGTGTGAATGTTGGTTACAAAGCCAGCAGTAGCTACTAGGTGGGGATGTAGTTTTTGGCAACCATACTGTCCAATGAATGAAAGTGCAGCCTGGAATCAAATGTTGTACCTGACTAAATTCAAAAATGGCCGAGAAAATATTTGGAAAAAAGCATAATAAGATATTATGATCTTGCTCATAGATTCTCAAAGAAAGTAGGTCCTACCTTACCAGAACTTCTTTGTACAGTCCCTCTGAATTTGGGCATAAAAAGAGAGAAGGCAGGGGTTTGTTGCCTAAGCAAGGCTGGGAAAGAAGAAGGCTAAACCTTCCTGAAGCAAAACTTGGTGGGCAGTGACTAAGCACTGAAGAATGGAATAGAGGAAAGATTGTCAAATTAATTTTGGAGGTTTCACAGCACTTCAATTTAGCTAGAGTGAGCGAACGCTGAGATGGTGGGAAAGGTGTGGAAGAGAAAAGGTTCCTACTGAGATCAATCAATACAAAGCAAAAATTTCTGAGAGAATATTGAATTAAAAAAGACAATTTCTAGTTCAGTCTGGTGGAGGAGCTCCACAGTACCCAATCATGGTAAGACATGTTAGGGGAAGGAATAGGGAGGGGAAAAGCGGACATACACCAAACTTAGCAGGAAAGGCATGGACTTTTTGGAGGTGTAAGAGCAGCAGCAGCAGGCAGTGTGCACATCAGAGGGTTCGATGTCTCTTGAACACAGTTCTACATAATTTCATGAACTAATTAAACTGATTACCTTAAATGACATTACTTACTGCCTAATGTAAGCCTATGTTGAATTGTTGCCTAATTTGCTGTTTACCTGCACTTGTCTCTCACCTACTCAGTTTGACCTCATCTTTAGCTTCCTTAATTTCCACACTGATTCTCATCAACACATGTATTTTAATAACTAAATGAAAGAGTCTGAATGGATAGGATTTGTGAGGCAATTGGACAGTTCTGGTTTTAATCACTGGAAATTTGAACTCCGCAAAAAAATGTTCATGGAAGTCTGATGCCTCTTCTAAAATCATCACCTCCTCTCTAAAGACTGTCAGTTTTCTGCATTTGCTAATCTGACATTCCTTATCTGTCAGGAAAACCAGCAGTATCCAGCCAAAGAAAGCTTACCGGAGGTTTGGCCCTTATGGATATGGTTTAGTGGTGGACTTCACAGTGTTTGGTTTATAGTTGGCCTTGAAGATTTCAAAGGTCTTTTCCAACCGAAATAATTCTATGATTTCAGTTTATTTCAGTGGTAGTCTGTCAGGGTTCTTCTTCCAGTTTTACATATAATTAATTTCTCTTACAACTAATGAAAGATTTATTATATCTATAATCAGTTTTTCTGCTACACCACTTTTCTATGCTCACGGTCACAGGTCTTGACACAAAAGCATCAAATTCTAGAATGCTTCTATTCTTAGAAGTGTTATACTGTATTTTCTGATACAGTTATGAAGTGCAATGTAGAAACCTAAGTTAGTTTTATTCATTCCATAATTAAGACAAAGGTATTTTCCTTTTAAATTGAAGGAACCCTTCTTAGAAAGCATTGCTAGAGTTTGTGGCAGCCTATTTAACAAGTTTTTGATGCTCTAATGGTACCTAAACATAGTTGATGAATCTGCAATTTATTTCCCAAATTTTATATCCTTGTATTTTCTTCATAATATCATAACATAGTATGAAATTCTATATTTTATGTTTCATTAATCCTATTTTACTTTAGTCTATTTTGAAAATGATTGTTTTAGATGTATTCATCAAATCTACCTTACAGTTTGACTCAAAATACGAATTTAATTCATGGGTTTTATCTTCCTACTTCCATGTGGCAGTATTTTATTGATTTTGGGTTTATTTCCACTTTCTTGCTCATTTTCTCCCCCTTTTTTTTAATTTTTAAAAATATATATATTAATTCTTGTTCTTTGAAATTTGGAAACAGTTAAATAAATTCTACACCTGATGTACTTTTCTGCCCTGTAATTTTTTGCTTGGTATGATTCTGAATAAAATAGAGCACTGACATTGTCACTGTACTGCTAACACTGTTCTGTGTATGAAAGTATATTTAGTAAGACAAATATACTATGAAGGCGATATACTGCAGCGGACAAAAATATTTTCTTTCTTTTTCCTACTTTTGCAGCGATAAAGGAACACCTGCTGTTCCTTATTTAAGATACAAAAAAGCAAACTGAGTTAATCCTTCCAGTAATTATTATTTCCTTTTGATATTGTTCTGCCTCCCTTGCTGAGCCATGAGAACTGTTCTTAGCTACCTTGTTAAAACAGAGATGCAGTATAATCACAAAATCACTGTTAGCCTCCTGAGTGTCCTTCACACCTTTCTGAAACTATCTTCCACTTCTCCCTGGATTGTTTTCACATTATGTAATGAAGATTGATTTTGTGCCTTTTGGGGTAAAGTTTAGATAAATCTTTGTCCAAGCTGTAAAGCCTGGAAGTGCTTTCGGGGCAATAGCACATCTTAAGCACTGTGAACTGTTACACAGAGCTTGAAGTCAAAGAACAAAGAATAATCACAAGATCATTCTTAAGAAGTAGGAAAAAGTCGTTATTTTAAGTCCAGCTTCATATTTGACTGTTTTACCACATGAAAACTACAGAAATACAAAATATTATGTGCTGGGCATTGCTGTAAAACAAAGTTAGCTTTTATTGAGATTGGCTTGTATGCAATGGGAGGAACAAATTAACCAGAAGTCTCATGCAGGTTCATGAGATTCTTCTCTGCCCAGACTTGACACGTAATCTTTCAGCAACAGCACACCATTTATACCATTATTGCCATATCTTTTCCAGCCCAGTGACATATTTTTGAGGTCTCTTGCTCGAGTTTTTAAGCTAAATTATTAGATTTTTTTTTTTTATGTTGCAACTAACAGCAAATGGTAATACCTTAGAAAGAGAAATACATTTTTAGTGTGAAATTCTTCACAAAGATCTCACTGTTGAAAGACTTTCTTGAAAGATTTATTGATCTTTTTTGAATAGAATTGTCAGCGCTAAGTGCTCTGCGATTTTACTGGAAAGGAATCATAGAGTAGAGAACTTTTCCTGTTGATCCAAACTTTGAGTGAGGCAATCGCTGTTCTTTTGGAGTTAGGGAGCTCCCTATTGATGAATAGGAGAAGAGACCAGCTAGAGAAAAGTTGCCTGGGCAGGTTTCAAAATTTTTTTTTCACCACCTGGTCTAGCCTGTCCTTTTTTTTTGTTGTTGTTTGGGTGTTTTTTTGTTTGTTTGTTTGTTTTCTTACATGTTGGGAAAAGGACTAGTTTAGCTTCATAGGTGTTGGCTGTGGCCGCAGGAGGCAGGACATCTAAGTGGAGTTCGACTGGTGGCTAGGCGAATTCCAGCTGTTGATAGGATAGCGTCTGCTCTCTAAATGGCTTTTCATAATACTTTTCTGAGAGTGAGGAAAGGTCATGTTTGCTGTTTAGAAAAGATTAAGTAATATGCGGCAGTAAAGAGATACCATGTTTTCAGTCGTTTCAAGCACTTGGTTGTGTGCTGCCTTGACTTCAGATCCTTGGTGCTCCTAAGCCAGGAGCCATCAGTCTGTCTCACAGGTGTCAGATGGAGCACAGTCATGGATTTAAACACATTAATAGAAGGCAACCCTTTCAGTGTTGCTGTAGTTGCAGAGAAAAGATACTGCTTGTGGCATTCAGTTTTCTCACCTGTGACATGCAGAGAATTTTGAATGCTTCCCTGGGCATACAAATATTAATGAGTAGCTACAGGCTGCTCTCAGCCTCTAAACATTCTCTGCTAGGTAGACCATATCCATCTTTTGATCCACAGACATATGTGGATCAATGACATCCTGAATTTTTGAGTGACAGGGTCTCCATGTTGCAAAGAACCTTCTGCAGTGCTACATTCCAATTTGGATACGAAAAATACAGCCCAGCAGATAACCTGGGAAAAGCTGCTGACTGCTGTCATATGCAATATATTTCTTCTAGTCTTTAGTCGATTAGAAGCTGATTTCTAGTCACTTTCCCAACCTTTAAAAAAAATTAGGGGAAAAAAGGGCAGGATAGACCTGGTGGTGGGAAATAATTTTTTTTTTTACTATTTTGAAAGGTTCTAGTCTGTATTGTTAAGAAGCCAATGTTGTTTAATATTATTTTCATAAATAGCCAGAGGAACCTCTATGTACTGATTTACCATTTTATCCTAGTTAATAAAATATAATACAGATGGATATGTATTTTTAAAGAATTTCTCTCTCTTTCTTTTCCTCTCTATGTAAACAAAGATATTTTTGTATGTACTTTACTTTCATCAAAACAAACCCAGTGTATGAGGTAGGAAACTCTAGAACTGAGTCACCAATATTAATTATTTTAATCTAACATCTATAATTAAACTTATTTGAGGGTCTATTTCTGTGATTATACAGAATTGGTATAAGCACATTTAATGCCACTGAATGTTTCAGGCACTTAGACTAATAAGCCTTCTGCTACATTGAGCAATTTTATCCCCTGCAGCTCACTATTTGTTTGTGCTTTGCACCTAGTAAGTTCTGTGGTTAAAATTAGAAGTTATGTTCTTTCCATTAATATCTGTCAGCTACCCTCCCTGTTCACCCAGTGGATCTTTTATTTGTTCCTGTAGTGAGATGATATAAGGTAAATCTCTGTAAGTTAAGTTGTGGCTTAGAGAGTTTCCTGACCTTCTGCTCTTAATGCCAACCCCCAGCCATAACCTGGGGATTCTGGCTGGCTTGAAGTTTCCTCCTCTCCCCAGTTGCCTCTGTGCCTGCTGACCTGAGGTGCATTTGGTGTGTTCTGCAAGTATATCTATGTTTGTTTTGCTTTAAATCTTTCATATTTCACTTCTGTTGTAGTTTAATCCCAGCTGGCAGCTAAGTACCACACCACTGCTCACTCACTCTACCCCACCTCCCCAGCGGGATAGGCAGAAGAATTGGAAAAAAGTAAAATGTGTGAATTGAGATAAGAACGTAATTGAAATAAATGAAATTCTAATTATAATAATGATAATAAACAACACTGCCCTAGATACTAAGAAGAAATTGTACTCCAGCTGAAACCAGGACAACTCCTAATTCTAGCAGTGGATAGATAAGGCAAAGTGCCTGATTTCTTTATTCATATTTACTGTTTTCAGCAATGCATGGTCCTATCAGCTTTGGTGTAATTGCTTGTCGTGTGTAAATAAGCATACTTATAAATAACTTGTAAATAAGCCTGTAAGGACTTTCCAGAGGCAAGAAACACAATGATCAGTGAATAATCACCAGCTTCAAGTAAAAAACTACTTCTGCAGTTAGTACGTACAGCAATCAATCCAACTTTTTCATTCTCAGTACCAAAACTACCCATTCCATCATTGAATATTTATCTGTAAACACTGAGATGAAGAACTATGCATTGCACTGAAATTCTGCAAGTTCTTTATAAACTAAGTATAGCTGTTACTATCAGGGTTTTTACAATATCTTTTCTATACACCTTGAAGAGAAACAGCCACAAAAAGTGATGCATCAAAATATAAAGGTGTTAATGTTAACTAATAGCTCCGGATATTGCTTCAATGGAAGTTGGAAAAAATGCATTATATTTGATTAACAACAGTTTAGTTTTGAGCATGTAGGGAAAAAACCCCTTTGGGAGACCTGTTTTCCTGCAAAATGGTAGACGAAGTGGAGTCATTCTTACCAAAGTAAATGATTCACACAGTGAAATATTAAGAATCCTAACTAGAATCAAAAAGCAACCCCTTTCTGGCTCCCAATAACTATAAAAATCAGAACTGTTAGGGTCATGGTGGTTATGTTAGGCTGATTAGGTTAAATCCTAACCTCAGAGGTTCCACCTCTAAAATAGATATTTTTTAAAATTTTTTTTTTTCAAGATGTATAACTTACTTTAAAAAATTTGCAAGACTTCTTAGTAAAATGCAACTTGAGTGCTGAAGGACATAGTGAAAGTCATTTAATTGCAGAGGATAAACAGGTAGCTTGCATGAGGACTGAACCAATGTGCAGCTCAGAAGAGCCATGAGGAACCCTGTAGGGACCTGCCATGGCTTTGCTGAGCAGCATTTCATGTCTCTTGTTTCATAGTGGCCAGATCCAGGCCTGAGCTGTAACGGGGCTGCCAGGCCTGGGGGCAGTGTGGTGGTGATGGGGCAGGGGAAGCTGGTCATGGCCAGCAAGGCCAGTTAGTGCCCTCAGAGCCCTGAGACACACTGGCAGTTTTTCACATTGGTATTTGTGACATTTTTTGATGAGGAAGAGCCACAAGTCACAAATGCCTGGACATCTTCAGAAATAACCTTCAAATGTTTTTTGAATTCTAGAGATTTCCATACTGTTTTCAAATCCCAGAATACAAACCAGACCGGGACAGTCTCATTTATAACCCTCAGGTTTGCTTGCTTATTTCAGCAGGTTTATCCCAGAGGAGCATTACTGTTCCCAAACTGATGAGCTTTAATCTTACAATGACAAATGAAAACACAAGCCTATGCTCTGCACTTCAGGCACACTTCTGCTGCAAGTTAGAAGTGTCATCATTCACTTGAAGCCCATGGTGATGGTTTGGTTTAAAAACTCTAAATGGGAGGCAATCCCAATTGAAATGGGAATCATTCTGACTCTTTAGTGTCCATACTTGTCTCAAGGATTTCTTTTGTAGCCGCGGTTAAAAATAGAAGTGATAATTCTTCAAGATTCAGTTTTGGAGGCAGACTCCTCATGTCTTGGGTTCTGAATTCAGATGAAAAAGAGAACAGCTAGTACTTTGTCTAGGTATTTGACTGAAATCCTCTTCACATGGCTCCCTACCTTCCCATTAACATAAAACTAAGACTCATTTTCTGAAATCCTGATCTTCAAGAACAATGCTTTCAGAGTCACTGCCCAAAGGAGCCAAGAGGAAAAAGGTTTATTAGCTTTCCCTGGCATGTTTGGCATTATAGAGGCCTTCTCATGAATAAGATTGATAGATGTCTCACTGAGGATTTTGTTGTTAACTTCATTTAAACTATTTCCTTTCACCTGGGGATAGCTCTGATAAATTTTTTTGCAGAAGAAAGCAGTTTGGTACACGATATTTGACATTTTATTCCCATAGCAACTTCCCTCAGAGAGCTTTCCAGTTCAGTTATTAATGAGGTTATTCTCATAGTAACTCTTAGGGAGGTGAATATTCCCCACTTTCCAGCTGAAAAAGATGCTTCATGGTCTATTATGTGTTTCCTGATCAGAGGGAAGTCTATTACAGAGAAGTGAAATTTAGATTTTCTGTATTTTAGCAATACACTTTTTCAAGGAGTATCTTTTCTGCGGGACACACCTGTCAACCTGTTTCTCCTTGCAACAGATTTCAGAGATTGTTTTTGTCTGCTCATCCATAAGTAGGCAACTTGGTCAGTCAGAAACACTCTTTTCTCAACAAAAGAGTGCTATGTTTTATCACTTACCAATGGTCTTACATTTTACATTGGAGCAGGTACTGCAACTTTTCTCCTTGGTTTCAATGTAGAGTTTACACTCTGAAGGAGCTATGAAAAGCTGGAGACTCACAAAGGCCTCACTGCTGTTCACTGGCTGTGATAAGGTCCAATACTTCAACTCAATTGTTCCTTGATGACTTCTGATGTTTCCAGCGGTGCTTCTGAGTTAATAGCTTTTCTGAACCAAATCTCTGTCCTGTCAAAAACCAAAACTGTTTTCATAGCAACAAAAAAGGATCTTCGATTAGTACCTTCCCGACTGATCTTAAAAAAATCACTAACGTTTGAGTTTTATAATCATAAAATTTTGTAAATTGCTGCTTTATAATAGGATACATGGATGAGAAGTTCTAATTACTTTCCATTGAGCCAGATTAGTCAATGTAAAAGAAACCTTTCTACTAGAAAATATGTTACCTGAATGCTATATGCTAACAGAACACAGATGCAGCTAAATTAGTTCTGTTATGATAAACTAACCTATAAAAATACTGAGGATTTGACACTGCCTGACTAAATCCCAATCATTTCCATGTGACAATGAGGTCAGGGCTATGGACTTAAATATCAGTTGCATTGTTAGCCAATGTGTCAAACCTAATAATAAGCTAATGGTAAATTCAGTTACTCATGTAACGTAGCTTCAGTGCCAGCCTAAATAGAGGGAGAATCATGTTCTGTCATAGAAAGGTGTGGCCATTTTCATGGGGCCAGCTTCACGTGACCAGGCACAATGAATCCTGTTCACAAGAAGTGAACATATCCACCACACTAATGTATAACTATTTCCAGCTACTATCAAATCTTTTCTGATGTCCAGACTTGTGTTAACCAAGCTCTGGCAATTGACAGACACCACTATTGGTTATTTAGTAAAGGTGAGAATTGTTACCATATTTTGGTCCATCCATAGGAACATCTGATCTCTGATGACGTTTTTCATAGCACTGAGTTGTACACCAATATTTAAATCCCTGATCAGTTGCTACAGGCTTCTCACAACAATCTGTTGCTACTGGCTGTTTGTTGAAAAAGCGTAGTAGATTTAGCACTCCAAATTCCTTTCACTTTTCTGTTAAATCTAAAAGTGAAAGCCCCTGTATTTGAAGTCCAGTTGGGGTTTTTTAGCTTAATGGATGGATGTTTAACCCATCATCATAAGAGAAGATAATGAGATATTGAAAAGGGCTGCTTTAAAATTGTGTTCCTGAAGGGTTATGCTAAACTGACTCACACAACCAAGACCATCTAGGCCAGTGGCCTCTCATCAGCATTCAAATTCTTGTTCTCAGTCCATGGTATCACATTTTCAGATTGATTAGATCACTGACTCTCCACCTCCACAGAAGTTGCATTAGAAGAGTGTCTTGTCTGTGATTTCCTGCAAGGGGCCAGCTCTGCATAGATCTCTTGTCTTAGTCATAGTCTGAGTCTTCCCCACTTTGTGCCTGCACTGTGCACCAGTTCTACCACTTTCTGAACTCGTCTGTTGGTTGATGACATTCTGGGCATAAATTGCCTTTTTGCTGTATTAGCATACACTCATGCTTGCCACTATTGTATTTTGTCTCTTTTTCCTTTTAAATTGTCTCAGCTGCTGCTGTTTTAAATCTTAAGTATTTGTCAAGGGAGCTTCACCTTGGTTATTACCTGTACCATTAGTCATCATCAGAATTTCTGAAGACCTTGCATTATCCCCGAAAAACCCAAGTAAAACATGTCATTGTCTGTTCTAATTTTTTTGCAGCTCACAGCATCAATGATGACATTAAACAGACAGTCATCCTTTCCTGTTTTATACTGCACTGACAATGAGGACATGCTATGAACTTGGGCATGATCCCTACTAGATTGTTCAGCTGAATTTTTGCAATGACAACACACGTGTTGTGTTCCTTGAATCTTCTGTCTAGCTCTGTCAGCTCTACTTGACCTTTTTTGTTCTTTATTAATAAGAAACAATTTAAAATTCATTAATTTAAATAAGTAACTTTGCCTTCAAATAATAGCAGTTGTACTTCAGACTGTATTAGTTTAAATCTTTCTGACATAGGATATTTATTATTATTTCTACTTATTTCAGTTTGTCATCAAAGTCAAAAGACCTGCTTAGCAGACCCTTTTAAATTTGTCCTTACTTTTATTGCCGGTGCTCACTTATGTGTGAGGACAAAATGCAAGTATTAGAGTCAGTATATATTAACATAACAGGAATCAGAGTTTGATCTCTACTTTGATATAAAGAAATTTCTGTTAAATACATAAATTCTGTACTAATAAGCACTGTAACTCCCCATGAAGGTGACCTTCTCATTCTACTGCCCTTGAAACTAGACTTCTAACAATTCTAGTGTTGTAGGTAAATCATAAGGTGTCACAGTTTGCTGAATCCAGTCTAAACGTCCATATTGCCATCAAAAGGGATGCTCTTGCTGTCCTCTGTTCCTGCTGTCTGCAATGTGCCAGAGATGATCTCTATGTGATTACCTCATTTTCTTGTCAGTTTTTCAAAGAACAAGTCTTTTACTGAGAGGATCATGTGCTCTTGTCAAGCATCACATGAAAAGCATCATAAAGGGCTAAAATACAGTGTTGGTGAGGTGCTCTTTGAGATAAACTTGATATGTGTGTATGCTCTAAAGCATATAGGTTATGTTTCTGATGTTGGGAAATATAAATATTTTCCACTTCCTCTCATTTTTATGCTGTCTGAAAATAGAAATATTTCCTGTGAAAAGCCAAAAGCTAAATGAAAAGTACCATTTTTTGCAATATTCTGATTTCAGAAAAAAAATACCAGAAATGCACACACACACTCTACATGGATATGTTTGCATGGGTAGACTGCAATAATAGCAACACAGAAATCATCATGAATCAATACTGGGTAATTTTTAAAATCTTTAGTTGAGATCAGTGAAAACCTGTTGATTTTGTAGTTCTTAAACTCTCTTCTCCAATGGAAAATAGGAAAAGTGGAAAGAAGGCACAAAGCAAAAAATGAGAAGGGCTCCAAAACTAGATAACTCTGCTCTCATTGGAGTTGAAATCACATTCTTACCCAAAAGAACAGAACTTTCATATTGCTTTGTGTCCTCCAGACTGAGATTATTTACTTAAAAGAAGAATTCTTCCTCTCATCTCTTCCTGCATTTGCTCAAGCAAACCATGGCAGGCAAGAACCTGCTTTTCAGTTACTCTCTTTTTTTCTCAGCCACCTGAGAGTACTGCTGTATGCTTATGAAACAGAGCAACCTGTCTGAAGATACAGAGGCAACACACTAAAATATATAATTAGAAAATTTTATGGTTAAATTTTGGGCTAGTATTGAAGAGACATAAAGCCAAGAAAACTGACTTTAACGTAATGCTCCCAAGAAACACTGTGAGAGAGATGTGCCACAAGAGTTCTGATCTTAGCCAGTAAACACCTACTTGTGCTCAATCCCTCAGAAAGGAATAGTTAATTTCATTAAATCTGTGTTAAAACTCTTGTGGAGCAATGCAGCAGCCAATTCTTACACCTTCCACAGAGAAATAAATTTCTGTTTTTACACAGGTTAACAATCACAGCAAACCCTGCAGTTCCTGGTGCTTCTGGTGAAGCCCTTGCTAAGGCTATCACAGGACAACTTTTCAGAAGACTTTAGGGGAAAACTAATGACTGTGTCCTTAATCAAAATCCTACTGCAGTTTACAGCCATAAGACTCACTGTGCTGATTTCAGTGGCTGCAGATAAATCTCTGCTACCAGTAAATCCCTCCCACTGGCTCACAGAAGATGACACCCACATCCCTAAAAGTACCGGATGAGTTTTCTTGAGTTTTGTTTTGGTCATATATCTGCAGATTCTCAGAGGACGTCTTGAGACTGTAGGATGGCACTGAGTAGTTTCTGTTTAAACTTCCCTCAGAGAAAAGCTGTAAAGATCACAGCCTGTTCTTGTCCAAGGGGTAACTTTGTCTTACAGGCTTCAGGTAGTTGCTTGAGATAGTTTTCAGAATAGATGTATTTAATGTCAGCATGATTTTAATTTGGCTTATTAGAGGTATAAATGGCTCTCAAGAGAAATTTTCATTTGATCTTGGGTTCAAACAGATTCTTGTTTACCAAGGAGTCGCAGTTTTCTTGTGAATGCAAAATCTTATCTTGATTTCATTTTTGATTATTAGAGAAAAGCATTAAAAAAAGAATTATGTTCTTTTTCAGAATTAAGAGGGGAAAAAAGTTTTGAGAAGCAGTCCTAGCATCTTTTTTCTTTAGCAGCTTGGTTACTTTCAAATGCTAATTTTCTTTGGAATGTAAATTTTATTTCTGGTTGTGGCAACACATGCCTGTTTCTGTAATGGTGCAAATGATTAGCTGATTCACCAAATTCTTCTAGTCTGTTTTTGTAGCATTTTGGAAAATGGTAGGCTGTTGTAGTTTTTTCCGGTATTCATTTTAACCTAAGACATTCAGAAAATTGGCCAGCCATTTAGGGAAATCCCCACACTTTTTAATGATGTGATGTGAGGTGGATTTCACTGATTACAGTGTAGATCCCCATGATGCTGGCACTGCTTTTTATGAACAAACCATACATTGTCCCTAAATATTCTGTGAATTTGATGTGTAGCTAAATTCCATGTGAAGTACTACCCTGTAGGAGGATTGACATAAGGAAATAAGAATTTCTGTAATACATCACAGCAAATGTTTTTCAGCCCACACTTCTATCTGTGGTACCAGCTATGTATTGATAGAATATAGAACTAAGAGAGGTATAAATAAAATTGCATTGTTGTTTTTCCAACACCATGGTACTGAGGTATTCTCCCCATTTCTGACAATCTAGGGAAGAGGTTGCTTCCACTGTGTAATGTTTGAAATGTGACATAGATGGGAGATAACAAGGAACTCTGTCAATCTGCCTTTTTTTTTTTTAAACAGACTTTTCCTCTGAAAAACTTTCTGATGAATAATTAAACTTTTTGCCAAATCAAAATGCCGTTATTTTCCTTTACAAAAATGAAGTTTTATGCTGGGAAAACAGAGATGGTTTTGAAAGTTTGAATGGAATTCAAGTTTACCTTTTCAGATTTCATTTTGTGGCAGTTCAAAGCTATACTACATTTCTGTGATATGACACTTCTTCAAAGGCATTGAAAACTGATTCTTCTATCCTCTTCTGTAGACCTAAATCTTGTATCTGGTTGCAACTCCCATAACCCAACACACCACCAGCCCTGGGTGAACAAAGCATACATCATGCAAGTGCTGCTAGTATACCTGCAGAGTGGGAGATACAGTCATCTTGCAGGTGGCTTCACAAGGAAGCACAGTATAGAAATAAACTACTGAGAAAAAACCTCTTTGGATCAATCAAGAATTCTGAAATGAAAGTCTTTTGATAATACAGAAATGTTTCACTTTGATTGAAGAAAGTGAATTATGCAAACATGATCAGACTGAAATGCATTTTAAAGTTCAAAGCAAAATAAGCTGAATTTTAAATAAAATTTGTTTGACGAAGATCTTCAATTCTGCCTAATTGTAAATAATGATAAATGAATGATTATAAATATAAATACAAATGAATAATTATAAAAATATTAACATAATATATAGAGTTTATATTGAGAATAATTAATCCTGAAGAATCGAGACATTGTAATGCAGTTTAAATGCAATGCCCCTAAATACAATAGGAAACACTATGATTCATCATTAATGAGATAAAACCAGCTCTGAAACTGCTTTTTTTCTTGTCCTCCAGTTATGTATCTTTCTAACTACTAGGTTTCCCAATCAAATGAAGTATAGCAATGTCCCATTTTACTCAGAAACCTAAGAAGCTATACAGACTTTGCTCACCTCAAAGACATGCCTGGCTTTATCCTTCTGTCAGCAAAAATTCATTTCTTCCTTAGTTTAAACAGTATCTTACTTCACTAGTGCACTTGCCATGAATAGAACATGATGGAATGTGACTTCTTATGACTGCCCAAACTATTTTATGACCCGTAATCTAATTTTTAGGCACTGTTTATGGTTGTCCTGTCTATGTCCATTCAAGCTAGTGATTCTATCATGAGTACTGAATATATATGACTGTATCTGCTTGGTTACTCATCTTATGTGTCTTTGTGTGAAAGGACAGTAACAATTTAAACAAGATCTGATGGCTGCTAAGGGCTACTGAGGTTCTGTCAGCACAGTCCATGGACCTCCCTGGAAAAGACTAGAGAATTTGCAAAGTAGACAGACATAGAAAGAAGACTGCAGAACTAGTCTGAAACCCTAATAAAGTGCTATCCAAAGAGTCTCAGGTCAAACCATACAAGCCAAATCTAGAAGGAAATTTGATTTAGTTCTTAGTCTGTTTTTCTGATTCACAGAAACAGGAAGCATTAAAACACCGCAAAATAGACTTGCAAGACAGTGCTCAGACTTACATAAAAATCTATTTTCTTGGTTGATGGCTATATCACTTCTCCTTGTTTCTGTTTTCTCTTGAGATCAGTGAGAATGAAGCTAGATGTCTTCAAATGTTCACTGTGTTAAAAATATGTCTCTACTATACACCTCCTAATGCTTTAGTGCTCAATGTTCTGGTTTTGGCTACTGCCAGGCAGTCCAAATAAACCAGTGGGACCCAACCAGAGAATGTCTGTATTTTGCTTGTCAGGTTCTTCCAACTTTTCTTGAACTGAAAGGCCTGTACTTTATTTTTTATTGCGCAAACCCTGTGTATGTCTGTGTTTTGACCACATTTGATTGGATATTATCTCCAGGAGATGCAAAGTTCTTTCAGGTAATGGTTATTGAGTGTACTTGGACTAATCACATATACATGCAGTAAATATTCCTCAGCTGCAATGAGAAAACAGATCTCAGCTTTATCTAGAATACACCCAATCTACATATTGCCTCTTGAGCTAGATGTAATTTACACTTGAACAAATGATGAGTAACAAGAGAATTTTTTAAATTAGTAAAACTACAAGTGAAAGGGTAGAAGTGTTGTGATCTTTTGTGGTATCATACATCAAACACGTAATGATCTGTGTTGATGTAACTGTCTTTTTTTGTTCAAGTCACCATAGCACTCATGAATAATGCAGCAGAGTTGAATGCATATGAAATGCTTCATTGTTTTAACATATATCATTATGTATATATGCTGATTAAAAAAAGAACAGGCATTTCCGCTACAGCTATCCAGTGGTTTTGCACTGCAGTTGTAAAAACCCAGTAGTCTGTGATGTGAATACTTTCCCCAAAGTATACTTCATCCTTGGGGAGCAGTGGAGCAAGAAATATTTATTTTATCTTTCACTAGAAAGTTTTATACCAAATATCTGCTCCAGCAGTGCTCACGCACTTCAGAAGACATGCCTGAGAAATGGTGTGGTATGAAGTGGATGCCAGGTTCTGTTCTCAGCTCTATGACAACTTGATGTGGGGGTTTGAATCAGCCCACTGATTTCTGTACCCCCACTTCCACAGCAGTGTGAACTTTTCATGCTTTAAAAACTACTTTCAGTCTTCATAGTGGTTTTATAAAGCACCATTACCTGAGTTGGCTCTTGCTCCTCTCCCAGTTACTTGTATGGCTGAGCTCTAACGTACTTCCCATGCCTGATTTTACAGCTGCTTAGAGATGTAATGGTTCATTTTTCTACAGACAGTGGCAGAAGATATTGAAACACTTGCCTAAGATCACATGATAAGACTGTGGCAGTAGAGGGACTCCTGTGTACAATTCAGTCACAAACCACTGCACCATTCCTCTTGGTATTCCTGGTAGTTTTTGAATATACTAATGTATCTGATGAAGTAATGTAATGGCTAGGGCCACATTTTTTTACTTTCCCTGGCAAGTAGGGTGAAACCTTTAATTCAGCTTATGAATCCCATTACCATCGTCTAGCTTTTATTTGTTCAAGATCAAACAGCTGGAAAATGCTCTACATGGAGCTAATTCAAAACTATGATTCTAATTGAAGTAAGGTATACTTGCACTCAAAATTATTAATAGAGACTTGAATCTGTGCAGTGGAATGAATTTAAGATTTATTTGAGTGTGACTAAATGTAAAGAAACAAAATACATTCATTTATATGCATATATATGTAGCGTACAGCTGAAATGAATAGGCTTCCATCGCTCTAATATCATATCATGCAACAGATTTCATAAATGCTGATGTATTTTCTCCCTTAGTTAACCAAATATCTGGTTTATTCTATAGTCTTTCTCAGTTTTGAATTAATGGTGATTTTTAAGGGATAAAGTTGGGAGTTGGGGAAGGGGAGATTATAATACTCGATTTTTCCAAATTGGTGAAAACCAAAGAAACTCCCTCATACTGTTGTTAATAAAAGTCTGATTCTGTGGGTCTACCTGTATAAAAAAGTTCCTGAAGATAATATAAACTAATTTTGGTTTCTGAAAAGTGTTAGTTGTCTTAGACTCAAATTCAGAGCCCATGTCTAAGACCACCTATGGTGTGGTAATAAGATGAAAGAAGAGCTCAAAGAGTTGGAAAACACTTTTTTTTCTCTTGAGTAAAAGATAGCAAGTAAGCTATTTTCAAAAAAAGTAATAGTTGTATTACTGTTACTGAAGAAAATGTCCTTCTGCCAGCCACACCATTATCTCAGTGGGGCTTTGCGCTAGAGAAATGTCATTAGCTACAACACCAGGCACCACAAGAGCTAGACGTGTTATGTTTTGGAGGACAAGAATTTAATACTTGTGTTCTCCTCATTGCACAGAGGAAATGACAGTGTCTGACCTTGCTGATTTTTTAAACATTGGAAATGACTGAGGTCATGGTGAGCTGTAATTCTTCTCAGAGTAAGTGATGACCTTTTGGCATTGAATTTTCATAAAAAAACACAACACAAAACAAAAGGAAAAAAAACCCCACCACACCAAAAACCCTCCCAAAACAAAAAGCAACAACAAAAGCCAAACAAAACCCCCCAAAACCACAAACAAACAAAACCAAAAAAAGGCCAAAAAAACCCAGAAAACAACCAACGTGGTGAATAAAATTAGCCAAAAATGTGCAGTGTAAGATTAAAAACACCTGAGGAAAACACCCAAGGTGTATGACTAAAGTAGTACTAAGGTGGCAGTGAACTTAGCTCAGCCATTCACAGCTTATCAGGTCTGTGATGATAACATGACTTCTGCTTGGCTGATCTGTTGTAGATGGGACTGATGCTTAAAACATCTTAGTGTCACTCAATGAATGAGTTTCAACTGCAAAAGTATCCCATTTTTATTCTTTCCTAACATCCCAAGGGAGGAACTTCCTCAGTTTGTGAATGTGCAGTGTTCTATGTTTGAATGATCAATAGAGACTTAGTTGTCTCACTTTAGTGAATTATCCCTTTCCAGAGAACCAGAGTGACTGCAAGTCTAGCTCATTTCAGATGCAGGCTCAGGTTTGATTACATACTTCCACAGTCATTTAAAATTATCTTTATTTTCTCTTGCATGAAATGTGTTGCAATCATTGTACCTTAATTTAAATAAGGCTTATGGAATGGTAAGCTGTAAAAAGAAAGGGTTTTTTTATTTAATAAAGATACAAAACTGTAACATCTCACTTTCTATTCAAGTTAAATGTAAAAATTCATAAAATTTGGTCAATTGTTGTGGCTATGTTTTTTAACTACTTATTTGGCTTACTAATACTCTGTCTTAAATTCCATGGTCTAGTACCTCACTTAATAATTTCAGTCTTGTGGGAATCCAATTTATAATTAAATCCAAATAAAATAATAAGTTTGTCTAGTAATTCAGAGCAGTAAACAAACTAAAGAAGGAAGTACAGAGATATAGAATAAAAGTTATTTGGACAATAAAATTGTCCTTTTCATAGACAAAAATAAATGCTTCATCTTAGTTTTACAAAAACAAAGTAATTCTTCAAACTGATGCATTTCAAAACCAGTCAGACTTCAGAACATAATATAGTCAAAGTCTTACTGAAATGTGGCTTGACTGAAATTGAGATAATTACACACTATTTCAACAGTTTTTCAGTTGTTTTGGCAACTGGACTCAGCTGAATGACTGCGAAATAAAGAACAAACTCCAACTAATCTTTCTTTAAGGAACATGTTTGTTTAAAAAAAAAAATTGGCAAGATAAGCAAGACACATGAGAAGGTTTTAAAGCAGAGGAGTGACACAGACAACACCAACATGCTGGAGGGAAAAACTGATGCCTCTTTCCTATCAAAGTTATTAATGAGTTTAACATATGGTTTATAATATTTTCAAGGCTGTGCTGAATTCCTACTTAAAGTAAGGAGCATCTAGATACCCAGTCAAGCACTTGGGAGGAATGACTTGTGGGAACAGGATTTAAGTGGGCCTAAGTTTATGTGGAATGTCATTTTCGTAATCTGTTTTATTGACCAGATCGGTATTGACCAGCAAGAACTACAAGAGATTGCCCCACTGGTAAAGACTGTCAGCAGAGACCTTAACTGCAGCTTGCTGACAGACAATCCTGCTTCTCAGACATCTGCGTAACCCTAACTCTTACATGATTCAGCACAAAATTTGTTTTCCCATTTTCAGTTTCCAAGCAGCTTATAAACCCATTGCAAGCTTATGCATTTTTATTTCAGTATCCAAATCCTAAAACTGCTATATTCACGATCTTTGCTTCCTGTAGACTAGAGTCTGCTGCTTTCAGCTCTGTCAGCTCTGGATTTGATTTGTCTCCAGCAATTACCAGGAAGGTGGTTGCTATAGCTGCACTAATGAAAGGAGCAACCATGTTTCCTTGAAGGCAGTGTAAGCAAACGTAAATAAACAAATGCTTTGTAGTGTTCATAGTGTAAATGAGAAAAGGGGAAAGTAAGATATTAGCACTTTTCAGTGACTTGATCTATATCAACCTTGCAACTACCTATGCAAAGTTTAGCTTAAGATGTTACATATTTTTTAGGCAAATATGTAAAGTATTATTAGTTTTATAGGATTTTCTTCTTCATTGTGATTTAAGCCACATTTTTGGGTGGTGAGGCACTGGCACAGGTTTCCCAGAGAAGTTGTGGGGGCCCCACCCCTGGAAATGTTCAAGGCCAGGTTGGATGGGGCTTTGAGCAAACTTGTCTAGAGGAAAGTGTCCCGACACATGGCAGGTGGGTTGGAACTGGGTAATATTTAAGGTCCGTTCCAACCCAAACCATACTTTGGTTCTATGATTTTTCCAGTGACTGTCTCCATAATTTTGCAGATTATTGTTACAGCAATAACAGCTGCATAGATGAAGGTTCATGACCAAATCTAGGAACATAAGAAAGTTTTAATTTAAAAAAATCCTGTTAAGTTGCACTGAACTTTGTCATCTCTGGTTCACTGAATTTAGCTCTAACTGTGACTTTTGTCTGACAAGTGACTGTAAAAACTGTATCACACATTGTCGTGTTTCTGTTTCAGTGACTTTGCATCAATTTTGTTCAGGATGTTGTTGAATTTTTTTTTAAAAACCACCAGATCTACAAATGAAACAGAGATTTGAAGATCCTGCTGTGTTCAATCTCATGCAACAACACCAATAGTATTTTTGAGAACTGAAATCTCACTCACCCTCACAGCAAACCTCTTCAGTGTCTAGGTCAGGTTGTGCTGTCAGATTTTCATGAAGTGCGAGTAAATCCAGTCTATGGTCAAGCTAAAATTAAAAATCTTAAAGCAAACTTATGCTACATTTATGAAATAGACTTACAATATTAGCATTATGTATTGCATTAACATGGAAAAGTTTGCAGGGGCTAATCATACTAGCTCATCATGAGACAAGCTTCTATCATTGTAACAGAATATAGGATTATCCTGCAGAGTCATTACTCTAACAATACTATCCGTTATATTACTATGTATCTGTAGGCAGATGGTGTTACTTACCTGAATTATTCAGTACACTTTTAATACATCGTAATATTTCTGGAAAATGCTGAGCAGTTTTTGCTAATGGCTGTTGAATGTTAACTTCTGTCTTGTTACTTGGTTAGGACAAAGATGTGTTTCTCTTTGGAGATACTGAGCACTGGAGGCATTGGACCAAGATGAATTGATGAACAAAATGAATGGAGCATATTTTAAAGCAAACTTCCTCTTTATTAGCTACAAAAAATATTTCATGTTTTAAGAGAAAAAGTGAATACCATATGGTAAAATGACATTAGTTGGAAACAATGTAATTTCTTTTCTTATCTGATTTCTGATTCTGACTTACCACACTACAAACTTTTCCTTTTCTTCTCTCCTTTATTTTGCAGTTAACTTTGACCACTTTCAAATATTGCGAGCTATTGGGAAAGGGAGTTTTGGAAAGGTAAGAATCAACTTGTTTTTAGCAGTTAAAAATCTAAGAAGGAATTCCTTTGTGTTTTTCTGATGTGACTTGATTAGGTAAAAGAACATAGGTTTTGTAGCTTTTTCCTTCTTAAAGATGTCTGATCACCAGTATGAACTGACTATTCATTAAATTATTTGTATTATAATACATTCACTAAAATCCATTGAACAAAAATTAAGTCTCCCCAGTGGAGATTGGCAGAATTTAGAAATCTGAAAAAAAAAAAGTGGGAGCAGACTGCTTCTTTAGACAGTCCACTAGAGTGATCTTGTTCTTAAATCTCTGGACTTATTTATGTCTTTAAAATAATTGCTGTATTTTAAAGGCACTTTACATAGATTAAATCCACTTGGGACTGTATAAACTGACATACACTATAATTATGATCATTGAGTAAATGTTTGTTCAATTCAACAGGATTTTGCTGACACAGAGAAGATTAATGGTTTGTTTACACATGAGTAGACAACCTTTCTTTCCTATAATAATGATTATAACAAGGTTTTAAATTTTAATATGGGTAAATACAAGGCCATGAAGCCAGAGAAAATCATATTATAAAAATATTAGAAGCCATTTCTCACAAGAATACATTTGAAGGTGAAATATAACTCATACTTAATCAGGTAACTGGTCAGGCAATGGCTATCTAGATCTAGATTTGAATGATTCTTGAGTATATGCCAGCTCAGTGCTGGTGAGATGCTTCTGTAGTCACACATTAAGAACACACACACAGGATTTTGCTGGTCCTTGGCTTTCATGCAGAAAAATTACTTTAATTTTAGATACTTCTTGCAGGACAGCATGGGCCTTCATAGTGTGATCTTTATTTGATTCAGTTGTTTTCAAGAGAAACCCTCTTTGAGGTCAATAGGAGAATACATTGCTAGAGCAAAATGGTTTTTCAGAACTCCTTAAAAATTAGGGCAGCTGGAGATCTATGATTGATTATTATCACAATACAGTGATGAAATGCCATGTCAAACTAGAGGTCCAAGGGTGCAAGTTAGGCACAGAAGAAGAAGTTAAAGATACATCCAAGTCATGTTGGCGCTCACAAAGATCACCTGCACCCCTTTTTCTTCGAAGCTTCCCCATTCATACTTCTACCATCTCTGCCCTTTCAAAGGGGCCCTCAACCTTCCACATCAGGCAGGAAAATAAAAGAAACCTACAAGCTTTTTGAAGGCTTCTTGGTTCATGTTTGATCTACTCTTTTCTATGGCATTCAGAAAACTAGAGAATGTTTCTCTGGTATTTCTAGAAACATCTAACTTTCATATAGGTTTATATGACTGCAGTGTTCTTGTGAATCTTTCAGGAATCTGTATTGGTGAGAATAGAGTTTCACAACACTCAGAGAACATGCTTAATGCAAGAA
Source organism: Acropternis orthonyx (assembly GCA_035583155.1). NCBI lineage: Eukaryota > Metazoa > Chordata > Aves > Passeriformes > Rhinocryptidae > Acropternis > Acropternis orthonyx. The sequence goes on from JAWWEU010000125.1 coordinate 62,386,816, forward strand.
AGGACTCATGCATGAGTACTCTCTGAACTTAATCCTTATTTTGCCCCTGTCAAATGCAACAGGAAAGTCCTTGGCAGAACAGACTTTTTTTTCTTCCCTCCCCCAAATGAATACAGGCTTCTGAAAAATCGCCTTATTTTTCCTTCCACAGGCAGGGAAACAAAGAAACCCATTTTAAACCGACCTATTATAACATAGCCAAAAGCACAACGTGGTAAATCAGTCACCATTTCAAATGTCTTTCTCTCTGAGTCAGTCTTGCCTTTATCGGTCATTTAGAAGCCTCGTTGCTGGCAACTTTTCCTATTACTGTCCTTTTGGAAGTACCTGGCAGCAGAAAACGTCAACAAATGATGCAAGACTGTTAATCTCCAGTGTTGGCTGTTTACAGTTTGGGGTCTGTTGTGCTCTAGCATCTTGCAACATATAACACTGTGTTCAGTGTCCTGTTTGCCTTAAACTGCCTGCTTCCTTGATGGTTCCATTGTGGCCTTTTCTGTTTTCTGAGAGCAATAGGATGTTTTAAGACGTGCTCCACTTTTTTATTTTATTGTTGTTGGTACAATATCTCCCTCTCTCTCTCAATATTTCTTAAATTACTCTGGTTGCTACAGCAACCTTAGGCCTCAGCAGGATATTGCTGCAGGAGGTATGTGATATGGCAGAGTCTCTACACAGCTCATCTCGCTTTTGTGCAGGGAGCTCAAGGTGATCCTCAGCACCTCACCCCCTCCACTGGGGCTGACTGATTCAGCAACTATGCTCTGTCCTCCCAGCTGGCTTTGGAAAGCAGCTCCCTGCCTTTTCCTTTGGCATTTTCAGTTCACAGGAGCAACATTTGCTGTTACAGGAGTTCCTAGGCCATTTGGTATCAAACGCTTTGTATCTCAAGAGCTTGTCTTTTCTGAGAAGTGGCCACCTGTTTTAAGCCCTGCCTCAGTACGCACTGTTTCTTAGGGACATGTTAAAAGCAGGTGTCATCTCATAGACACAGCAACATATTCCCCAGAAAAAGTGAAGATACATCAGAGCAGTTGTGAGGAGGGTAGGAAACGAGTGTGGAAAGAAGAGAAACCATGACCATGATCCATCGTCTGGAAACAATCAGGCTCACTTCAGAGGTGAGAGCTCAGGTTGCCCCTTGGTAAGGGACAGATGAAGGAGGTGAGCTCCAAGCCTGTGTAGGACCATGACAGCAACAGTGTCTGCATAAGTTGGCTGTTCTTTTGTTCAATGCAAGTGACATGCAAGCTATGGCAGAATGGTGTGTGACTGCTCACTGCAGACTTGCCCCCACTCCTGGGCGCATGCACACCCAGTGTATGTATCTGTACATGCCCAGGGACAGCCCTGGGCAAGGAGCAGTGGTACTCGAGCGAGGTATGGAGCACTACTCGAAAAGCAGCCTTTCTGGCTTCAGTGACCTTGCTTTGCTAAGTGGATGAAGGTAGATGTTTGCTTATGTTTTGGTGTCTTCATGCATAACTGGAAACAATTGGTGGTTTGTTTGTTTGTTTGTTTTTTGTGGAAGACCTTTGAGTTAGTTATGCTTAGCATATTCCAGCTATTAGTAATTCCAAGTGTATTGCAAGTGGGCAGGTCAGAAATTTTGACCAAACAGGTTTTATTTGGATATTAAATATTTGCCTTCTAAGTAAATCCAGAAGTAGAGAATTTTAAATACTCAAACCAAAAATGCTGAGCGCTGATCAAAGTAGTTATTTCTTTATTAAATTTGATACCTTAGAAGTGCTCTCTATTTTTTCCCATGTTGTCATATGTAGAGCTGTCATTCTTCTCAAAAAAAATTATTGGAAAAACATAGTTTTGAAGATCACCCAATAAGTACAAAACTGACAATGTGTGAAATACGAGAATTTGCATTATCCTTAGAACCATAAAAATAACCATGTAATTGCAGGGGTACTGCTGCAAAATAATTTGTATTCAGGTGTGACAACTAGTTCTCAGGGATACTATAGTACCAATTTTTTTCAAGTTCTTTGTTCATGGGAGTAGATATATTGAGCAATCTGACCTCCTTAAATTAGATTCAAATTATAATTTCAATGTACAGACTCCTTCCTATTTGCCTAAGACTCTGAGATGCAAGACTTGGTTCTGATTAATTTGGTATATTTATATATATTTATAAATTTATATTTATTTACTTGGTAATTTTGTATAAAACTGTGACTTGCTGTGCTGAAATAATTGAAATTACACTGATGTAAAACAGATGGGAGCCCAGAATTATGTCTACACTGATTGAAGGTACTTTGCTAAATATTATGCAAAATATTTCAGAAAAAATATGCTACTGTCCTAAAAGCAACATACTGCAACTGCAGAATATTAATACTGTTTGACCGTATAACAACCTATTTTTTTTTAGCTTGAGTTAATTTGAAAGGATACTAAGCAGATGCTTGGACTGCTTCAGATGTCATGTTTTGCTCAGGGGAATCTGGGAATGAATCCCCCTCTTTCAAGGAAATTCTCTGGCAGAGTAAATGCAAATTTAGAATGTCCATTCTCCATCCTCTTTGTGTAAATCTTTCCAACTCTGCTTGAAGGCTGAGACTATGACCTTTAGTTTTTCAGAGCACATGGGTAAGAACAGACAAGGTAGCTGCATGTCAGGCATGTGCTTAATAGCAGGTTTGCCAATTACTGCCCTGACTGTGAAGCATACAGCTTTCTGATTTCTGACTGGCAGTCCCCTATATCTAGATGAGTGCCTTCTGCCCCTGCAGTGCCACAGCTCCTCCACTGGGCTGTGATTCCTCACGGCAGCTGTAACTGCCCCGTCTGATCTACTGACAGGACATAAGATGCATAACATTATCATGCAGGACCATGGATGCAGTGTGCATTCCAGCTTGAGGCTCTCCACCCGAGAGTGACCTTGCACAGAGGAGCTTTCTCTGACTGTGGTTTTGCATCTCTCCTTTTTTTACGATCTGTCGTGAAACTATGTCACGTGATAGTTTGAGAGATCTAAGTACTCATGTGCCAAATTCAGACCAAAATGTACCTATTGAGACTAAGTGCACCTGCTTCTCACTCTTTCCAGACAAGCATAGCAGCTAGAAATCTTTTCTAGTGGAAAACAGGAGAAACCTATGTTTTGCAGCAAGTCCGATTTTTCAGTCATCCCCATCTTTTTCTCTGGGAAGAGTTTCTCTGATCTACCCATGGCTGCTCAGCCAACACAGCATTATGCAGCTTTATGCAGCAAACCTTGAGGAAATTCTGCCCCAGTTTTACTCAGCAGAACTCTCTCACTTCACTTACTTAGCTCAGCAGTAGCCCATAGGGCACTTTGTCACCCATAGCACTGTGTGACCTCTTAATTTTCAGATTAAACTCAATCTGTAGGTGCTCTATTTTTCACATGTGATACCAAAGGAAAGCAAAGAAGGTAGTTTAGAAGTGGACAGTAGAACACGTTGCTTCTGAAAAACAAAGTTTATCCCTACAGTCATAATCTATTGGTTTCTTTCCCCTGGCTCTGAGGAAAAGTGGCTCCAAGTCAGTCTCTAGTCAAATTTCTTTTAACCTGATGGGTTTTATGTCAATTTGCTTTTACTTTCTCCTAGAAATAATAAAAGATACCACCCTGTGATAACAGCTAAGACATGTAGAAAAACCCCCTTTACAAAGGCAATATTTTCACAAGAGACTTAAAAAATAAGCACAATACAACTCCAAGGAAAATTAATGAGGATTCATAACACCTTCCTTTAAATATACACAAAACAGATGCCTACATCCAAACTAGTAACCTACAGTCTCTTTAGGGGGACATTAGAAGGAAAACCATGGCTCTAGAGATGGACATGTTTAGATCTATACTCTATGTGGAGAGGGTTGTGCCTGTCCCCCTCTGCTGACTATGAAGCTGTGTAGTTGTTGAGTTCATGACACATATTTGGTTTGAAGCATCACACTCTGGGCCGATGAGTGATGGGTGATGATACTCACAGAAAAATGGAAGGAGAATGTTTTAGTAATGTGACTGTGACAGGCTTCCGTACTGCTACATGTAAATAAGGCAATTCTTCACAGACTTCCATTATAATGAGTCATCACAGAATTTGTTGAGGTGCCAGAGCACCTGTTTGTCTCTGGTTTAAAATGACTCCTTTGGAACAAAAAAAACCCCACTCAATTTAAACATTTCCTGTTAAGACTGCACATGAGGAGAGCTCTAGGGCTTTTACTTTCTTTCTTGCACTAGTGGAAAGTTTCAGCCCACTGATGTCCTGCTTAGAGGAAGAGCTGACAGCCAGCAGATAGAAGTACCAGGGAGGATCTCCACTATGATTCAGTGCTGTCATAGCAGTGCAGTCATTTTTCACAGTAACATCAGTGTGGATGCAGATTGTGTTCCCTGAGTTTTAGGAGGAAGCAGCTTTATTATGCTCATTGAAATCCTATTGATTTTGAAAACATGTTGAAGGACGTGCATAGATACACATTGTTAGAAAATGTTTACTATCATTCTGCTTTGAAGTTGTGTGCTAGGCAAGCTTCTACTAACAACAGAAGGTCTGTTTCCAGTGTGCTGAATACCCTTGTCTATATTGGCAGGTAAGAGAACTGAGTGCCTTCTGGAGTCACAGCAGTGTTTCAAAATCTGTTTATATTACATATTTAGGTGCTGTGTGTGGTCCTAGTTTGCCACATTGGTCAAACCTGTAACTGTCAGTTCAGTAAAATCCAATTCTCAGCAGTCTCTCTAGTGAACCCTTCAATGGGGAGGCTTTTTATGTAATGAAATAGGAGACTCCTTCAAACATCTCAGTCTTGGTCAAGTTACACATAAAAATTATGCTGCAAGTTTGTGTAAGTGAATGAACTTCTGGACTTAGGTTCTGAGCCAAAATCCCCAAATTTTGTACTTTGTAATGTGACTTACTAAATTGAAGTGTTCCCATCATCTATGAGTACATCAGGAATTGTCCCTGAAAATTCTGCTTATGTTTTTGAAGGACCTGTGTTAGTTTGAATAATTAATTTCCATCCCTCCATTTCAGTTCAACCCCACCTGCTACCTCTTCTTCCCCCAAAAGGCCAACCAAGATTCCCCATTGTTTCACAGCCTGGGTTCTTTTCATATAAACGCAAACCTTTGTTTATCTTGAGGGCATCACCAGTATTCAGACTTTCTATAACAGTCCGAGGTGGAAAATGAAAAAAAACTTCAGTACTCACCACTGTGTAACATTGATGGACTCAAACCAAAATGTTATTATCCATGTTTTCCTTAATTAGCAGACCATCTCCATTAGGGAAGGTAGTTAGAATCTTTACTTGATCATACCTTATCATTACAGGTTAAAAGTACTCTATTAACTCCCTATTTGGAGTAGATTTGAGCTCAAAGACATACTTTATGAAAATAGAGTTTCAGAGAAATAAATGTGTTTTGGTTTCCCTGGCCCTGTTCCTCTCAGTTCAGCTGTGGAAAGTCACCTTAATTTCTCCAGACCGTTTCTGAATATTGAGCACTCAAGTTCCTCAAAATACAACTCAGACCCCAAGGGATTTCTTTTTGGTTGTTACCATATTGTATTCTGATGTCTGAGCATGAATTTTATGAGTCTGTACTATAATTTTACGTATTATATGGGAGTGTGTATGTGTGCATGTGTAGATGTACATAAATGTACAAATAAAATAATGCTGCCCACACCAAGTGAATCGAAATACCTTTGAATTTAGGCACTACAGAGTTGTGATACCTAAACCAGAGCTTCAAGTGCATAGTCTGTATATGTACTGAAGATTAAAATTTCTGATTGGAGTCTATGACTGTATCAGTAACGCACATTACACCAAAATAATATTTTCAATGAATATTCTCTTGGCTGTGAGGACATATTAGGAGTGCCACTTGAAAAAGTCTTGAGCAAGTAACAGCAAAACCCCCTTCAGAGCAAAAGTCTGTTGAGGATACAGTTTCCCTCCCTGTGTGGATGTAGGACTGTCATAAAGGTTTACAACAGCTTTGGAGATGAGACACAGAACAATTTTTTATTTCTGTGTTGCCAGAAGTCACATTTAAAATGATGCTTCTTGGATGTGGTGCTGGTGACTTTTCAGCTCCATTCTCAATGTAAACTACCACAACAAAAAACAATCCAGGTTTTCTTGACTAAGATTTTCTTCATGCATTTACAGTATTATTTGACTTTTGAAAAAAGAAAAAACCCTAAACAAAACAAAAACAAACAAACAAACAAAACCAAAGTAAAAGAAAAGAAATTTACTGCCATGGAGTAAATCATTGCAATGGACTCTTGTGAATTAAAACATACTATGATAAATCTCTCTACGAAAATTCTTTTTCCTTTCAACAATAATTAAAGAAGCATAATTCAGATATTTAGATGAAATATTGAACCTTGGGAACACAGACAAGGTTTATGATGCAGTAATCAAGATGTGAGTATTGACTTTGTGGGAATGAGGACAATGACTGTGCATTTTCCTAGGCAGGAGGCAATAATTTCTGTGACTAATGAAATAGCCTGTGAATTCAGCAATTGGAGTGTATTCCTCCCAGCTTTACTATGTAACTTCTGAAAGTTATGACACTCTTACACTTCCCCATTTCTTCTTATGCAGGAGTGGGGTGTTCTTTTGTTAATTCTTTTAATTACAGGGTATTACAAAGAATCCTGCAGAGCTATGAAGTGAACTTTCAGAAGGTGTTACTCAGTTGTAGTATTCAGATCTGAATTATTTAAATACCACAAAAGGGTCCTTTTTTCCAAATTCACAACTGAGTTTAGTTTCTCAAGGTGTCAAAATTTTTCTTTTATTTTGCTGTCGATTAGGTGTGCATTGTACAGAAGAGAGACACCAAGAAAATGTATGCCATGAAATATATGAACAAACAGAAGTGCATTGAGAGAGATGAAGTTCGAAATGTTTTCCGGGAGCTACAGATAATGCAAGGCCTGGAACATCCCTTCCTAGTCAATCTGTGGTAAGGAAACCTTTAAAACGCTATCAAGGGTCTCTTGTTTTCTCCTTATTGCTGAATCAGTCCAGGCTAGTGAAGGAAGGAAAGCCTCTTTTGGTGACCTCTTTTGTTTAGGTATTAAGGTTTTGTAGAGGGTTTCATTATTCATTAATATTTTGAAGGTGACTTTTTGCATTGGAATATTTAAACATCATCTTCACTGTCTTCACTTCTGGTTTAGTTTCTCTCCAGGTTGTTACAGCAGTGTGTGCAAATGTGTGTGTTCTGTGCGGTTTCATAATTGATTTTTGACAATACTTGGATTAAACATCCCATAAAGCTGTGGAATATCAAAACCAACCATTCAATTGGGTTTTTTTTAAATTTAGATGATTCAGAGAAAATTCAAAACTCAATTACTTTTAAAAATTGCTGACATGGAACATCAGAAAAGCTTCTTTTTGTCACTGGAATGGCTCATATTTTTTCTGTGCCAGTTGCTGAGTTTCTTGGCCACATAGGAGTCTAAGAAAAAGCTGGTCTAAAAAATGTAATGACTGGCTTCAACTACACCACCAACTTAAAATATTTCCTGGCTTTTATGTAGTGATAGTAGTAATGGGATACAGGTTTTTCCTACCTTACCTGAAAATGACCTGTGTCATTTAGAAAAAACCCCAACAAACCATGACTGGGGAGACATAAACCATTATGATATGAAAATTTTTCAGTTTGTGAATAGCTTGATTGGCTGCAGATGGTCACAACATAAACAGACCTGTTTTAGCTGTCTTACTAGAGGTCAGTGCCTAATCTACAGTGTTTCGCCCATCCTTTACCTCACTCTTGACCTGTACAGGTGAAAAATTCCTGAGAACCATTTTATGAATCAAAACCAAATTATATGCTGTCTGGAGTGAACACAGCTTTAGTATAATTGCACTCATTTATAACAGCAAAGCATTTCAGCCCAAAATTGATTCCAAAAGGACCTAATCTTATATATCTATGGATACAGATATATAGATATAGATATATGTGCTCTTTACTTGACATGAATGATCATATTTGAGCTTATCTAATACCCTGTTGAAGGCTTAAAGAAAAATATATAAACAATATAAACATTTTGACTGTAATACAAAACTTTTCCAGTATATTTTCCAAGGTTCCAGCAACCTGTACTCTAGACATTTCTTCACCAAAGACATATATATCTGTGCTTAAGAGCCTGTGAATTTCTCTGTCATGTATTTGTCTAATTGTTTTTGAAATCGCACTAACTCTTTAACACACTGTCTTTTTCAAGAGGTGTGAAAGTTTCCACTATGTAACTACTGTACAGAAACAGTCACAGGTTAATGTAATCTACAAGACAAATATACCAGTGCTGTAGGACTAAAGAGGGAATATTTTGTGTGAAATAAAAAGTATGTTAGATTCCAATTACTGAATTAATAAATATTCTCTATTGTTTTCTTTTTTCATGCCAAAGATTAAACTTGAAATAAGCAATACCTTAAAATGTACTAGATGTGATGATGATTTTTATTCTTCTTGCACTTCTAAGATACTGTCGCAAGATCTCGAGGCTCAGTGTTATATGTTTATATTTCATATGCGTATATGAGAAATGCAGAAAATGAATGTAGTACTCTAGAATTTACCAAGCATTCCAGGCAAAAAGGACATGATTTAAGATGCTCCAGTGCACTGACAATATTCTCTATTTGATGTCTCTAGCAATGGTCATACTTGACAAATTTATCTAGGATGCTTATTAGAATGACAACTCTCACGGATGAGGCCTGAAATTTATCACTTGCATTAACCATTGTGACCCAGCTCAGCAGCCAGCAGTCCTGTCCTTCTGTCATCAAGGTTAGTTTTCAGATCTATGGTATGAGACAGAAGAACATGGAATAGGCTGAAGATTTACATCCAGATCTAAACTCAGTGCCCAGTCAGGGATAGTCCTCTGCAAGCATGCAGTTTGCTTATGCAACTATTAATCCCCTGCTGCCTTAAGTATCTCAGGGCTTCCCAGCCTGAAATGGGCATGGAGACACCTCACCTTGGCTCTCCTTAGGGCCAAAACACAAACCTGTGGGAGTACAGCTAAGGTAGTAGGGGAACAACATCCAGGAACCTTCCCAGGTGCTGCCTGATACACCTGGACCAGTCCTTGGCATGTGTCTGTTCCATGTGAGCCAGCCCCTTCCCAATCAGCTCCCGGGATAGTTCCAGCGTCAGTGTCCCAGAGATCAATGGGATGTGGCCTAGCAGAGGCATGAGCTGCTGCTCCCTGCTGGCTTGCCTGAGTGTTTCATCTACTACAATAACCAGGGAGGCTAAATGAGAGCATGAGATCCTTCTCTAGGGACCTTCATCCTTCCTTTTGGTGGTGGGCACTGGTGTAGTCAAATCCAAAATATCTGAGACTCTGCTGACATTCAGGGACTTGAACTAAGACAATTAGAACTGTAGAAAATGTTTCAAAACTAATTTTATTGACAATATTTTCCCCTGAAGTGTTCACCTCAAATTTTACATATTCAAATGTCTAGTGATTCAAAGCCCTGATGCCAGAGTGAGTTACTGAACTGCTGGAGAACTTATAGTTCACCCTGAGCTAGCACAGCAAAGGAAAGTCTTGAGCCCAAGCCTCCCTAAAATTAATCTGGTGTACCCCAAATAACTCTTTCCCTGTACCAGACTCATAATACATTTCTATAATTAGCCGTGCACAATCCTACATGAATTTAAAATAGCTTCTGATTTATTTCTGGAGTGTCTACACTTGCAGACTGCAGTATCATGTTTCAGACCTCTGAATGCTCTATCTCAACTTTCACCTGAATTTCAAGATGTTCTATACATTGTCTTCAAATAATTATTTTTCTTACTGAACTACAACAAGGGGAAAACACAAAAATCATAAGTAATGCATGAAAAATGGTCATATCTCTTCTATTAAAACTGAGCCATATGAAGCTCTTAAACATATAAATTATATTAAATTTATTTGATAATTGAAACCACATTTAATTTGTTTATATAATACCATGTCAAAAGGAATACTGCAAGTATGAATGGAATAGTCCCTAAATATGTTATTCTCAGAAATAGTTTATTGAAATAACAACATTTTCATTGATTGTTGGTGAACTAGCATCCTGTTTAATGTATTTTTACTTCCAGTTTATATGCAATAATAATTTGCATCAAATACATTTACATTGTAGCTATAACTTACATTAGATTATTAGCAGAAATCCATGAGTTTTCCTCTTGTGAGTCAATTCCTGTCATACTAATGGAAGGAAACAGTTGAATCGGCTTTTCTTCTATAGTAATTGCAGCTAGATTTGCTGCATTTTTTGGAGTTCGATTTCTCTGTTCACTTAATTGATTGCATTGTAAATGTACAAACATACTGTTACAGGAGCTACTCATTCTGTCTTATTTTGAAAACTGGAATATTAAGATATTCTGAATATTAGGTTATTCAGAAGTAGTTTTTCTCAAAGGTAAGTACCAACCGAGAGCGCTGCTGCAGCCCTCACATCAATAGCCAGGCACTGACATTTTGTTCACTTATCTGAAATACGACTAACCCACCTAGAGAAAGTCAGAAACACAGTTGTGGTCAGGACTCTAGACAAGTAATGGTTAACAGCTTTTCCAAAAAGGTTAAATTGTGACTCTTAGGTTGGATTGCTGTTGGATTAAAACCAAAAACAGACTTTGGATGAGGAGCTGTAGTAAAGTGTGCTTCCACAAAACACTTTGTGGGCTTGTGGTTAAACAGTCATGTAGTCTGTGAAGGATTGGGAATCCAGCGGCACATGCTGAAGGAAGCCTAGAGCTGACGTTCTCTGCTGTCCAGACAAACTGGCTACTTGTGCATTAAAGGAAATGTGATGGTAGTGCCAAGAAATTGGTTGATATTAATGTATTTATCTTGTTTGCCCCTTGCAATCTCAGTGAAAAGTAATTCACTGGCTGGATGACACTCCAAAAGTCTTTGGGAAAATCCATGTTTCTCCATTTATTTGAAAGGCAAAGTATGTCCTTGTTTTGGTTGCATTGTTCCTTCCCCTTGATTCCTTCCTCCCATAGTCCCCAGTTGTATGAAGCAAGACTTTAGCTTGGGTAGGTTACCTACGTCTGATCTGCTGTTCTTTGGTCTGGAAGGGATATACATGAAGAAAAAATTAAGAAATTTTATTATCAAAACACTTGCATTTGCTTCAAAGTATTATTTTCTGTCATAATAATTTTGGTGTCTTATTTTTTTTCTTTTTTCTTTTTTTTTTTTTTTTTTTTGTTTGCATTGGGATGAATTGAAATAAAAGCTTGTATCTTTAAATTTAAAATGTCAAATCCTAAATCCATAATGAAAAGCATATTTGGAAGAAATTCTGTCATGATCACATTTTCATGAGTTTGTGGGACCATCCCTGACCAGAACTGCTGATTTTCAGAAGTTTACCATCTGGACTTCAATATAAAATTAATATAGTGGTAAATCTCCCAACAATTGCTTGAACCAAATGGAATACTAACCAAGCATATTAGTCTTTCTTTGAGAAATTACATCATCAAAAATAAAAGTTGTCAATTCAAGAAACAAACATGAAGACTGGATAGCCCTTTAGTTTTTCATGATAACTGTAAAAAGCAATGAGATGTGTGTATCTGTCATTAGTTAAATTTGTGGGGAGAGAAAAAGAAGAGGAAAGAAGGCAAGCATTCTGTAGTGGGTAATTCTGCTGGCATCCATCAGTAACTACAGCATACACAAAATATAGAACAGCTCATATAATACAAAGGTAACATCTCAACTCCCAAAGATCTGTATTAAAATGCTTTTTGAGGTTCATGCATCTTCTTGGGGCTTTATTAAATTTAACTTCACAATCTCAACTTATAAGTCACATTATTTAAGTATGAACTGTCTTTCATAACATCTGGCACAGAAAGGAATCATTCTTCTGCAAATGCTCATAATGGCTTGGAGGATAACAGTGTTTTTCAGGAAGGGCTTGGGGTTGATTTATAACCTTCATTTTAGAAGTGAAATTGAATAAATGCTTAAAGATATGCGAGCCTTGTAGCCAGTTTTATCACCATTAGAGGCATTTCTGGTAATAGAGGTTCCTTCTTGAAATGAAAAGCAGTCCTGTTTTTTATTAGAACTTTTTTTATGTCATGAGTATTTCAAGCATAGATGAATGAGCTATAGAAATGTCAGCTGCTAACTTGGTCCCACCTTTAGACTACAGTGTTCCTCTCTAAGATCCAGCCTTTTATCCATGTTTATCCTCCCCCAAATATCTGAGTGTCCCCTGGGCAAGATGAGTAGTGTGCCTGAAAGTATTCATATTTTCAATATCTTTCTCACGACATGCATTAAGACTGAACCAAGAGCCAAGTTACTTCCCCTGTACCAATGCAGATATATTTGGTATTGCATGACTTGTTTTCGAACATGAGTAGATACTTGAAGCATCCACTGGCTGCTTTGAAAATACAATGCTTTACCACAAAAGGCAGATTTTTTTTTTTTGCAAAAAAAATCATGTATCAAAGTACTTTCTCTGCTGGTGTGGAACAGCAAAACCTGAAAAAAACATTTGGACCATTCCTCAAAAGTTTTGAAACACTGAAGTAATCTTATTTTTTAATAGCCTTGCTAAAGATGTTATATATTTTTTAACTTGTCTGAACTTTTTCTAAAGAAGGAGAGGGAGAGAGCTAAAACTTTAATTTTTTCAGCTTATAGTTCTTTTTCCTAGTAGAGACAAAACAATATGTTTGATTTATTTAACAAGCCATGAAGAAGCTTTAACTACATTCTCTGTGTGTCTATGTATTGTGATGTATTTTTCTTTCTACTTATCAATCTATGGACACTGCATGTATTTCATGACAGACCTACAGAAATACATCACTGTTACCAGCTACAGTAAGATTAAGTTTCAAATCCAGTGAAAACTGGAAGAAGTGAAGAACACACATTGTAGAAAAAATGTTCATGCATATCTGACTTCATGTAATACCCCAACCTGTTTTCAAAAGAAAAAGGATGTAAAAAATAGGTGGGGGAAAAGGATTCTGGAGCGAAGAAATTATTTGTTCTTCAGTCTCAAGTGTTGGATGGGTTGTTCAATGTACACACAGATACTTATGACTTTCCTGTGAAAGTTCTCTTTGTAGAATATTTTGGGGGCAATGTCACCTTGGACTGCCCCATAGTACAGCTTTGCTCCTCAGTTTGACATCAAAAATGTGCAAAAATATACAAACCTAGGGAAGCAAGAACACCTGACCAAGTGTTCTACTGCTGGGTGGAGCAACCAAGGAGCACCAATTTCCTATCAGAGACCTGAAGCACCAGGAGGAGATTTAGGTCAGTCTCAGGTGCGCTTGCTTAGTGGGTGTGGTATTGTGGCTTCTTAACTTGCCTTGACATAGGAGACTAATCTGGAGTGGAAAAATGTTATAGGGGATTAACCATTTGTTTTCTGACATGTAGTGTCACCAGCTTTCTGTGCTTCATGAGACACCACACTGAAGGCTGTGGGTAAAGTCCATGACCAAACAGAAAATCTGTATTTTGTTTTTGGAAGGGAGCAGTGGGGTTGTGGTCTTTCCTGTCAGGACCCAGGTTGGGTGTTTGCAACTGGCCTGACTGTCCCTTCAAAAGTGAGAAGTCCTGCTGAAAAGGAAAGGCAATCTGTATTGATGTCTGTCTTCACAGTATGTGGAAGATCCCCAAAAGATCATGAAACAACACATGTCCTTTTCCTGGAGAAAGTGCTCAGTGCTCTTAACTGACTATGGTTATACCCCGCTGCTCTAAATCTGATTTACACAAAGAAATACTATGGTATTGCCCTCACTGGCTATGTCTATACTAATAATTTAAAACTACATATCCTTCTTAGACTCTCAAACTCAATCTTCCATACTGCCAAATATTTCTAGAGCCCTCCTAGCCTAGCTGGGGGTTGAGAACTATCCCTGGGAAGCCCCAGGTGCAGCCAGGTTGCTCCCAGTAAGTAGGCAGCTTGCATGCCATCACCCTGGTTTTTGGAGTTGACCAGGCACAGACTTTTCTGTACCATTTGGCCTCAGTGCTGGAGAATAGTCACTGATGTGTTTATTGGTACAATGCATTTCTTACTTCTTTTGTGAATTTTGCTGAGGTCAGGAACCCTAGGCCAAGTGTCGTGGCTTAGGAATGGTATTCTCCAATTTAGTGTTCCCACTGAAACCACTCCAAACCACTCTCAACTCACTCGCTCCCTGCAGCAGGCTGGAGAGGAGAATTGGAGGCTCATAAGGTAAAGATCACGGGTTGAGATAAGAACAATTTCCTGGAAACAGCAGTGAGGTAAGAAAAAGAACTGTAACAGCAACAACATTAATAACAATAGTTTTCAAAAGAGGCAAATGATTGCACCACCACATGCCCTGAATGCGAAAGGCCCCCCACAGCAATGACCTGAGGTGGTAGAGAATAACCTGTGTCCTGGCCATGCCTCTCCTGGCTACTGCAAAAATGAACCTTGTCCTGGCCAGAACCAGGACACCCTGTAATCCTGGGCAATTCTAGTTATCTGATGGGTTCTAAGTGTCTTTCCCGGCAAGAAGAAATTGGAAATCAAGGGAGAAATACATATTTAGCACAGAGCTTAGATGGGTGAACTCTTTTTGCCATAGAAGGAGCAAGGGGTGAGTGCTTTCCTCAAATAGCTAGATCCATTCATCAGTGCATTAATGTAAATCTGGAATAGGTAAAGATATTGAAGTTTTATAACTAAGACTGAAAAAAATTTCTGTTCTCCAGAGCCTCAGAAGAGATAATGATGGAGGAAAAAGGGCAGAGAAAGGTGAGGAGGCAGCAGGAAGGGTAGGATAATTGAAAGAAGAGAGTATAGAAAAGATTTGTCTTGAGTTGTAAATGTTCAGGGTATTATTTCTAGCTGTGGAAATGACATTGGATTCAACACTGCGAGCTGGTAACCTCTGGTGCTTGTGCTAAACGAATGTTAGCTGTAACATCTTCACTGACTGATGAATGCATGATCCAAGTTATTTATTTTTTTGGGCTGATTTTAATACCCTAAGATAATAATTTTCAGTATTGGGACACTGTCTCAATAAATTTTGTTCTGGTGACTGTTTCCTGTGAAAAACTGCTGTCACCTTGAAATATATATCTTTAGACTCTACAGTAATGCATTCCTCATAAAAGCAGGAATTTGCCTTCGGCATAGTAAAAGTTTTGATCTTTTTTGTATTAGAAACTGTGTGAGATATCTCATCTCCTGTGTGTTTTGCTGCATCCTGGGGCCTTTCTTAGAAGCAGGTCTTCTGCATCATTCTGAGAGAAAGACTTTATTTGCTGACCCATAATAAACTTTTCTCACACAAAGTTTTCACTGCAAGAGGAATTTTATTATAAACATTGATAAATATCAAACTGCAGGGGAAAATAATCTGTTTTAAAAAAAATTATTTTTAGTCAAACTCCTCTTATGAATTTGCAATTATTGCCTTGTTCTGCCTTCACAGAGAGATCAGTGCAACACAAAGCAGACCCTTGTGAGATTTGGATTAACCTTGTCCTTGTCTCAGGTTTGTGGCACAGAGAGTCTCAGTAATCCTCTGCACATTTATGGCAGGAATGAATGTTACTCCTTTTGGATGGATACAGAGCTCCAACACTGTCTCAGGGGTATTCTCAGGAGAGCATGAGAGCAGGGTTTCACTGCTCTCAACCTAATGAGATGTGAAAGACAGAAGAAGAGCGCTTAGATATTGCTTCAGACTCCTCAATTGCCACTTTTGTAAAGCAGTGCTGCTTTTTTAAATTATTTTATTTTTCCCCCTTTATTTTTTCATTCTCTGCTGTAAAAGTTATGAATGCCAAATATGATAGCTAGAGTGTGTAACTAGAGTGATAACCAAGATCCTGTAGGTAAAGTGGTCCTTATAATCAGTGACAGAGTAATAAGTACATCATGCAAATCTACTGTTTTCAGTCAGGATCAATTCTTGCCTATGCTATGGAAACTGGAACTGCAATTAGCCTGTATTAAAGGCTCTGGTAAAGGTAGGTTATACAAAATGCATCTCAGTACTGCATTAAACAAAGCCCAGCTACTGTGGGACAGCCATCAGAGGGCAAAACTGTCTTGGGTGCACTTGTAAAACTATCCAGAGTGTGAATGTGAAGTAGGTGAACATTACAAAATAAAAATAAGTGCTTAACATTTTCAAAACTTAGATACTGAACAGATCCCCAGTTAGTCCAAAAATGTTAAAGTTTTTCTTGGAGACTATTGGAGTAGTATGGCTTGTGAATTATTCCTACTTTGGAATATATTTGAGATTTTAGTGATGATGCTTTTAGTTCAAACCAGATAAAACACATAGGTGAATTCCTTTTTATTTACAACAAGTTGAAGTAAAAGTCAGGGCACTGATACTAAAAACGAAACAAAAAAACCCCCCATGGAACTAGCAAGTAATATAAAAATAGTGATAATTGAAGTAATATCTGTGTGTTTCAGGTAATATATTAGCTCTCCAAGTCATATTTCCCTTTTACTTCTGCAAGAATGTCAAATATACTTTTCACATTGCCAAATATTGAAAGTTGAGGACTTTTTTGCCAAACATCCAAAGAGAGAGAACAGCAGCCAAAAGTCTGCCTATATGGGTTTAAGAGATGTAAATAAATAAATTAAAAAAATAAAAATCTGGAGTGCAAGGCAGTTTAAAATTTTCAATGTGAGAATTGTATCAGAGTGATTTAAAACAGAAAACAGTGGGATTGAACCAAAGCAAGAAGTTCTGTAATGCATTAATATTGCCTTTGCCTTGACTCATTAAAAATTATCAAAGCTTTTATTATTTTAGAAGTCAGCTACAGATTTTTACAGCATATGTGTGCTCTTAATTTCATTTTATTGAAAGAAAATTATATTTATTGTACTTGTAAAGTGCAGTGAGAACCTGATACTAAGACTTCAGAAAATTATTAATGGTATCCTGTTTCAAGATTAATGACAGTTTTGCAGTGTAAAGTTCTAATGAGAAGAGACTAATTCTCATGTTTCATAAGGACATGACACACAAAGAAGGATTTAAGGTTCCTTTCATATGATGATGTACATTTTACAAATTATATGCTGACCAAGGAAAAGTCATGGGCTATGAAGAGGATGACTGTTTAAATTCCTCTGCAAAATGGATATGGCCAGGAGGAAAATTCTGCTTGTCAAATTCTCTCTAGTTTATCGACTACCTAAATTAGAATTCATCCAGGGTGCAGAGTAAATTCTTTCTTGCCAAAAGCTGAGATGGTGGGATTGGATCTTGTTGACAAATGAATAAGCAAAAATTCTTCATCTTGACCACAACTTTCACAGCCTCACCAACAGATGAGCTGGCAGAAGGATGAGAGGAAATACGGATGCAAATAAAAGTGATCATGAGCCTGGTGAGGGATCCGAACTGTGGGATGAAAGGAGGAGGCACATTTGTCCTTCAGTGGGTACAAAATCTAACCTAATCAGAAAATGTAACAGCTATCAGTGCATAAGTCAGACTCTTCAAGTCTGAACTTCTTTTATGGATATTTGCAAATAAGCAAAGCAGGAGAGAAACTCAGGTTTTGTTTGTCATCTCTCCAAAGAGAGAGAGATGAGCTACAGACCTCTGTGCATGCTGTTCTCTCTGTGGAAGTGGAAAACTCTGCAACCATTTTTAAAAATAAGCAAATATGTTGCTCATCTTGAACTAGAGCACTTGAAATTCTCCCTTGTGCAAATTTTCCTTTATTTGAAGAAATTATTAAAAACTTAGATATTCCTTCACAGAGAAAATAATTTGGTAATTGATAAATGATCAAATGTTATGAGAAAAAGGAACAGCACGTTTTAAGATATATATATATATATAAAAGGAATTTTAGGAGTTAAGCTTCATGAGGCATTACAAAAATACAGATTGTGCTGGTTTAAAGGTAAACCAGCAGGAAGAATGAGTCTAACTCACAAACAGATTACAAGTCAGAATTATAGTTTAGTAAAAAAGATCACAATAAGTACAAGGGTA
>JAWWEU010000125.1:62405027-62459618 GCA_035583155.1 Acropternis orthonyx
AGGAGACAGAGGGTGATTCCTCTGAGGTGCAGGGTTGGTAGATGAAAGAAAAATTCCAAGATTTTAAACCCATAACACAGATATATAATTTACAGCTGACAGTATTAACACCTGACAGGGACAAAATATGCTATGCTGGTCTCAAGTATTATCCTTTTTATCACTGTTCATCACTTAGTAAATGGTGACATCTATAGTCTTGACAGTACAGTACTGCGTTCCTTAGGGAAGGGTGAGCTTTGCTTCTTTCCAGTCATTACAACCAGCTCTATAAAATTGACAGCTAGGAAAATTTTCACTTCTTTGAAAAGCTTTTCTGTATGATCCAGGGTTCATATGTGAGCACTTGCTTGTTTTTACTAGATCTGGGAAGTCTGTTGTAACATCATCTTTTATTTGTCTTCAACCATGGTCTCGTTGCCTGCATTTCTCTAGTCTTTAGCTGAGTATGGTCTTAGCCAAGCTACCTACAGTTGTTCTGTCACTATTCTAAAAGGCTGGTGCAATATGGTATATAACAAGGCTCCTATGAAATAAAAAGAACAAAAGTCTGATTCTGATCCATATTTGAGATCACTAAATTACAGAATTATACCAATGAAGCATAGGGTTTTCTAGCATTTCTTCAAGTGGATACAATAATTTTAGTTGTAATGAAAAATTGGCATTAGTTATTAGCATGTAAAGGTATAGGAAGATTGATAAGGTAGGCTTTTAAAAAGCAGTGAAATACTGAAAATGTCACTGTGAGTATCTGGAATCTCAGAGAGCAGCATGTCTTTGGGGCTAGCTCTGAGGTGACCTCCTCATGTATGTGCAACTATCAAGAAATGAACAGCTCTTCCTCCACCAAGCAAGTAAAAGCTCTGTGACCACTGTCCACCTCAGCAGCCTGGGGCAGCTAAACAGCACAACAGGATTCAATCAGAGTAACAGGGAGAAAATACTAGTATTATGACTTTTTGACCAACTTCAAGGCTGAAAAAGAATTTTAACTTTCCTGCTGGCACTGTTCTGCTTGTGAGCTTGTGTTCGATTTTCATTTGAGCTCTTAAAAAAACTCCATACTACACCTGTCTCTGTCACTAATCAATTGTGACAAGCTTTTTCCTCCTCAACAAGGTCTGTCACTCACTTGTAACATACAGAGAAATGCTTGCTCAGATGTATCTCCTGGGTTTGTCCATGGCTGTATATTTTTTAATATCTAGGTCTTTTTTTTTTCCCTTCCTGTAAATAATTCAAGAGAATCTTATGACCTTTTCAGTACTGTTTTGATACACCAGCTTCAGGATACCCCATGAATCAATATTGGGTTGCCTTTGTTTCCTTCTGCAACTGTCTATTTAGTGCAACTGATGCCACATACACAATAACTGCATAACTAGTGGCAATGGTTGATACTACCAATTCGTATTCACTCGTATCTATAATTAGTATTATGATAACCTTTGACAAGCATAACCTGCTTTAATGACATCTTATATTCATTTTTCTGTAGTTGTTCTAATGAATAGTTTCATTTCACACTTCAGAAAATCTTTTTTTTTTTGTTTGCTTTTCTCTCTGTTACTCAGGAGACAACTGAAAACTTACCATGTCATCAAGGCTCTTGTGCTCTCCTGGTGTGTCAGTGCTCTTTCCCAGTCACAAGAGAAAAAGGAGACCCTCCAAACTGTTGTACAGTTTCTGTTTAAGCCAGAAACTCTGGCTGAACAACACCTTCTACAGCCTTGCAGGCATGGCTTGTTTTTTAAGTTATAGAACACAAGAAACTAAGGATGCTGTCAGTAGCTTCAGAGTAATGGAGCTGTCAGATGCAATCAGATTGGGGAGTGGTGCTGTGCACAGAAAAGGGCAGGAGTCACGGCTGAGCTCCCAGCCAGGCTGATAGTGTGGGGCAGCTGGCACCAGGGTCCCATCACTGCCACGGACAGACAGTTTGGTGTACATCAGCAGAAATCAATATATGCCCTGCTCAAACACTTTTTCCTCTGCTTAATTGGAGGTATGTGAAGTATTTCAGTTTAACATTGGGAAGATGCTTTGTTTTATTCATTCATAACTCCCAGAAAGAGAAGATGTATAGTTATAGTGAAATTAAATGATGGTGTCCCACAAGCATTTACTTCCTTGAGATACAGTGGGGTTTGTTGCAGTCTAGAATTCGTTGTAAAGACAAAATCCTATAACTATCTATTGATTAACCTGAGGGAAAAAAAGGTATTGCTTTTAATCTCCTGTCTTACTTACTCGGAAAAAATGATTAAATAATAAAAAGAAAAGTTCCAGTTAAGCTTGCAGAACTTTCACCCGTGCTATCATCTAGCCCCTTTCACGTTCTCTGCAGTAGGATCATAACAGCATCATGCATACCATCACAGCTGCAGAGCTTTCATCTTAAGGACAAGACCAGAAAAGCAAGATGTGGTGGTTCATACCTCCTTAAACATGAGGGCTTTGGGGAAAAAATCGGATATGGAAGTAAAGTACAGAGGCATCACAGTACACAGATGAATGAGAGATGGCAGGTGACAAAGTAAAGTTTAATGAAGAAAGATCCTTCTCTATCAGCTATTGCTTTAACTCCTCTCACCACCATCTTGACGCTGCCTCCTTCCACCAGTACCCACACCCTAGCATGTCCTCTCAAGGCAACCTGACAGACTCTTGCTTCTAAACCAGGTTATTTCTTGCTTTTATAGAGAAATTTCCAGATTCCAGGCACTAAATGAAAGAACAGTTCAAAATTATCTTTTCACCCTTAAATTTGCCCCTCTTGCAGATGGGTGGTGGGAGGGACTCTCTTTCCTCCATTTCATACTTCTGACTTATTTCTCTGAGTATGTATTTGTATAGAAATACACTTTTTTTGGCAGAAATCCTTGAACTATGTATTAGAAAAGGATGTTGCATGTGCTGCCATAATGTTACAATGTACTGCCCAACACACTTGCTGTGAAGAAGATGCATGAGACATTAATTAGGTTCCATTGTTTCTTTGCCTTTAATTTAATGTAGGTTTCTATGGCAGCAAAGAGAGACAAATCAGTCAAAGCCAATAGTTAAAACTGGCAATTTGCATTCTGGTCACTACCCTTGAATGTGTGATGTACATTTAAATAACTAGGTTGTCTGAGTGTTTGGTCACATGTTATACTGCTGTGCCTTCATTTACATCAGTCTTCCGAAAAAATGTAAACTATTAAGAGATCCTGGTCTGCAATTTTGGTTCTCTGCTATTTACAGAATAGTCTATTCAAATCCAATAAGGGTTTTTATCCTAACTAATGCAGTAATAGTAGTAATAAAATCAGGATAGGAGCTGTTATGCTGTAGCCTAACTACATATTTTTATGAAAATTGTATATAGAGATGGCTGTGGAAATAGTTTTAATACAAAATAGTATGTTAACTAAAATCCATCTTTCCCCTTTCTTTTAAATATCTTACTTCTACTAGAAAAAAAAATCTGAAATCCAGAATCATCTCAATTCTCTGATGTTGGTCTCATTTCTCCTCAAATTATAGTCTGGTGCATTTTCTTGCTGTTTCAGTCAAGAGAGAAATATGAAAGGGGTTTTGGCACTGCCAACAATCTAGTTTACACAGATTTACATATGTATTTTTAAGGGAAAGTTCATTTCTTACTGTAAGAACTGTTTAGGAAAAAAAGTTCTTGAAACATATGATTTTGGTTACGGCTCTTAAACATTGATGCTAACCTGTAGCAGAGGTATTTAAGATAGTTGTAGGTTTCCCCACGTAGAACTGCAGAGTGGAAATATGAAGTAATTGAAAATTTTCTTAAATTCTGATAGAGAAGAAATTTGATTTTAATACTCTCTCGTTGTCAAATTGATCCAATTTAGGTCTACAACATATGTCAGTCTTCTCCAAAATGTTCAGTTGGCTTCGTGTAAACAGTGTTTCCCACCTTAAAATAATACTTCTTTTTATGTGTGTGATGGAAAGCACTGACGTATTTTGCTGAGACACACACACATGCAGAATAATTCCTCCTATTTTCAACTGTCTTTCTGGAACATCCGTGGCTGTGAGTATATGTCCTAAAATACCTCCAAAGGTGATTAAACACAGAGTGTTGGATCTGTGTCTCATTGGGACAAGCCAGAGAAGTTCTTGCTTTTTCTAAAAGAAATTTGAAGCAGCAGAACCTTCAAAATACAAAAGTTGGGGTCAGATACCTGTGGAGAAGTTGTCACATTTTATGACAGCTGAGCAAAAGTGCCCAATTCAACTATTCAACATGTTCAGTTGAAAAATACTTAGTAGCAGCTGGGGAGAGCTGGCTGAACAGTCTGTTACTCAATCAGACCTGATTATTGGTGGTATGTAGATGATTAGATAGTGAAAGTTGTGTGCTCCACCCCTTCCACAAATGCCCTCACCCTCACCCTGAGTCCTTCTACATGTAATCTTATGGATATCTATGAAGGCCCAAGCAACTGATTGCACTATATTTTATAGAGTGCAAGATACACACCCACCCTGCTCCTCCAAACTGGTAATGTGCAAGGCATAAGAAATGGGATTTTGTACTTTATACCGCTTTCTGCATATAGGAGAGATCACATCACAAATGGTATAAAACATTAAAATCCAAAAGTACTAAACAGCTCAAAGGTGAATACTCTGGAAAGGGTTTGAATGGTGGAAGGAGGACCTACTTGTTTAATTCAGGGTTTTTTTAAAGGAAAACAAACACTGGAAATTACTACAGTGGAAGAGAAAAGAAGAGAAGCCATGCCCAGGATTCTTAAGACAAATGGTATCAGCAAAATCAGGATGGATGTTATAATCTTTCATTGAATAAGTAATAGTGGACTGGAGTATATGGTTGGTGGTATTACTTGTCTTTAAGAAAAAATACCAGGCGAAAAATGATTCATTTAAAGCCTGCCTTTGGCAATTAAAAGGTTTGCTTTGCTTAGGCACACCTGTTACTGCTTCTAGCATTTTAGGAAAGCAAAGCATTGGCTGCTAAAGAAAACAAGGCACTTGTAAAGCCTGAGGGTGACTGTATGGATGAGGTAGCTCTGTGAAAAAGAAAACTCTGAAAGTGGGTTTGATGTGTAAAGATGTGATGAGAGTGAAAAGAATCACAAATGAAAGCTCAAACTGAACCTCCTGATACAGGATGTATCAGAGATTAGGTCATTACAAAACTGAATGGGAGTCTGATTACAGTGGTGATAGCCAGCATTCAAAGAGAAGGAATTACAGGGGTGTGTTAGAGACTGGTTCAGTATTTGTGGGGATACTTAAAACCCTCCCCTTTGGCTCAGTTTATTTTAGAGTAATTATGCCTGTCCCTCTATGTACTGCTGATATAATCAAAGTACAGACAAATTGAAAGGAGAAATAATGGCAGTGAGAATGGCAATGGGGCTTTCTGGAAGAAAGTCAGGTGTAATGGGTTAACCCTGGCTGGGTGGCAGTGCCCACTAAAGCTGCTCTATCACTGCCCACCTCAGCTGGGCAGGTGAGAGAAAATAGAAAAGGCTTATGGATTGAGATAAAGGCAGGGAGAAATCACTCATGAGTTACCGTTGAGGGCAAAACAGACTTGACTTGGAGAAATTAATTTATTACCAATCGAATTGAATTAGGATAATGAAGAATAAACCCAAATTCCCCAGCCTCCCTTCTTCCCAGGCTGAACTTCACTTCTGATTTCTCTACCCATTTTCCCCCAGAGGTGCAGGAGGACGGAGGTCTTTTGTCAGTTGGGTTGTCATGGGTTGTCTCTGCTGCTCCTTCCTCCTCAGGGGAAGGAATCCTTACATTCTTCCCCTGCTATTCCAGAGTCCATACCACTGTCACTGGTGGGCTCAGCCTTGGCCAGCAGTGACTCCACCTTGGAGCCAGCTGGCACTGACTCTGTTGGACATAGCAGAAGCTTCTCACAGGAGCTGCCTCTGCAGCCTTTCTGCTACCAAATCCTGCTGTACAAACTCCATACAATAAGTCTTGAAGGATGGATAAAGTTTTTGTCTGTAAAGGAGTACAGAAAGAGTCTCTGGAGTCCTCTTCTGCCGTCTCCAGGAGAGTGATCTATGAAACTATCACAGAAAGCACAAACCTTGGGGGCAGAAAAAAAACATGGAATAAGGGCAGAAGCCTTTGAAAAGAAATAAATAGAATTCTAGCAGCTTTTAAGATTAGACAAGGTATAGCAGGGACCAGTGGGCTCAGAGAAATGGAAATTTAGACCAAAAGCATATTTACTATGAAGGGTAATTATGCTGCAGAAGGAAAGAAGTATGCCTAAACAGTTGGGAAGCAGCAGATACTTAAGTACTCTGCAGAAGAAACCCTTTGCCAAGAGAGTCGAAGTGTTATGGTAACTTGAGAACAGGAACAATCATAATTCCAGTAAATGGTACCTTCCCCTGCAGTAATGATGTTTTGGCCTCTGACATAAACTAGTGTTAAAATATCTCTTAAACACTATTTTGTCTCCACTCCTTTCTTGTTTGCCAAAAAGAAGAGCTAAAATAGGACACCATAAAAGGCTGTATAAAATGTACCCATGCCTGCCACGTCAGCTGCTCCTAATGCTTACAGAGGCTGTTGACGAGGAGGACACCCCTCTGTGGTGGGGCAGGCAGGTGGGAGGGTTGAGAGAAGAGCTCTTCTGGAGGAAGAAAGAAGCTTCTTGCCTTTGGTTGTATAATTGAGTGAGCAAGGCATAGCTGAAGTCTAACTGGTGAGAAAACTGAGGATTCTGTGCAAAAAAAATGGCTACAGGCTGAAACAGTATTTTTTATTATTTAAAGGAACTTTTACCTACCTTTTTCCCTTTGCTTTCCAAAGTATGTAGACCATCCTAACTTGTCTTTCCCACTTTAGATCTGCTTATTAAGGCATCTCACTAACTCACAGAAAAGGACCAGATTCAGAGCAGTGAAAAGCTTTAACCCCCAATAAGTAGCAAGGACCCCACAGTTCATACTGAAGATTGCTTTCTTTGGCATTTCAGACACTCATTACTGATATAACTGTCATTGTGTTCAGTGAAGTTGTCTGCTAATTGCTAGTCTAAAATATCCACATTATACTGCCTCCAACACTGTGTGTAAAATTATTCAATCAATATTTTATGGTGGTGGCTTCTTTAGAGGCAGAACCACTGATTTCAGTCCTTTAAATCAAAGATGGAGGACTGTCATAATTCAACAGCAGTAATTACCTCATAGTAATTAGAGCTAGGTGTGTAGTAATAACCAATAATGGTAGAATACAAAAATGATAACTGGAGGCTTTTATAAAATTGCTAATGGTGAGTCATAAACAGCAGCTGAAAGACAGGAAATGAAAGACACATCTGTGTGGCACTTCCAGCAGCCAGATCTGTTTCTGCTTACACAGGAAGCAGGCAGGTTATTGGAACAATGTTTATGTTTCAGAGAAATAAACAGCCAGCTGTAGAAGGAGCTGGTACCTGTCCATCCTCCAGTGAAGCATGTGTCTGGTTGATGCAGCTGCCTGTGGTCTCCTTTCAGCTGAAGTTCTTATCCGTATACAAAAAGAAGAAGCTACATCTGTAAAGCCAAAATTATTTATCTATGGTGTAGATAAAAGACAAGGAGCTGACTGTGGAGAGAGGAATTGTTACTTAACCCTTACCTAGAGTTTCCCCTACTTTTCAATTTCTTGAGTGTCAGGAGTCTATAGGTCAGTGCTGTCACGTGTCCTGTCAACGCATCAGTGGCATTTGCCTTTCCTCTAGGTGTGTGCTCTCTGCTGGGAATACCACACTGCTCACAAACTTCTGAAGAGTATTGCAAGGGAAACATATCCCAAGGGTTATTTTGCCTCAGTTTTCACAGTACTGAAAGACACATATATGTGGAATAAAGATGAAAATTCCTTCTACTTCAGGAAGAGGTTTTTGAGATTCAGTGAATTTACTACTAACAGTTTAGTAACTGTAATTTTTGTCTTGCACTTACAGTTGTGAAAGCACAGAATTAGTTTAAATATGACAGACTGTATTTTTTTTCCCTGAAGTCTCTGCTGTTTCAAGCCCTATATAAATTTCCATAGAGAATGAGTGTGAAATTATTTCATTCAGTTGTGACAGCACTTTTATTGCAATTAGCAACATTCATCTCTCAATGAGGGAAAGGATTACAGCAGGTTAAAGGCAAGAGATTACCAGACACAGCTATTATATATTTTGGGTTTGGTTTTGTGTTCTAGTTGTGTGGATGAGAAGATTTGCATTAAGCCTGAATTCTATCACCAGATTTATACTAGTGTAATTTTCTGAGTTAATAAGGCCACTCTAATTTTGCTCTTAGCCCTGAATACTCATTCTGATCTCCCTTTCCTCAAGATGAAAATCTAAAAGTATAGCTTCTCACAGAGACAGTGTTTCTATGTGTTTAAATCCTATTCTTTTCTCCCCCCTTTACATCTCTTGGATATTGATTGCAAAGCAATTATAATTTCTTGGTGTGAAAGCAAAGGTTTTACTCAGAACAACATCAGTACCTGTCACCACACAGCCCTTCTCCATTTTCAATAGGTTATGATACTTTTTGGCTAGAAATTTAGAAAGTTGAAAGCTGTGAAAGGCACAAACTTCTCTTGTGCACCATTACCTGGAGCAGTATTCAGACGAGCCTCAGCTCATCCAGATGTAACTGGTTCATTCTCTAGATATGGCAGCTTTCTGCCTTCCTGCCTTCTTGTCATCCATTTTCTTTCCTCTGCCTGCCTGCTCCTTCCTTTTTATTTCCTGATCTTCATTTGTTTCTCTTTCAGCTGTTTGCTCCTATTACTCTTCCTTTTTCATAAAACATTTTTTTCATTTTTATTGACATCAACTAGTTGACTGTCCTTTTGAGGTAAATGAAAGCAGCACCAATACTACTATTCATTCTTGCATTATTTTTATTGTGAATGTACATCTATTTGTATTATTAATGTAGTATTTTCTGGAGTAAAGAAATATAACCTCCCTTTCCCAAAGCTGAAAATCTCTTACCACCCATATATCATTGCGTTCTGCATATTTCCTAAATATGGGTGACTAAAAATATTTTATGTGGTCAATAATCAGTTCTATTGCTAGCAAAGTGTCTATTGAAAGTAGGCACAAGACACTCAAATATCTGAGAGATTATTGTATCTATTTTTAAGGATCCATCACTGTTCTGTCTTACTGTTTCAGCCTAGTGTTATTATGGTTTACTCCAAAGTACTGTGCACATGCATGGGCTGTTGTTGCTGAGTGTCCTTGCCTTGTAGTTTATACATAATCTCTGATATCTACATATATCTGTGTCTTCTTTGGTCCATTTACAGCTCATTTACAGCCTTCTCCATAGAAAAGCTTATCTGTAGAAATATTCAGAGCTACAGCAAAGCTCAGTGCTAGAAGCAGTTTCACAGACACTATTTTTTTTTTTTTAAAGTGGTCAGATTTTATTTTGGTTAAAATTTTCTCAGCTTTGATATTTACTATTATTCCACTGTATTCATGAAGGCTTTATAGCTGTAGAAGTGTTCCTGGGAATAAAATTTGGTCCTTTGAGTTATGCTGTCTGTAACACAGATTATGATAAATGCATGGAAGTTATCAAAGCATCTAAATGGATTGCCTGTAGCAGATTCTATACAGACTTGGATTTTAAAACCGATCCATCTTTGTCAGTATGTATAGTTCATTCTATAGCACAATGATCTCTAAAGTCTTCAGATGGGTGACTATCTGACAGTGAAGCTTTAGGCAATCTTTTTATGAGGAGAAAGAATTGACAACCCTTCCAGTGATAAGGTGTTAGGTCAAAGTTAATTTGAGTGTTGCACACTAAGATGCCTTTCTTTCCTTGCATTAATGCTGCAAAAAGAACACAGTGCAGGATTAGGGCAGCCTAATATTACCAAGTCACATCCACAGCATCAATGGTGCTCTCTTATGACTTATTTAACCTCTTTTTCCTGTGGGCTACTCCAATGATACTCTTCATTTTCATTTTCCTCTAGTAAGACCATACTGTTTTGAGATGCTTTCATTCCTACTCATCTGCTCAAATTCCTGATTTTGAGGACTTTGTCATGCTATTGTTTCATTATTTTTGTACTTTTCAATAATTTTAGTATTTATTTAGTAAATATTTCTGTAGGTCTCTTGAACTTCATTAGAAGTTGGAAAACACTTTAAAAAATGGTCACTGATATTATTATATAATGTAATATAGAATAATACATGTAATAGTCTATATCACAAAATTTTATATAATAACAATATTCTGAAATATATTCAGTGAAGAAAATGTTTCTACATTGAAAATTTGTTTAATACATATAATCAGAATAATACATAGATAGAACTGGACAGGTCAGGCTAATTTCTGAATGATTCTGTAAATATATACAGACAATAGTAAGAGGAATGGGGATATACAACTTTAATTGCACCAACAGAGTATGGTGTTTCTTTCATGAATCCCACAGGAGAGCTTTTGTCACAACTGCTTGTGCTGTTCTTGTATGGTCTGCCCTAAAGAGTTTTGTGCTAATCACAGATATCCATAGTGCTGGCAAAGTCACAACAGCCAAACATGTTAATCCTTTCCAAATGTGTGTTCTGGAGTAACTGCTCAAAAGATTTTTTGGAATCAAGTTGGTTGCATTCATGGTATTGTTGTTGTGTTATCTATCTCCGAGCCAGAATCTCTGGCATTTAGTCATCAGGTATTGATCACGTGGTGCATGGCTCCTTGATCTGGGAGAGGGAGTCATTCTTCAATCAGCTCATTTGCTGTTTCCTTTAGGGAAAGGATCACTATTCTGTAGAACTCTTTTAACTTTCAGAAACAATAAGTCAAATGTCATTTTTCTAGTGCAACAGATCTTTTTTTTAGTAATAGTAAAAGAACAGTGTTTTATGTCTCACCATGAAACAAACTACTGATATGGATCCACTTATTTTACTTTGCTGGTAATTTTGGATCCTGAAAAATGGGTAAGCTATCATTAGAAACTCTTTGTTAACTCTTCATCCAAAAAGCCTCTCAACCCAACAGTAGCACATAAAATATTCCCAAACAGACACCCTCCCTCTGCTCTGGTGTGAAAAGAAAGTACAGGGTACCATGTAAATGACAAAATGTGGTAGAAGAGAAAGCAGAGCATTACTGTGCTCATGGTTGCCATTTTTATTTCTTTTTACCAGACAGATTCAGAATTTTGTTATCTTCTTCAATCTTTTAATGGAAAATGCAAATATATTTCTTGAGGTTAGATGTATTTCTTTGTTAAAAATAAAAATTGCAGTGAGAAATAATGAAAATGAAATACAGACATTCATCAGATTTTTACTAGTTTACAAGATACAGATGTTGTAAAAAACTTCAGTAGTTTTAGTATGTTGTACTACCAGTCAAAATTATTCATGTCAGTTTCTTCTCAAAGCATTTCACAGAATTCAGAGTCCCAAATAAGACTTTAACATCTTAAGATTTCCTATTAGATGGAAAACCCATTTTTCAGAAGTATTACTGCTCAGTTGTTCCTCAGACAGCAGTTATTTCTTCTGTATTTAAAACTGTATCGCTACACTACTTATTTTTTCTTTCATCCAAAAAAACTCCAGACTCTATCACACACTGCTCTGAAGCAAGATGTTGTTCTGAACCAAACTAAAAGGGTAATATAATCACAGCTTCTGCTAGGAGCTTGTTGTTTGTTTGCTAGTCGTTCAAATACAAACATAAAGGAAACAGAAGAAAAAGTTCCTTTATATGTATTTTAATTATAATCCTAGCTCAGTACTGTGACAAGTTTGCTTTTTTAGAAATGAAAAAATAATGACCCATGTAATGAATAAATTAAATGGTTTTACTCACTTTGCATGTTTCCTTACAAAATTAATCAGAAATGGAGAAGCTTGTTTAATCATGGAATGTCTTGTTGAAATGGAAGTTTATCAGTCTCCCAAATGTAGTATTTGCTGTCAAAACATCTGCACAAAACATGACTGTATTTGGCTATCAATGGAAGAAGTGGTAATGAAGCAGACCCTTAATTAGTATTTTGTCACATCTCTTCTCAGGCAGTGTTTGTCTGGAACTGAGTTATTGCTATGCAGGGTATAAAGGAGTTACAGTTTAATTTTTTTTAAGAAAAACTGAGAATGTTATATTCTCACTGGGGAGGTGAGACCATCACTGTCCCTTAAGGAGCCAGCGGTTGTGGTAGTGGTTTAAAACATGTCCATGTCTATTGCTGATATTCCCTTAGTTTAGCAACTCCTTTGGTAAGAGTTCACAGATTTTACTCTGATGCTGAGTGTAAAAACCAGGTGGAAAGAGTTACTAACTCCTACTGTTACTGAAATTTCAAATTTTTCCACTTAGTTTCTGTTTTCTCGAGATTTGTGTCCTTTGGAGTAGCAGCAGTAAAGGGAGGGTAAAGTGAAATCTTACACATAAGTCCATCAATGACTGTTTAGGCTTCAAAAGTCAAGGGGTTGATCACATAGTCTGCACTTGGACCTTTAGCATGCAAAATGTATACATTTACATTGCCTGATGCAGTGCAGTCTGGTGCAGGCAGTTTATTTGCAGTAAAAGCTGGTGGGTGTTGTTTCTTGTTAGTTACTCAGCTGTAAGTTTAGGATACATGATATTAACATTCAGCTTTGGTCAGAATGTCCTAAGTTTTCTGATGAAAAACAGTTTCAGTAGTGGATTTGGAGAAACGTTAATGAGAAAGTGTTATTGATGTTGTTTGCTGTAAATACCTAACTTCAGGGAAGACCAATTTGTCTGAAATGATCTTTGCATTTTATCTTCTCTTTGTCAAATACATATTGATAACAAAGTTTCACATAATATAAATTATGATAACAGGGTTTTCTTGAGGTCTTTAAAACTACAAGTCAGAGGTAGAGAGAGAATAATATAATAAAAATTATCTCTTCTGTTTTCTTTGTGGCAGCCAGAACACAAGAATAAACATCAGTTTGCTCCTTTTTACTTCAGCTTATCTTGATTAGTTTTTCTCTTTATTTGTAATAGGTCTGCATTTTTGTAAAAGAGGATGTGAACATTTTCAAGGCAGGATAAACTCCTTTGTGTTCAGTTATCACATCCTGTACCAAAAGTCCAACATCGCTGATGTTCTAAGAGGGGCTCTTTTAAATAAAAAAAACAAAATAAGATGCTTCTAATCATTAGGCAAGTACCATAAACTTCTTGCAAGATCTTCAATTTTAATTATTTTAAGCTTGTTTATACACAACAGAGAACTTTCTGCATTTTTTTTCATAAATACCAATTAATGCATGAACTTAATTTGTTTAAATGCTTAGAAGCTAATTTATATAGTTGAATACAGATTATTAGTCTCAATAAATGAAAGCTTGAGTAAAATTCTTCTGACTTGTGTTGTGCAGTGGGCTGTGGGAAATAACCCACTGGTTATTTCCAAATCTAAGATATATACATACTCCAAAAAGAAAATGGGACATACATAATTAATTACAGCAACAGTAGTGGAGAAAGTAAGAAACTGGACATCTAAGATATTCTGTTTTCCTCTTGCACAGTTCTATGAAATGCAATGAATCTGGGAAGTGATTGATCATGATCAGAATTAATTAAATTCTGAGATTTAATCCACAAGACATTGTGATATGCATTTGTATAGAAAGCCTGACCATTTTTATTGACAGGGGGCTTTTGGATGTAGGGAAATATTTTGTCTTGGAGACAAATTGAACTGGTTTAATGTCTTGCTCACAAAATTTAAAAATACTCTGACAAACATTATGCAGCAAAATTAGTGTTGTGCTTTCCTGAACTGGATCTGGACTGCAAATGAGAAAAACTAGAATTTCAATTCTGCTTTAAATGCAGATCACAGCACAGCAATAGAAAGCAATCACTGCTGACGCTGCCTCGTTTGATAAACTCAAATCTTACAGAAGAGAACACCAATAGAAGAGTAGCAAATATGTCTGTGACCTGAACAATTGGGGGTGTAAGATCCTGTGCTGGGTTTGGCTGTGGTAGAGTTAGTTGTCTTCATAGCATGGGACTGCATCTGGGATTTGGGCTGGAAACAGTGTTGCTTACACAGGGATGTTTAATTATTGTTGGGCAGTGCTTACACAGAGCCAAGACCTTTTCTGCCCCTCACCCATCTCATCAACAAGGGGGCTGGAGGTGCACAAGGAGCTGGGAGGTGACGCAGCCAGGACAGCTGACCCCAACTGACCAAAGGGATATCCCATACCATATGGCATCAACATCAGCATGTATAAGCTGGGGGAAGGAGAAGGAAGGAGAGGCCTTTTGGAGTTACAGTGTTTGTGTTCCCAAGTCACAGTTATGCATGATGGAGCCCTGCTTTCCAGGAGATGGCTGAACACCTGCATGCCCATGGAAGTGGTGATTTAATTCCTTGCTTTGGTTTGCTTGAGCATGTGGCTTTTGCTTTCTCTATTAAACTGTCTTTATCTCAACTCACAAGTTTTCTCACTTTTTCCCTTCTGATTCTCTCCCCCGTCCCATTGGTGGGCAGTGAGTAAGCAGCTCTGTGGGGCTGAGTTGCCAGCTGGGGTTAAATGTGACAGGTACAGTCAAGCACTGGCTGTAGGTGCAGTACATGTCTCCCATGGATAGTGGAAGCTTTTCAGTCAGGAAGCCCTGGATTTTTCTCACCATAAAAAATTTTAGGAACTGAAGAATTTCTGGTAAATTTCTAGCCACCTCTGGTTGGGTCTCAGTCTGTGTCTCTGGGTCTTCAGAGAGAATGGGGACTCTTGCTAAGGACTAATGAATTTGTCACTAGTGAGGCACTTGGTTGTATTGGTGTCTGTTCTCCTGTTGGAGACTCAGGGCTGGTGCATTTGGAAGGTCCTGGGACAGAGTGACTCTTGCTTTGGCCAAGCAGATTGCCTGGGGCTGCAGTCCCAAGGGCAGGCTAAGCCCAACTGAGCACATGGCAGCAACTGAAGAACAGGTAAGTGGTAATCCTGGTGTCCCTGGCTTGGGAAAACCCTGATGGAGCTGACAGATTGGCCATCTGTTCAGTGAAATCAGAAAGGCTGGTTTCAGCAAAATTTCTACCTTGGCAGGAGTTGATGAAGTGCATGGCTCCGCATGATTAGGGTTGAAATAAAATGTGCAAATGACAAGTCTGGTCATGAACAGACCACTGGAGGGTCTATCTATCCCCTGCTAATGATCCCACCTGCCTATTAAGCAAGCTGTGATCTTATGTACAGCTCATACATATGGCAAAGCATGGTCTTTTGTACTAAACAGGTGGGATGAAAGTGTCTCTTCAACTAGAGTCCAAGTGAAGGGAAATGTTTTACCAGTTGCATCACATGCTCTGATACAGAAATAAGCCCAAGTTTTCAAATTCTCCATCAAGCACTTAACATGTCAAGTTGATAGTTCAATTTCCACCCCTCATTTTCCTTGATCTGCCCCAAGTATCCAGTGTTGGCAATGTATTATTAAGATCAGCACCCAGTACTCCACTTTTTTATTAATGCAATGTAGAGGCTGCTCACATCAGTTCCAGCTGTGGAACTTGCATCATCTGTCATGCTGCCAGTTTTCAGCTGGTGGTGCTAATAATGTTTCTTCTGTTTTCACAAAACAGAACTCTTGCTCCTAACAAGTTTACAACAAACATTATGTGAATTGTTATCTCAGTATCTGTCTGTGTCTGTGTCATT
This sequence comes from Acropternis orthonyx, assembly GCA_035583155.1. Lineage (NCBI taxonomy): Eukaryota > Metazoa > Chordata > Aves > Passeriformes > Rhinocryptidae > Acropternis > Acropternis orthonyx. Next base: position 62,420,761 of record JAWWEU010000125.1, read on the forward strand.
GGTCTGCCTTAATAGTTAATTTAGCCCCAGGGACTTTCCACAAGAATGGCTGGAAAAAGAAGATAGAGAAGATATGTGGAGGGGGTGAGGGGAAGGGAGGGAAGGGAAAATCACTGCAGCCATCTGTTGACTCATCCATTTCCACTTCTTCATGCTCAGTTCATTGGCTCAGCAATGAGATCTGTTCCTAGCTTTCCTGAGATGCAGCCTATTAAAGTTTATCATTAGCATTCTCTGTTAGTTCAGGGGTATTCTGGTTAATCTTTGTACTGCTCAACAGATACTTGAGTAATTTAGAGCATGGGCTATATCCCATGGAAAGATATTTCTTCATAGAGCTTTTTGAAAGGAATAACAGAACTCCTCTGCAGAATTAAAGGTAAAAGAAATCTGTGGGGGTTTTGTTTCTTCTAGTTGTAGGGTGTTTTGCATGCCTCCTGCACCGGATTCTCTGCTGAGTCTCAGCAAACAAGTCTGATCCCCTAACTTAGCTTTGGACAAGCTTTTATGGTTTTGTTCAGAATGTCTTTGATTAAAGGGAAGGCTTTCACAAGAGCCTGTCATTACCAGTTGAATATTGTCAGAAGTAGATTTGCTGACAGCAGGGGGAGGAGGAGAAAGGAGCAGCCTTTGCCCCAAGAGAGAGCTCTCCCTCCTGCAAGAAGTGACTTGGCACAAATTCTGCCCCCTCTTAATGGAGGCCATGTGCACCCTGAGGTAGAAGGCTGCAATAACCCAGTCTTGGACTTGGATCTGTTATTTCAGTATCTACTGCTCTGCTATGGAAGAATCCTGCTTAGTGATCACTAGCAGTGTTCACTAATTACTCTGAATACACAGCACTTCATCCAATCAACAGCAAAAAAATATACAATGAGCAAGGGCAGAATGTATTTGGAAATTATTTTTTGAAAGCAAAAGGTCACAATTAATTAAAAGGGCTACTCACGTGATGCCATTTCTGCTAGCAAAACACCTGTAAGTATATTAATATGAGTTAAAGTCTGGAAAGTTAAATGACATGCTCTCTTTCCTAATGTAGATTTTGCCGTTGAAATAACATCAGCAAATGGGTTTGTTAAAATCCAATTTGTAAGATGCAAATGAGTAGGGGTTTAAAAGTGTTCATGTTTCACTATGTAATTTCAAAAGAACTCTGTTGCAAAATCTTACAGTTGCTAGTGCAATTTCACTGCTGTGAAGGTGAAAATATCACTGTTTCTATTATGAGGTTACAAAATGTTTTGATCCAATAGAGCTCGATGCTTCCAGGTCTCACCAGTAGTGAGGTTTATCATGTATTCCCAATAGGCACATACATAAACACACTCTGCAACACACACACACTTGTGGCCAGTCACACAGACTGACACAGGCAGAATATATGGCACTCACAAGCACCACCAAGATGACGACCTGTTACTGGGAAATACATATACGCATATATATACAGAGTGTGGATCCCTTTGGAAGTAAGCCTTAGACTTGAGTGGTCCATCAAGTAATTGTCCTTGCATCCCAGTCTCATTTCTGCTGGCACCTGGATGTATGAACCCAAGGCTCACTGCTCCACTCTGCTTTCTGGTGCTGACCCCCACCCTTGCACACAGCACTGTGTGTACATGCACACACTCACAGGTTCACTCACACCATGGATCCCTCCAGCAATTGCCTTTAGACTGCCCAGTATCTGGGGGGGCCTAACGTACTTCTTACCTAACCCAGCTACTGCATCCTGGATCCTCTTGTCTCCAGCTGCCTTGAGCACAGAGACATACACATATGCAAACAGCTCTCTCAGTTGCCCCTCAGATCCCACTGTCTCCCTGGCAGTTTTCCGAGAAATTCTGGTCCCTTCAGTAGCCAAGTTCTCCTGTTGTCTCACTCAGAGATAGGTGCATATCCAGTGGAGATTTATGACCCCTTCAATAACCAGCTCCCAGGCTACTTATCCTGTTTCCCGTCTCTGCATTTCACTCTGGGGATCAAACTCTCCTGTTCAGTCTGGTAGGTCATCTGGAAAGCATCTTCCAGTGGTTCATGGAGAAGGGAATCATGTCCAGCCTGTGAGTCTGGTGTGGTATCTCCTGTGATGTAGCTCTGGGAGCAGCCAGGTGAAGGAACAGTTTAGTTCTCCCCTGTCCCATTGCTCCTCTGGGCTGTTTTGCATCCGAATGTGAGATGACTCTTATCATAGAATTTCATGGCTTCCTTATTAGTTCGATGAACTTGTAAGAAAAGGTTTGGTTTTTCTACTAAATATTAGCTCAAGTCAAGTGCAGCTTGAATTGTGCTTCAAATATGGGCCATCAGTGATATTGCAGCCCCAGGGTCACCTTAAAAGTGTGTCACCGTGTGTTGACTAGATTCAGAATAGCTGGGCACAGAGGACCTACCAGGATGATCCAGCATGCCAGAGGGATTGATGGAAAATCATTTGCACATGGGTAGAATAAGGATGAACCTTATTACTCTCTAAGGCACAAGAACAGAAAGGGTCTTTTGGCATGGTAGCATAGTGTAGACTGATTTCTATTCAACAGGAAGGGTGGGCACCTGCTTGCCTGACCATTAATGTAAAACAGATGCTGCCTACCAGCTGTATACAGCTGCCTGCATTTTGAAATTAAATGCTCAATGGATCAGAACCCCATATATTGCTTTTCGTATTTCAACTCTCATAGGAAGGTCAAATATTGAATTAAAACCATAAACAGACAGTGCATGGGGAGCTGCGTTTGGGTTGCTTTTTTTCATTTGCTTGGGGATTTTTGGAAGAGTTTTTTGGTGTGGTTTATTTTAGTGTCTGTGTTGTGATTTTTTTGTGTGTGGTGTTTGTTTGTTTTCCTAGAGAGAGAGCTATTCTCCTTCACTCCAATTTTCAGTGGAGAAAAAATCCTGTTTAAAATTCTCCACAGGTGGTTCCATGTTGGCCAGGTTGTTCTGAACGTGCTTGAGACACCAGAAGGTTCAGTGCAGGCTTTGAGCAAACCCCTAAAGTCTTGTAAGTGTCATCCTCCTCTTTGAAGCACTGAGCAGTCTACTATGAGGACAATTTTTTTTCAAGGAAGGAATCTTCATCTGTCTTCTTCAAGAGACTCCTTTAGAGTTTTGGTACATTGAGCATATCTGAAAGTAGCAAAGTATGAAAACAGAAGCAATTTTTTCTGACTTGAGGAGGAAATCAGTGTGTAGTTGCAGTGTCTGTCATTCTAGGCCTCACTGCTTGAGATGTGGGAAGTAAGCACAGTTTGCTGAAGAACAGCTCAAATGTGCTCTGTGTCTACCAGAGGCGTCTCAAGCTGTTACCTGATTTATAAGCTGAGATATTTGAAGTTCATTTAAACACATACAAAATTACTGGTTCAACAAGCTTGTGGTAGTGTTGTCCAAAAAAAGTTCTTGTTGTACTTGGTCTTTGTTTGGCCACATCTTCTAATTGTGAGGAAATAGTTGCCTTGTTTTATGCAACATTATCTGTGTAGTTTTGACAAATAATTGAAGAATTCCCTGTTGAGAAGTTTTTCTCCCTCACTGCTCTCCCCTTATGTATTTTCATGTGTTGTTTTTCTCTTCAAAGTACTCTTCTAACATATAAATTAAAGTAATCTGAGTTGCTAGGTTTTGTTTTCCAGTCTTCTATAAAAATTGAAAAACATGTAAATTAACTTTTCTTTTCTTGTGTACTTTGATTCTGTTGCAGATTATTAGCTACTACTTTGCCTTTCCTTTTGTGCAAAGATAATGCAGCCATTTGTAATTCAAAATACAGAGTTGAGCTTGAATCACAGTCTGCCTTCTGCTATAATTCTATTTCATTCCATTAAGTGAATAGTCAAGTAGGAAGTTCAGAAATAATAGCAGAACTGTAACTCTGCTACTCTGAAATTAAGTATGAAACTCTGGGGTATATCCTTTCTTTGATTCATGTGTGTATGTCCTCCAAATTAAGGGCTTAGTTGTTCAGATCAAAGTCAGAATATGCAGTACTTCATCATACATTTTCCATGTCAAGTGGAAGCTGAGTTTCAGGAATCAGTGGCTGGCAAATTAGGCATCTTGACTGCAAAAACTACAACTGTAAAATCAACATCCACTTCACTCAAATATAGTTCAGGAACATTTCTGATGCTCTTTAAGCAAAACAATAGAGCCCAAAATATGTTTTCAGCACAGGGAACAAATAGTTGAGTGACATGTGTCATTCAGAAGCAATTCTGAATGATTAGTGTTCATAGGAGAGGAAATGAAATACTGTGAAATAACAACTGAATCCTGCTGAAGTATTTGAGAAAATCCGAATTATGTTTATTTTTTCCATGTGTTGTTTTTGTTTATTGATAAGCTCCCGGAATTGAGGAACTGTGGAAAACTGTTATCTGAAGCACATCACTTAAAGTGCAACTATCATGTAGCTGCAAAGAACTCAAATATATTAATTTAAAGTTTCAGAAAAAGGAAGAAAAAGAAAAGCCTGTAAATGTTTGTTTGTTTATTTTTAAAATCACATTATTTTTATTCAGATGTAATGGCTCAGAAGCATGTGAGTGCCTCTGGTTTATTGATATTGTCAGTACTCCTTGATGCCCAAATCCCACTGTATCCTCTGTGGGCTTAACAGGGAAAAAATACTGTTGATCAGTGAATAAAATGAACTTTGGAATTTTTTCCTACTAAATTGTATTCCAATCATTAAATTCCATGATCAGTTTCAAACAATTCAGTTCTGAGACAAAAAAAGAGAAGAGTAAAGAGCGAATGTGTTACCATCAACTATCCCTTCCCAAATGTGAAAATGGGACCTTACAATCATTTCTACTGCAGGAAAGCTCAGCTAATTGACTGCTCAAAATCAAAATACATACTTGTGCCTTTGGTGGCCTGAAGATATTAGGTGTTTGTGTATAAATGAGTGGGTTTATATCACTTGAAATATGTGTTCTTTTAGTTAATGGTCTACAGATGGACTGATGGTTTGTTCCTTTGACAGAGACAGGCATACACCTCACCCATAATTCCTACATTTTGTAAAATTTTTATATTTTGCAGACCTTTCAGACACTCTCTGTAAGTTATGTGAAACGTGATGTATATGCCATCATCATGCCAGGTACTCCTTTTAATTGCTTCCTTGTACTGGCTTGGGACAATTTTCCAGAGTAAACCCCTCTTTTGACAACACTAACTGTGTTTTCTGTGCTATAAAATCACTTGCACATGAGTTGAGTGGTAAGAAATAGCACAAAGTGTTCAACTAAAGGTAGGTGCCAATTGTAGATAACCACTCATGGTTCAAAATGAACATCCAGACATGAGCAGAGAATTATATTTGCAGAAGAAATAGCCCAGAAACCATTCTGTCAGAACAGTACTCACATTCCTATGAGCAGTAGCTGGTATTTATTGATTCTACTGATTAACAGAGCTGGTAATTAAGCTAAAAGAGCAGCACATTATTTTCATTATTAAATCTAACAAATCTCCATTAGACTTTCAAACACATTTGTTGGCCATATCACTTCTTTCACCAGTGAATTCCAAATGTCCTGACTCTTACATCTCATCAGTCTTTTAGAGGTTTGCCATTATATGCACATTAAAAGACCATGGCATTAGCGCATAGATTCAGATAGTCTTTCTGAAACAAGTGCTAAAATCTGATAGTTTGATAATGAAATTTCTCTCCTTTTCTCTTGTATCACCTGAAACATCATTAAACCAATTTTCTACCAGATTTTTAAAGGAAGAATCGCACCTACGACATAGTAATGAGCTCCTTCCTAGTTAAAACCAGCCATTAGAGAGAAAGGTAATTACTTTCACTGAGTATTTTAAATAATCAAATGATACACACCAAGACACTGAGCTGCATTTCATTGCATTTGATGTTAGACCTGGCCTGAGCTCTTATGGCAGAATGTTCCTGCTGATAGGTATTGAGAAATCCTTTGAATATTGGGTTTTACTACTGAGACAAACAGGTCTCAGCAACTTCAGATTATCTTATTGTTTCAAATGTAGTAGTAGAATGGAGACGTGCGTGTTACCCACATAATTCACAGGGATGCTGTGAAAGCCACTGGAAGTCACTAATCAGTATTGCACCTATTAATTCTTTAATTTATATCAATGTAATATTCCTTCTCTTTAATGGCTTTGAAGATTTTTCCCCTTGCTGTATAAAGATGACTGAAGGAGACTTGCTTCATGTATTTTAAAAGCTCAGTGTGTTTGTGCTGTACCTCCTTCCTCCTGAGGTACAGGAAGCAACCCCTGCACATAAAAATAGAGCAACAAAGCAAGCAGAGGATTTACACAGGCAGTTTTTCCTTTGACAGCAGCAAGTCCAGTCCTGGAAAAACCAGCACACCTGATAATATTGCATTAATAAACTGCCCATACACTATCACAGTTTGCCTCTGTGGGTAGAGTGAGATGGGGATAGGAAGAAGCATGATATGGAGCAGGTTGCCCATGTGCCTTATCCTTACTATTGGTAAGGTGAACTTGAACAGTTGAACTTGAAGGGCGAGGAAAAAGGATATTACTTGAGACGAAAGATTAGTTTCTGGAACAGTGCAGATAAATATTGTGAAGAGCTTGTAAGGGATGAGAACTCCCTTGACAAGGAATGGGTCTGTTCTGGGAGAGGTAACAATTATGATGATTTAATAGACAAGTTTAGTGCTAATGAATTGTGAGCACTTCAGTTTTCTTTTAACAAAGGAATTGATTCTCTGAGTTGGCACTGTCCCTGAAACTAAACTGGGTGTTCTCAACTGAAGCAGGAGTTGTTGGAAAATGAGGTTAGTTTGAAATTGCTTGAATTCATGTCTTTTAAAGTTCATAATTAACATAAAACTGCCCAGTGTGCTGATTTAGTAAAAGCAGTTTATTCTGAACTTAATGTGGCATTTTGAAAATGGTATTTCCCATTAGTCTGACTTCAGAAAATAAACATTCAGTTAACAATCTCTCTCTTTCTTCTGCTTTGTACTATGCATCATTTTGGCATTTGTAGAGTATTAATTGACATGACTGTGAAAAAGGGAAGAAATGGCAGTCCTAGAAAGTTTTATCATTCAGAATTCCCCAAAGTGACAAAATTCAGGTTTTGGCTCACTATCTCAAAATGCAGGAGCCAAGAATGAAACAAAACCAGTCAATGGCTTCTTGTGAATTACTGGTCAAATACACACAAATTTCTGTTGGGAGTCAAACAAATAAACACCCGGTCTTGTATAATTATATATAAGAAAAATAATAAAAAGCAGCTTTGGCTATTTGCCACTTGTTTAAAAGCATTTTGGTAATTTTAGTCTTACACAGTACAATTGAATGCCAAAAAAGAAGGATAATCCACTTGATAGAGATGAAATTAACTATCTAAAACACTATTTTATTGCCTTCCAAATCTTAAGTCTGAATAAATAGAAAAATAAGACTTGCTCTAGCTGGGAAGAAAATGCACATCTTAGAATATTTGAAAAATTCAAATGTGCATGTCAGCAGATCTGACAAATGTATGAGCAGATCATCAATGCAAAGAATTTGCTACAGAGAATTTAGTTATAGCACTGATGTGGAAAATGTCTCAGGACTTGGAGAAAGTATGAATACATAACTTTCCCAGCTGTCAAACTGTTGATCTGGAATTACTTAGTTAGAAGTGTCCACTGGTCTTTTTGTGTGCCCTCTGATGAAACCCTGGTCCTTCAGAGGGCTTCCTTCCTGCCTTTTAAATATTAATTTCATACACAATTTATGACATTGTCAAGTAGACCAAACTTCAATACTGTTGGTACCTCGACAGCCTCGTGCTGCCAGAAGCTGACTGTGCAATTTTCACCCTACTTACATTTCACTAAATGCTGATGTTCTACTGTTCCCTTTCCCATTCCCACTAGATCAGATCATCATTTTGAGAACTGCCACCAATTCTCCACACCAGCAGGGCCAACAACAAATCATGTTAGTTGCAATAGTGGCAAAGAAACAAAAAAATAGTATATCCTTCCTTATGGGTATCTAAATAGATCTTTTAAATGAACATTTTATCCTTCTGTAGTAATTACGTTGGTTGTTTTTATTAAATTCTGAGGAGTTTTGTGCAGTGGGTGTGAACATGATGCATATTTTTATTAATAATGATTTTTCTTCCATAATGTGACAGAAGACTTGAGGCTGTGAGATAAGGTGAATTACAGTCTAGCTTTTGGGAAAATAATTTTATTAGCCCTTTTCAATTCTTAATATTGTTCCCTTGATGATTCATTTGAGGTGAATTTGTATCTCATGCTCTGCTCTTATCTTTCTGAGCCCAGACTGTCATCGCATACACCTCACTATAAATGCCATGTTACAGATGAGGTCACTTTTGAGCTTTTCTGATTAAATAGTGGTTTTCTATTCTCATTTCCTAAGTCAGAAAGTGCCACTCAGTTATGCACACAAAATAGTGGGCTTCTTTTTGAAAGACTTGCCTCCCAGCAGGTGAGAAGACTTGCTTAAAGGTGCCAGTTTGGATCTACCTTTCTGCATGAACTAATGCAAACAGTCAGGTCACTGCTCAGTGGTTAAGTTAGAGGTGGTTCACAGGAAAGCAATTTGGCTGGATGTGCTTTGGTGCAAAGCCAAAATGGAAGGGAGATGTCTTAGCACCGAGTAGCACAGTATAAATCTCTACAAGCAGAGCCCTGGGGTGGGTATCCTGGGACCCGTGTTAAGGCCAACAGGGAAAGGAAGGAAGAACATGATCTGAAGTTCACAGGCTGGATGTGTAAGATCAGCTGAGCAGTGTCACAGCTAAGACTGCGCTTCTCCATAATGGCAACTGGAGTCCTTTCTCAGAAGTGAAACAGCGATAACCATGTATTTTCTAATGACAGTGGCATTTGTTCTCCCCCTTCTAGGTAATAAGCTGGTGGGTAAAGACAAGGAAATTTCATATTTATTTCCTCATAATATCCATTTGAACCAGACTGTTCCGTCTCTAACCAATGCTGACTGATTGCTCCTCCACTGGGCAGCCAGACTCAAAAGTCTCTGACCTGGGGATCTGGCCGGTGCAGCAGAAGAGCTGTGCTCACATTGAAATGGAATGCTGTTGTCGAAAAGCAGAGCAGTGACAGAAGGCCTGTGTTTGCCTTGCCCATGGTTACAAACCACCTCTTCCTTGCTTCCCTTTCATTTCTGTTTTGCAGAGCAGCCACACCTACAGCTTGCATCATAATTTGCTTTTCTGAGGCAGAACCAGAAACCAGAACCACAGGCTGACAGCCTCAATAGGATGTGCAGGACACTCTGCACTCATCATTTTCTCCTTACTACAAGTCTGTGAGGAGGCTGAATATTGTTGTCATTACAAAAGAGAGGAGAGATGACAGACAGATCACTGGTCTAGTGCTCAGCAGTACATATAGGTGATTCCATACATGCACACAGATTGATGAACTTGTAGATAGGATCAACTTATAGGTACAAATAATTTCCTGTGTTTTTCCTGCCTATTGAAAGATGTGACCTAACAATTACAAATGTGAGACCAAGAAAGAAATTAAGGTTTTGTCCTTTCAGGTTTTTTGTAGGCTGTTACCCAGCTTCATTCTCAGAATTTCAGCTTTCTTGACTGCTTCCACTGTGTTAGTGAAACTGTACACAAGACTGTAGTTAAAACATTGGTTCACAAAGGATGATTTCTGCAGAATCTGCCTCCTTCAGAAGGCAGAAGATAAATTTTCAGCTTCAATCTACATATTTGTGTGCTAAGAGTATTTTTCCACTCTCATTTGCTATAGTGTATAAATTGGCATCAGCCTCTGTTAGAAGCTTGGTTAATGTGTACAACAAAACAGTGTTTCTTTCTTGGTCCCACTCCCAACCCTAAACATTTTTCAGTCTCATACCAGCTTATGAAAGGAATATATTGTTTCCATTGTCGCATCCAATTCAGCTACAGCTATCACCCTTAGCACCAAGAGTCAGATCCACTGAAATTATTACTTCAAATTAAGACAAATACAACTTGGGGGGACAGCTTATAATGATTTTCTCTTAGTGGGCAGTCACATAAATTTGCTGTTATTGAAGCTGGCTGAAACTTTTACAGAAAAATGAGAAGAACCTCAGTTAAAGTGAATCAAATGTTCTGAAGACATGTGTCAATTAACACAAAATTTTGTTGGAATCCTGCCCTCTTCTTGTCTTGCCTGGAGGACTGTTAGACAGCCAGATTTGTGACTCCTTTGCCACTGGGTTGTGAAGAAGAAAGAGCTCCTATATTGGCTTTCTGCCTCCTTCCTCCATGTGCAGACTGCTGGATTGCTTGAGACAGAAGATTGACACCCACAATGGTGTTTGGACTGCCCCACTCTGAAGCTGTCATGTCACCCAGCTGGTACCTCTCTTGCACCTCATGGGAACAAGACCCATAGCAGTAAGGAAGCTTGGAAACCCCTGCTGCAAGTTGTCTTCAGGAAATACCCAAAGGTAATGCTTGGATTACCATATGCCCAGAAACCCTTTCCGCCTCCTACCTTGTATCCTGACTTAATAATAATAATAAATTTTAAGTCACAAAACTCTTATACTCTGGCTGTGGTAGCATTTCTCCCAGCTTTTCTAGTGTTTGAGCACAGGGTTAAAAACAAAAAGAAAAAGAAGGTATAGACATCTGGGATTTCCATGGATGTTTTAAACATCAGTGAACCAAAGTTTGAAGCACAGTTGCTTATATTTCCTTTCCCCTTCTATTTTCTTTATAAAGAGACATGCTAAGAGTGATTCAGGGTAAGATAGGACATACTCGTGCTGAGGCAGGACATGTCAGGAAAGGAAGCAACACTCCAATCGTATCCTACTGAGCCACTGGAAAAAACAACTGCCATTTGCTCATCAGTACAGAGAAAGGACTGTAGCTCTTCAGCTGTAGATATGAGCATCCACAACAGTTGCATCCAACTCATTCCCTGTCTCGTCTTCTTGACCAATAATACAGCCTGTCTCTGGCAGGTGGCCTGCAGTAGAGAAAGACATGCAGTCAGGAAAATCTTCCCAATAAACACCAATAAGTCAATTTATAGCTACTGTATTCAAATAATTTCTGATGCATTTTGTTGCATTCTTAATACATAAATATTGATTCAAGAAGCCCTACATGTGGAATCTGGGAAGGAGCGCATGCAGGGAAGCATTTCAGTATTATTCCTTCATATCTGCTTCTGTTTGCATCCGGAGAAAAGATGCCTGATGACAAAAGGTCTGGGTGCTGCCCTAAATTTAGTTCATGATTCCTCCGTAGTGCAATGTTGCTTTTGAAGGTGATCTTCTTTGCTGTCACTGGGCCCTCTCCCTTGTTCCTGACAGTTTGACATGCTCCTGCTTTCTGCACCTCTATTAAGTTAAGCACTGTTAGCACAAATAATACAACTCTGACATGTTAAATTTTAAAAAAAAGAGAAGAGGAAACATTGAAGGCTTGACAGAAAATTTTGCAGAATAATTTAAATGTCTAGGGTGAGATAAAATGATAGTAGTTGACAGCTGAAGATCCTTCTATGTGACTCTCTGAATCAAGTTGATAAACTCAACTGTAAATTAGAAAGGCAAGAGTTATCTCAGTTTTATAACAAATCTTAACATTTATTGTGACTATAATTGGAATTGGAAAAACAAGATGCTGAAACTAAGAGTGGCAATAAGATTTGATTATTCATTTTCTGAAATAAAATTCTGCCATGACAAAAATATTGCTCATTGGGAGCAGTTAAAATGAATAAAGAAGAGTGAATCATTGACAGTTGTTCAGGGAAATTTAAACAAAGAGAAAATAGGCAGAATTGGAGTTTGGGGATTTTTTTTTCACATGACGAGATCATAAAATCCCATTTTTGGGCAAGAAACACATCCTCTCTGACAGGTATATTTGTGCCAGGTGCTCTGCCTGGAGAATGATGCAAAGACCTAGGCTAGCACTGACTGCTGTTCCCCAGGATGACTTGAACTACCATCCAGTGCACTGGCTTAGTCGGAGATTTGGCTAATTCATGGATAAAGTAGAGCAGTAAAAGAGTTTTTTCTTTTTTTTTTTTTTTCTTTAGAGATATAGTCTTACCCAGGCTCTGAGGACTGTATCAAACTTCTGTATTTGCTAAGAGCATGAAAGAATTTTCTTAACATATCACTCACAGAGCTGTGCTTTTAAGAAAACAAAAAGAGACCCAAAATGTCTACCTGGGGAAGATGTTTCACTTCACAAGCTAAGAAGGGAGGGGACGTATACATGTAGCACACGCAGAAGATACAAATGGAAGCCTTCTATGGCAATAAGTGTGGCACAAGAACTTCCATGAAACAGAACACCAAAAATCATAGGTTTTGGTTATCTGGTTGCTTGTACTCAAATTAATCTAGAGTAAAAGGCTTCCAGCTGAGAAATAACCATAGATATGTCCTGGTCTGAATCCTTACACTGATGTGAACCAAAGCAGGTTACTCTATGACCAGCTTTGTGACTGATCACTACAGTATGTGTGGCAACTCAATCAGTTATCATTATGTGGGAGTAAGTTGAGTTAAACAGAGTGGATTTTTGAGCAGCTTTTCTTCCTTTATGTTTCACTGATATGATGGTATTAATGTAGAGACAGCAATATAAAAAGATTAAAAATGAAAAAGTACAGGAAAAATGCCTATGGTTATTTAATTTACTTATTCCTGTAACTGCCTTAAAAAATATCCTTCTGACTTCAGGATCCCTAAACTGAAGGTCTGCTCACTTTTTCCATGTCTCCTTGCAGTAAATCTTGTTCTTTATAAAGAAGATGGTGTCATTTACATGAAATTGCACATTAACAAAAAGCTTCTTCAGATGGGGTTGAGCAACACAGAAAATTAGGGACATTTTCATTATTTGTTTTTTCTTCCTGGATTATGCATCATAACCTATTGCATCTGCAACTTAATACCTTTCTTCTCTTTTTAATGTGAATAGTTGAAGGTCTGTCTTCCTGGAGCTAAATGTAAAATCAATTAAGTGGTCAGATGCACCACAGATAAGGAAGGAGCTCAGCACTTGTAAGACCAGCATAAGTCATAAATGCTATTTGCCTTTGCTGATTAAACAAAAAATGTTCGTTAACAGTCATATTTATCAACCCTTCTGTAGTAGTCAAAATGTACATGATAATGGGGCTTCCCAAAACAGAAAAGACAGGCTCTAGAGGACTGAATTCTTCACAGCTCAATTCTCTTCAGACATCAGCCTCATTCCCTTGGGCTGTCTCTGTAATCAGTGGGGAAAAGAGGGAATCTCTAGAGGGTAGTTAGCACACCTATGAGCAGGACCATCTGATTATTACGCAGAGATCATAGAGAAACTACTTTTCTTACCCAAAGCACATTAATACCGTGCCTGAAGGTAGATTGGGCAAACAGGTCTAAGAAGCTTAATTCTAGTAAGTTGTTGAGTTCTTGCCCAGTTGGATTTTCAAGGTTTCTCTTAGATTTGGTCTATGGATGAGAAACAACAGTAAAAAGAAAAGGTTATTTCATGTATGCTCGTGCTCCTTGGGGAAGCACTTAAATTACACTACTATCATAAGTTCCTTCCAGAAAAATTGGTTTTGCATGGACGTTGATTTTGGTAAGGAAATTTTTGTGGGGAAAAAATCATCTTTAAGTTGAAACTGAAAACAGCTCTCGGTCCTCGTTTAAAATGACAGAAAGACAATAAGGTTAATTTGCTCTGCACTACATCCTTCACATCACTATTCAAATTTTTACTTCATCTTTTGTGTCTGGAAAATTTGCAAAATGACTTGTATGCCAATTAAGAGGGTAAGTCTAGTAAAATTTTGACAGAGTGAGAAGTGCTTCACTTCATCTTGTTTAATGTATTTTAATATTTTAGAAGTGTCCACAATCAAGAAATTAGGTACATCATAGTAAGAGGAATGTCTGAAAATGTTAGTAGGCATCTATATGTGATGGAAGCATTATGCTTCAGCGCTGCAGTTTTAAATTAACTAGTTTATTGACAGAAAATAGGAGAGGCTTCTTGAGTGAAACCTTTTGAGTGTCTGATTTTATTCACCAGGGATATATTGGAGTTTCTCTGGGAAACTGGCTGAAAAGTGTTTGTGTATTTCTAACAAAACCAAAATACAATGAACTATTTACTGCAGCAGAGAGAAATTTTAATTTACAGTGAAGTCGGGAAGACAGAAGGGTATGATTGGAAATCTGTCCAACTCCAGTGAGACAACTGGCTACAGAAGGTGTATGCAAGCAAGGAAAGGTTGACCTGCCTTTCTTAGGTTACATACAAGGAGAAATTAAGGAGTTTGTGTAGCTCAGTGGAAAATCTTGTTCATGCCTAAATAACTGAAAAAGAAAGGCACTGTTTTAAGCCTCTCAACCCACGCAGGTTGCCTCACACACACAGATGCATTATCACTGTGGTGTCTAAGATTATACACAGCAAAGATTTATACCTATTCTTAACTTCAATATGTGTGCATTTGTTGTTCATTCAGTGAAGTTTTTCATGTGTTGAAGGTTAAATTTTGTTATGATTGAAGCTTAATGGTGAGTGCTGCAACTTTGATGTTTCTTTGCTTCATAAACCTGAAAAAGAGAGTCTTACAAAATTGTCTCTGAAACAGAACAATGTTTGAAGTTAAAAACAGAGAGTTTGGAAGTAATTTGTTGTAATCTATCACAAGTTGGACTGCTGAACTTTGGGTTTCAACAAAGTACGAGTTCAGACCTGCAATGCTTTTTCTACTAGCTGCTGTTGTCTCAGCACAATCTACTATAAAACTTTGGGTTATTTGGTCTGTCTGAAATCCTTGTTCAGTAATTAGTCTTTATCACTATAGATGTTGGTGACTACATTTTTTAAAATCTTCCACTAAATGAAGAATTGTGAACCTCAGATAATGACGTTGTGAGAGAGGAAAGAGAAACAGAGGGAATTCTCCATGAGAAAAACATCTGCTCAGATTCTGTTCTTCAACACTCTTTTCATGGTATGTAGCCCCAGTTTAGAGAGCCAGTTAGCTGCTATAATGCAAAGGCTGCAGAATCACAGAATTGTCTCGTTTGGAAGTGACATATTAAATTTACCTACTCCAAACCCCCAGTTCAAGCAGAGTCACCTAAGGCAGATTGCCCAGGTGGGATTTTAGTATCTCCTGAAATGAAGACTTAACAGCCTCTTTGGGCAACCTGTTGCAAGGTTTGCAAACTGTCACAGTGAAGTATTTTCTTGTGTTCAGAGAGGATTCATGTGTTTCATTGCCTCTTGTCCTATCACTGTGCACCATTGGGAAGAATCTGTCTCCCTCTTCTTCATTTCTGCCCCTCAGGTATTTATATACCTGGATGAGATCCCCCCTAGACCTTCTCTTCTCCAGGGTGAGCAGTCCCACCTTTCCTGACCTCTACTCATATGAAAAATGTTCCCTTCTTTTATTTACCTTTGTGGCCCCGCACAGGACTCTTCTTGTACTTGGAAGCCGATATCTGGATACAATACTTCAGATGTGGCTTCACCAGTGCTGAGAAGAGGAAGGACCACCTCACTGGTGACTCTTTCTAATGAAGCTTAGGATGCTGTTGGTCTGCTTTGCTGCCAAGGATGCATTGCTGGCTTTTGGCCAATTTGGAGTTCATCAGGAACCCAAGATCCATTTCTGCAAAGCTGTTCTCCAGTCAGTTGGCCCCAGCAGGTAGTGGTGCATAGGTATGTTCCTTCTCAGGTGCATGTTTCACCTTGAATTTCAGGAGATTCCCCTTTGTAAATCTGTTATGACTATTCCTGATTACATTCTTGTGCTTCATGTTTTGAAAACTGTTTCCAGATTAGTTGCTTCTTCACATTCCTAGGGATTGAGGTGAGTCTGACCAGTCTGTAGTTGCCCTTCTTTAGAATAGGAGTGACATTTGCTTTTCTCTAGTCTTCAGGCACCTCTCCCAGCTGCTGTGACCTTCCAAAGATACTTGGCAGCAGCCTGGAAATGAAATTAGGGAGCTCCCTCAGCATTCATGGGTGAAATCCTTCAGGATGTAAGTATTTACCTATGTCCAGCTCTTTTCAGTGCTCCCTAACCTGATCATTCTCCACTTAGGGTCTTTCTTGCTCCAAGTTTTCCTTGTTCTTCACGTATCTTGCCAGATTTAATTGCAGGTCAGCCATGGCTTTCCTAACCCTCTCTGCAAGATCAGATAGAAACTCTGAGTTCCTCCTGGGTCACCTGCCCCCACTTCCACCTCTTCTACACTTAGTTTTTCTCTTTGAGTTCAGTTAGGATCATCTTGTTCATCCATGCTGGCTTCCTACTTTCTTTGCCTGATTTTCTACTTAACAGGATGGAGCATATCAAGTATTGGAACAGACTGCCCAGGGAAGTTGTTGAGTAACCATCTCTGGAGGTATTTAAAAGAGACGTAGATGTGGCTCTTAAGGACATGGTTTAGTGGTGGACTTGGCAGTGCTGAGTTAACTGTTGGGCTTGATGGTCTTAGAGGTCTTTTCCAACCCAAAGGATTCTATTATTCTATAATTTACAAATATATCAAGCTTTACAAGTTGCAGATGGAGCTTTGAACCTGCATCTCCAATGGGATCTCCGTTTTCAGTCAATTATTCCCAATGAGCTTTTTCCTTGCCCACAATTTTCCCAAGAACCTACTTTTCTAGGTGAGCTATTTCCTGTATTGGTAGTGGGGCACTTGTTTGTGTGAGTAGTTTCCCTGAGTTCGTCACATGAGCTGTCTCTGGCTTGCTTTAATTGGAAGTGTTTGAGACAAGCAGGGGACAAGAGAGACTAGTTGGCACTATACACATAATTGCTGCTGCTGTAGTGCCATGTGCATATGAAGTGCTATAAATTGGCAGTGATAATAACACAAAGTGATAATGAAGAACTTGGCGAACATTGGCCAAGTCACAGCACATCTCCAACACAGCTGAATGGATTTTAGTGGCTGCATTCAGATGAGAGTATCAAAAAATCCCGAGTGTCTCCTATATATGCTCTAATTCACTCAACCAGAATAGAGTTCTCGTGTGTAATTGTGATGTACCTATAATAAAGGAGGCCATAAATAGAACAGGAGCTAGTGGAGACTTTTCTTTAATCCACTTAACAGAAGATACATGAAAGATAAAACACTTGGGAAAAAAATAGATGAAGAATGAAGCTGACTTTTGTCTAAGAGAGTAAAACTGAGTGAGGGGTGGTGAAAGCTGCCATACTTTTTGTGATAGCAGAACAATTAAAATGAACTTTGACGATATTGCATCCAAGTCTGCTAAAAATCCTAAACAAATAGACTGAGAAACGAGCTTATTTTGCATTCATTTGCAAGTCTTACTTTATTGTTGGTCTAATATTTGAGAAAACACACTTTATCATGAGACTGTGCCATTAAGTCTAGAAGTATATGAGCAAATGAGCCAGAAAAGTAATCAATTTTCTCCCGAAAAACAAATTATGAGAAAGCACTTTTAGAGACAAACCACTTGGAAAAACAGAGCTCTTAATTGGTGGAAATAAAAATGTTGCCAGAGTCATAGTATTTGCTAGCAGTGTGTCTGCGTGGCTTTTTTTTCTTCTTTTGACTGTTCACAGTGTGCCACAAACTCATCCTCTTGGTCTGAAATTTTCTACGTCTTAAACAAGTGTTATGAAGGTTTCACTGATGTCATTTATTGTCTCAAAAGTTACCTCCCACAGTGGTCTTCCTTGGAATCCAGCCCTTGTCTGCAAGATTTGAAGAAGTACCAGTGCTCCTGGGTTAGAGAGCAGAGTTGCATTTTACTTTTGCCTGTTTAGTTCATTACCATTCTGCCTGTGGCATGGTGGTGTATCTTGTGATGAGCTGAGTGGAATGATCACAGAATCATAATATGGCCTGGGTTGGAAGGAACTTCAAAGATTATCTTGCTCTGACCCCCTTGCCACAGACAGAGGTGCCTTGCACTAGACCAGGTTTCTCAGGGTCCAACTGAACCTGGCCTTGAACACTTCCAGGGATGGGACATCCACAGCTTTTAGAGGCAAAGTGATCCAGTGTCTAACCACCCTTGCAGTAAAGAATTTTTTCCTTATATCTAATATAAACCTCCTCTCTGTTAGTTTAAAGTCTTTTGCCTTCGTCTTGTCACTACGTGCTCTTATAAATAGTGTCTCCATCTTTTTCGTAGGCTCCCTTCAGGTACTGAAAGGCTGTAATTAGGTAACCCCAAAGCCTTCTCTCTTTCAGGCTGAATAATCCCAACCCTCTTAGCCTTTCCTCATAGGAGAGCTGCTCCATCCCTCTAATCAACTTGGTGGTCCTGCTCCTCACTCCAACAGGTCAATATCCTTCCTGTGCTAAGAGCTGGATGCAGCACTCCAGGTGAGGTCTCACCAGAGCTGAGTAGAGGGGCAGAATTGCCTCCCTCGACCTTCTGGCCCCTCCTCTTTTGATGCAGCTCAGGATACAGTTGGCCTTTTGGGCTGCTGGCTCATGTCCACATGGTGAACAGTTCTTTCTCAGATCAGAGATGGTTTGTGGTCTTCCCAACCTCCCGGAGGAAGTAAAAGACTTTTCCTCTATGTGAGGATGAATACTAAACTGTCCCTAGTGGACAACCCTTGGCTGGATGGGAGCTAATGGTATTGGTTATACCAATATATATTATGCTAATAAGTCTGTGACATGTCTCTTACTATCTTTGTTGAGACAGGAATTCTAGTCATATTTCAACTTAATGTAAGGCTATTTTTTATTTAGGCATTTTCTTAGCTGTCCAATTTGGTCACATCAGAGCTAAATAAAATTTGAGAAGGTATTTCAAAAAAGAACTTCCCTGTTCTCAAAAGTTTTCTTACAGAATCTTGAAATATATTTTAATGTATTTTTAGAGAAATATAGGGAGAATAAAGGAGGCAATTGTCCCTTGTTCTTAACAGTATTTGGAGATATGACTCTTGTCTTTCTGAGTTTGGAAATAAACATATTCCCATTTCTTTCCAACAATAGGCTCCTACTAAATATTCTGCTAGAACAGATTTCAAATTCCAATAGCTACTGTTTATCTATTTTTCAAACGAGCAAAGACATCTATTGAAACATAAGCAAAACAGACATTATGAAGAAACATTTCCAACACACCTTCACAATACTTGCATACTTGTATTTACAAAGTTCCTGAATGTTGAGGCTTTGTCTCTTGAGGCTTGTCCTTGGCTGGCAGAAGACACAAACTTGACATTGATTTGATTGGCTTGGAGGCCCCATTTTATGAAACACATAATTCAAAGCTAAGTATTTGCTATTCCCAGTCACAGTGGGACTGCTGAAAACAATAGTTTTCAGTACACCTTCTCAGCACAGGCAAGTTTGTAATGACTTGATGTATGAATGATCAAAGTCGCTATTTTTGTCACTTATATGAGCTCATATTATACCTATATTATATTCCACCATACCTATACAAGAGAGCTTCGGACTGTTATTTTCCTTCTCTGCCTAGCTGTTCAGTGTGCAGTTTTCTTTGGCAAATGCCAAGTTATTCAAGCCTTTAAGTGACCTATTCTTTTTCAGTATAGCAAGTCTTGGGTAAACCTACTGCTTAACATGTGCTTAACAGTGGATAAGGCGTGTTCTATAACATAGTTACACAAATTGGACTGTTAAAAAAAACAAAGCAAGGCAAGCATATCAAGAAATAGTGGCATGAGGATCCGTAATTACACTTTCGACTTGTATCTTAGTTGTAGGATAATGCATTACCTTATATAATGATAATGCAAGTTGCTGTAACCTCATAAATTGATTCTGCATTAATTGGTAATACCTTTGAATTATAAGTGTGAAGTGCTATGCTATATTTTAATGTCATACAGGTTTAATTTTCCTTTCGCAATCAAACATTTCTATATGGTATAATCTATATAGCATTTAAATGTTGATAATTTTGTTAGTTTTTAGCATACTTTCTTACCAACTCCAAGTAGAAAATTCCTTGGATATAGAGGCTAAAGTAATGAATTTTTACTAAGTTTGCAGTTGCTTTTTTTCTATATATTCACACAAAACCAGTTTATATTTTCCTGCTACCTGAAGCATACTGCTTGTCACAAGCTCCATACAGAGTATCAATTCTTTTTCATTTTTTATTTTTTCTGATGTTTTTTGCTTCTTTCACATAAATAAGTGTAAACAGTCTGTATGCTATACTTTTGCAGTATGTTTTACTTTATAAATGAAAGAGAGAATGCTGATTTTCTATCCCAGAAACATATAAACCCTCTTGTGTACAAACTCTGCTTGTACAAATTACAAGCCAGTTAGATATGGGATCCTAATTATTTGGAACAATAATTTAAGTAATTTTGTTATTGGCGATTAGGTACTTGGTGACTTCTTCATGCTATGCATCATGCTGAGAGTTCAAAAGAGTTTTTTCTGCCCTCAAACCCTTCAAAGATAAGCAGAAGAACTGGGAAAGCTCCCAGAGCAAGGCTCGTGCTGGAAGGGTGAGAGAGCAGTGCAGCTGGACAGTCACATCCCTGTTTCAGCCTTTGTCTTCTGCATCTGCATCTGCATTTGCTGTTCCTTGTCTAGACTTGGAAGTGCTCTGCCCTGATCATTTCACTTCTTATTTCCTAGAGATACTCTTAATAGCATTTTCTGTTGTTCTCTATCCAGAAGCAGTTTTGACACATTCTTATTTTGTGCAAGTGGAAGAATCCAGTGTGGGCTCAATAATTTATGACATTCACTGGTCATCTTTATTAAGCAAATACAGCTGTAGCATTGATTTCTTCTGTTTAACAATGTAGCAAGATGATTCCTTCAAATCGGGAGTCATGGAGACCTATATTTCACGTAAAAACAGAGTAAGTCAGTAACAATTTTGCTGGCAAAAATTTGTTTCATTTGTGTGAAAGCCAAGCAGAATCAGCTATGTAGCTTCACACTGGTTTTCGAGCAGAAACCAGGTCCTGATTCAAAAGCTTGGCCTTACGTAAAAGTCCCAATTTTCAGCTTTGCTGACCTTCCAAAAAAGGGTTCCCCAACCTTTTGGATCCACAGCTTACTGGCACAGTTTCCCATGAGATTGCTATGGCTCTTACAGCTCTGTACCTTGCACTGTCCTGGGACATGTACAACTGCACTGGGAAAATCTACAGTCGCTAGCCAGGGTTTTATGTTGCTGAAAAATTTACCACCTCCCTTTAATGTTACCAGGGGGAAATTGGAAAAGGATCATTCTTTAATTTTGTAATTAGGAGATACCAAGGATCAATCATTTGTCATATTTGGTAGAAAACAGAGGTGTTATCTGGATATATGAACTGTGCACATCTTGCTTTAACTGGTTACCTCAGGCTTGTGAAGTTTGTTTTGGGTTTAATGATGAAATTTTTATGTGTTTTTCATCTGTAAGTCATATATGAAATATCCATCATGATGTCCTTTCCCCCAGGTAATATATATGAAATAAGAAATCTGAATACTGGGTGCCTCATCTGGCAGGATTGCAATGAAAAATTACACCAGTTATCTAAAAAAAAGTAATGAAGAGGCGAAAAAATTATCTTAATAATTTATCCATAACTGCTTTTATGAAGAGACAGATACAAAAAATACAAATATGATATAAATGCAAAAATTAGATATTATTTAAACAAATATACAGATATAAATCTGGAAACAGATATAACTTATTCAAAGAGTGCTTTGTTTAGATGTGTTTCCATGGAGGATTTTGTTCAATGGTAGTTTATCTTCCAGTCTGAAGATAATAAAAAATTCAATTCCCTATTGCTATGGTCATTATTATTTTATCTTAATTTGGAGAAAGATTATTCTAATGCATTAAAACTTTTCTTCAACCAGGAGAAAGCAGAGTCTGAGTCTGGAATTAGAACAGTGTTCCTATAACGGGGTCATGACACTATTTAACAAACAAACACTATTACTCCAAAACATTTACTCTTACATTTCAAGGGGCATTATAATTTTGTCTTTAAAGTAAGTTAGTAATGTATTATTAGTACTCTATATATCAATCAATTAGTATTCAGTATAAGGCAAGATGCTGCAATTCATTACGTAGGTACTTCTCAGTTACCTGATTAACATAAAAATCCCCAACAATCTCTGAGTTTACTTCAAAAACCAATCAGCCCTTTTGTATCTCATTTGCCTTTGAGTAGATAAGAAGCTTACAAAAATAAAATTACAGTGTTTACTCAAAAACTAATCTCCACTGGGCTGATTTCCCGCCAGCCTCTCTCCAACCTGCAGCAACATTTTCAAAGATTCCTTTTTCCCATGGCCAGTATTTCACTTGTTGTCAATTTCAATTCTTAGACCAATAAATCACAAACTCTTGTTTCTCGAAATATTGAAAAAGCAAGAAGCTAAAGGTAATATTTGATTTCTTATGTAGAGAAAGGATACTGGATTTATATAAGGACCAGAGACATGGGACTAGATTGCTTCTGACCATGGCAAACCAAGCCGTTCAAAGCTGGCACACAAAGACCTGTGAGTCCTTAATGCAGAGCAGGAGCAACACTGTTTGATATCCAGCTCAACAGGATCTCGAGAAACTCCTGCTCTTCATTCAGGAGCTTAAAAATTGGTAGCTGCAGGATCTACTTAGTGGAGTGTCTGTAAGCCTCAGAGATCTGCTGTTTGTCATGCCCAAGCTCTTCTCGGGTCACAGACACACAGTTCCACTGGGATGAACTCCTTTGCCCTCCAGAAAATGTCTTGAAATGGTCTTGCAACGCCTTTAATCGCACTGTGGTCTGATCCAGGTAGACAGAGGAACACCATCTATGCAGGTTTGACTTAAATGGATCAACTGTGCAGGGAAGACACCATTATCCATGACTATGGTGTAAGATTAGCATAATGATGTGTGCCAGCTGTGATAGAATCTAGAGAGGGTGGAAAAGCCTCCTAATATACTGAATATGTTCACCCACAGCATCTGTTCTTTCAAACTGTGCCTATGCAGTTTATATCTTAACTACACCACTGTACTCAACACTTCTAACAGGATCAGCAGAGTTACCACAGTACAAATTAAAAAAAAAACCAAACTCTGGCTCTGAGTTAAGGAGCACAACATCAGAGAGGATATACAGAACTTCTCAACAACTGTGTCTTGGTGTGCATCATTCTACCTTTACCATCAAAATAAAACTGACCTGTGCTCCTTCACAGAGTCATAGAATACCAAGTTGGAAGGGACCTCAGGGGTCATCTGGTTCAACCTTGCTTGGCAAATCATGGTCTAGACAAGATGGCCCAGCCAAATCTGAAAATTGTCCTGTGCAGGAAGGCTGCTTAGTGCAAATATTAGCTGTACTTCTGAATATCTTCCAGTTTAGTTTTGGTGGTGGTTTTTTTCTGTTGTTGTTGTTCCTTTTTTCCATTTTTGTTTTGTTTTGTTTTGTTTTGTTTTGTTTGTTTGTTTGTTTTGGTGGTGGAGTTTTGTTTTGCTTGTTTGTTTGTTTGATCTGTTTGGGTTCAAAATACTTTCTTCTAGAAATGCAGTCACTTCTAGAAGCGTTGTAGCTCTGTCTGTAGGGATTGCACTTAACATGTTTACCTGAGAGGCAAGGCGTAGTAGGAAGAGACCAGTTGTTCACTAACAAGTCTGACAGTCCCTGGACAAAACCCACCTGTTGTCATCCCAGCTTGGATACCCCGAGATGCCAGAGTCCCTGAGAGTCCGAGGGCAATGAATGGGTGGAGATTGGTTGAACCCTGGAAGAAAACTTGATTTACCTCCATAGTGTTCTTTCCTTTTCACTGAATATCTGCTCTCTGGTGACTCCCAAGCTGATTAGGTGTCTAGTCTGATCTAGTGTGGTTGCTCCTACATTGTTATGGAGTGTGAACAGTACTAACAAGCAACTCTCCACACCTGGCTGTAGACATGCTCTTCTATGCAGACTATTTATTCCTGATACAATGAAATGAGACAAGTAACAGCTCTTTCCAGTTCAGCTTTTTGATCTCTCTTTTAAATCATTAGCAATCCTCAGATGTACTTAAAGCTTGCCTGGGACATGACAAAGAACCACCACTCCCCACTCTCCAGCACAGGAAACCAGAGTGCCACAGCAGAAATACATGCTTGGAGTGAAAATCCAGTTCCACCAAGTGTATAGCATTCACCTAGATGGGAACAGATTTCACATTTATTTCAGGATAGTTCTGATGAGTCTTTTGTCTAGACTGAACATTTGTGGGTACACTTTGAAACACACAATTTACCCAAAAAAGGGAATAGTTATTGAATTTAAAAGCAAGTTCACAGCAATCACTATTCGCCCTGCCTTCACCCTCTGCCTGAAAAAATGATTCAGGACATTTATATCTCAAGTCTAGAGTTGCATCAGAACCATTTCTGTTGACATATAATCATGATTTTAGACACCAGAAGTGGTCTTTAGTCCCAGATCAGACACAGTATTTCACTTATCATTTAAGTAGAGTTTTCAATCTGCAAATTTCACTTTGGATTTTTTTTTTTAATATAAAAAGGAACCAAACAAAACCTACACTTTACTCAAGCAGTAACTGAAGGGAAAAACTAGCAATTCTAAGGGGGTGGTGAGTCACTGGAACAGGTTCCACAGAGAAGCTGTGGATGACCATCCTTGGAAAAGTTCAAGACCAGGCTGGATGGGATTTGAACAACTTGTTCTAGTGGAAGCTGCTCCTGCCTACAGCAGGGGGTTTGAAACTAGATGATGTTTAAGATCCCTTGCAACCCAAGCCATTGTATGATGATTATTGTACTCTGCTCAATGCTACAACTTCTTCACTTAAAATAACAGCAGTGTCAAAAAAAATAAAATAAAAAAAATTTAAAAAAAGAATTAAAAAAACCCCTTAAACATAACTATGTATTTACACTTTGCTTCTGCAATTTCTCCTGGCTCAGTAATGCACAATATTTGGGGGAATTTGACTATAATTGAAGCCTTCTAGTTTTTTTAGTCTGTGTGTCTGTGTTACAAAATTCTATATCTCTAGAGGTGAGCAGACACCATGTGCCACCTACTTTACCATTTTGCTTCAGAGGTTTGACTTATTGAGAAGTAAGCTTAATGCAAATAAAATGACTTTCCCCTCCTGGCATTTGGCAGTCAGACAGAAATGCAACAGAAGAGCAGAATACTTAGAGACATTCATTTCTCAGAACTGTGTTCGGAAAGAATAGCAAGCATTTAAATTCAAAATGAACCATCTGTGACAACCCCTAAGCAGTCCTTCATTTCAGTAAGTGTAAGCCTGGGAATGAAAGTGAAACTGTACATAACTGTCAATTAAAATAATCTAATATAGACTTTTCTGCCTCAGGGGAGAGGGTGGGCACAGATTTTCTGGAAGCCCACTCTTTTTCATTTCCTTAGCCTAAATTTTACAGTTCAGGAGACCTGAATCCCATCTGTAGCCAACATATATTACACACGCCATGGGGGAAAAGGTGATGGAAAAGGCACTATCATTCATATCCACAATGGGTATAAGATAATATAACTTCATATCAAAATTAATTTTAAAACAATATCTAAGAAAAGAGTGATTTCACGTCAGAAATAAGTTATTCACATTCCCCATTTGGGAAATCTTAGACAGTTGTATTCAGAAATGAAATCCAGAGAGCTTCTCTCAGTTCACTCAGACCAGAAATAAACAGAGCAATGGCAGCATAGCCAAGGTAAGTAGAAACACATGGAAATTCCTTCTTGCCCAAGCACTATATATATATATATACACACACACACACACACACACACACACACACACATATATATATATATATACATCCCATATATTGGCTGGCTACACCTCTGAATTTACAGGATTTAAATCACATCAGAATTTGGTCCTCAGAGTATTCAGCAGGCAGTTCTGGGAAAGTGTCCAGAAGAATTCAGTTAGTAAGCATGAAGATTCTGTCATTTTATAAGGTATAAGTTGCTGAGTTAAAAAAAAAAAGGTATTGTTAGGCAGTAAAATTACAGTTTTATTTCTTATTGAATTTGGAACTATGCTGCAAGCTGTAAAAAACACCCAGCTAATAGAACATTAGGTATATTTACTGAATCTGGAAAATGCCCCTGGGACAGCAGCTCTTGATGCTGCCAGGATACTTTCCATAGGCACTGAGCTATACTTGGATGTGTGTGAATACCAAGTGTGTTTCAAGGCCTTCCATTTTATTGCTACTATTTTGTAAGCCATTTTGTCAACTCAATGAGTATATGGCTATTTAAAAATGTAAAAAAACCTGAAAGGTATTTTAAATACTGTTTTATCAACATTCGGGTGTTAATATATGGTTAAAATAAGACAGTATTATGGCAAAAGTTCAGGTTCTGCTTGCCTTCATATCCTGGATTCACCAGGGATAAAATTAGTTTTCCTCTTAGTAGAACAGTGCTGTGTTTTGAATTCAGTATGAAAATAACGTTGATGACACAGGGGTGTTGAGTCTGTTGCTCAGTAATACTTATCCTAAGGCAAGGACTTCTCAGTAGCTTGTGGTCTGCCAGTGAGGAGCTGCACAAGGGAGGCAGCATGGCTGGGACAGCTGACTCAAACTGGCCAAAGGAATATTCCACACCATAGAACATCATGCTCAGTGTAAATTGGGGGGGATTTGGATCAGAAGGGCTGATCACTGATGGGGGACAGGTATTGGTCAGGGGGTGGTGAGCAAAGGTGTTGTGAATTGCTTGTTTTCCTTGGGTTTTATTTCTCTCTCTTTGTCCTTTTCATTACGACTATTATTACTGTTACTATTGTTAGTACTATTACTGTGTTTTACTTTGTTTCTATTATTAAACTGTTCTTATCTCAACCCACAAGTTTTAATTTTCTTCTGATCATCCTCCCCAGTCCACTGGAGAAGGTGAAGTGACCAATACTTAATTGTCACTGGGATTAAACCATGACACTTGAACATGCAGAGTCCCACCACAATCAAAGTCTGGTTGCACAGTTGGACCACATCAGTGAGAATGCCTTTCTCTGTTTGCCTTTTGAGCAAATCATGGTCTTGCCATGCACAGATCTGATTAATGAGAGCCACCCCAAGGCACAACTGTGACTATACCATCAACTCTGAGATCTCAACTGTAACTCTTTCTTCCAGGTATTCCTTTCAAGATGAAGAAGACATGTTTATGGTGGTTGATCTCTTACTTGGAGGAGACCTGCGTTACCATTTGCAGCAGAACGTTCACTTTAATGAAGGAACTGTTAAGCTGTACATTTGTGAGCTGGCGCTTTCCTTGGATTATTTGCAGAGATACCACATCATTCACAGGTGAGTGACTTTCATTTGAGGGACAAGCTGCTTGCTTTTGGCAGAGCAGGGGGATTTTATCACATATCTGATTACCTGTTTGTCCAAAACCTCTGAAAAGTTTCTATTGCTACCCAAGGGTAGAAATTGATTCTGAAAAAGGGGGTTTTTAAGTGTTTTCTTTCTGTTCACAGCCATTCAGTGACCTTGTATCCTTCTCATACTACACTTTTCTTGTTCTGATCTCATACGGTGATCTATTTTTTTAACTATGGCCTTCAAACACTAAATACCATCCAAAACAGCATCCTGGCTGCTTTTAATTTATTTTTAATTTTCCAGTTCCCCAAGGTTCCTGAACACAAAAACGTAATCCAGTAGAAGAACTTCACACAACAACATCAGGGAATGGTCATAGAACCAAAGGCTAAGAATAATTTGTTTACTTGCAGAATCTGCATGAAGGTCAGAAGGAAGAGAGGTGGGCATATAGGAGTATATAGTATGAATCAGTTGGGACAATGGTAGATGGTGCATCTTTTTTACACTTTTTGTACCTCAACAATTGGTAATTTTTCTTGTCTTACAGTTGCAATCATAGTATTCATTTAAAAAAAGGTGCCAAGAATCAGGATCTATCTCTTTTCCCTAAACATTTTGGCATTTAACTGAAGCAGCAGGGATAACTTCTTTTTTTATGTTAACACAGCAACTGTGAAATTATAAAATTATGGGCTTGAGCCTGTATTTTACTCTTTCTAGGCTAAATTCAGGCTTATCCTTCCTGATTTAGAGTGGTCTGAATACAAAAATAATTAATTTTGTGTGCTACCAAAGCTAGATTTGACTTTCAGAGACCAAACTAAACTAAGTTGCGCCATAGATCTTCCAGTGTCCACTACAAACAAGTTCCTTCAAATATATTAATTCAGAGTTTTCATCCCATCCACCTACCAGAGCTGCCTCATGATTTTGTAATAAAGGTCAAATAAAAACCATGATCTGACTTTCTGAAGAAGGATGGTCTGCATGAAGGCTCTCTGATCAGAGATGCAATGGTAGGTGAGTGTTCTCTGTGACTGAAACTGTGCAAGACTAAATTCCAGAAAACATTGTGACACTCATTTTGCTTGCAATTAAAACTCCAGCAAATATTGCAAGCAAATTCTGGAATTTTGTATCCTTATTACACTGTTATTATTTTAATACATTTTCATGTCTTCTGCATAAATTTTCTTTCTTAGTGACTGTTTTGAAAGTGGAGATCAGAATTTCAGCTGACCTTTGCTTCTAATGCTGTAAGGAATGTTCTTGGTGAAAAGCAAATTGATGAGCATTTTTCTTACCTACCTTTTCATGATGATGCATTTTATGCAAATAAACATTCATGAGAGATTCCAGTTTGCAATCAGAACTTGTATTTTGCTAGAAGTCTGTGGCTTAAAAATGTTCCACAGAAAAGCCTGTGAAAAATAGCAGATGTCTTGAAAGAATGAAGGATTGGATTGAAGCCTTTGTGGCTGTTCATAGTTTTTGTGACCGTGTCTGCCTTATCATGGTCCCATTATGAAATTGGGCAAACACTTTGATTTCTTCTGTATTACTTAATCATGACAAGTGAGCACTTGACTTGAACTTTTTCTTTTACACAGGTTGTAGTGGCTTCAACACTTGCTGATTTGCATTGAGGCAGGGGAAGGCATGAGGGTCTGGAGCTGGTTGTTGGCTCCCTTTGGGGGCAAGTTCTGGGATTTGGTTTTTGCTCTCACTCTACACCAAAAGTTTTGACAGAAAGAGACGTGCCAAAATACGTCTCTGTCAGCCTGTATTGGGTCTCCCTAGCCAGTTAGCTAGGATTGTTGTTTAGGATATAAAGGATCTGGTTCAAGACTCTGCTGTGTTATGGAAGAGATGTTTATTTCGAGGCTGGCAGACCTGAGATCCGAGTGTGTCTGTCCCACTTCACTGCTTACTGCCCAAATCACCCAACTGTGGCACAAGGAGCTTTTTGCCTCATCTGCCCACCAATTACCACAAAATCCCAGATGATCCACACACCAGTGAACAAGTTATTTAGCCAGGTGAGTCCCAGAACATTCTGCCTTCTATCTAGCCACTACCTGGAACAGTACTCTGTGGGATGGGTATTCTGCTGCCTTAAATCTCTGTAGCATATCTGGCATCAGGTGCGCAATGCTGACCTAAATTGCTTCAGGAGCAGAGCCAGCAGCGATGCACAGTGAGGAGACATCTAGCCATTACTTTATCACTGCAACACACCGTCTCGTTCAGATGTGAGCTTAGTGAGCTGGTTGGTGTGTAATCTTTGTGGTAGCACAGCTCAGCAGTATCATTGTTACCAAGTGCTTCCAGTCAGCACTCACATCTACATAACTGAATTAGGTCTTCCATTTTAGAATGAATGCATTGGCAGCAAAGGGGGAAAAATGGTAAGTCAGAGGGTCACTGAGAGAGCCCCCTACTAAGTTTTGTCTGGGCTACAAAGAATAGTCTAATGATTCATCAGACTGGGTAGATGGATTTTCAAATTGAAGTATTCTAAAGAGCTGAATATATGATATGTGATATGTGAAGCAGAAGCTGAACTCCTCCTAATATTTACAGATGTGTATGAAATGCATTCAGGTTCCCATTACTATTGCTTCTGGCAACACGACAGAATGATTTCTTCTAGACTAACCTGTGGCCCCAAAGTTTGCTACAAAAGGAGGTGGTAGTGAAGGGGACAAGAATTATCAGGCATGTATGAATGAATGCAGAAGTGTACAGACCAGTACTATGCCATTCCCCCTGGAGACGCCTTGCAATGCTTCTGTGTTTGCTGATGTGCTTAGTGGTGTGTACTTTGAATGTGGCAATCATTTCAGCAATAGGACTGTTGTTACTGCAGGGACAAAATTACCCATAAATAGTGTAAAATACATGTTCTTGTGTATTTATTAAACTTGTCATTTTTATTAATCACATCTGTGTGTATAAAATCCATATTTGTCATGCACAGTCCTGCAATAGTGGATTTATTTATTATGGCACAATAATGAATGCTGCACTGTGTCTCACAGCTCTATTGTAAATGTTTGCATTTACACAGATGTTTGGCTGGAATTATAAAAACTTTGAAAAGAAAAGCTAAAGTTTCAAGCTATTGTATAAATACTATTCTGGGATAGTTCTTCACTTAACTTACACAACAGCTAACTTAATACTGAGGTTGTTGGGCACAGGTAATAGAAAACCTTATTTTCTCACGGCCCTGCTGTAATTATGCAGTTCTTGCATGGAAAAATAGTTCTTTGAAAGCTGGATGAACAGTGTTTATTATACACCCGTAGATCCCAGTACACACAGAAAGACTTCTGACAATATACATGGCCTCACACATTCTCAAATGTTGGATCAAATTCGGCATTCTGCCATTTCAAGACAGTATGACTAAACACATTCTCTCCAGAACTGCTTGTACAATACCAGTGAATAATGTGTTGGACAAAAGTTTTCCCATCAAAGGCTGAATAAACTTATTTCAGCCATGAGTAACTAAACCTCCTCCTTTCAAAACGTTGCTGTTCATACACTTAAATAAAACCACCTGCTTCCTCGCCAAAGTAGGATGCCCGTGTCCATTCAGCTGGTTCTTTCGGCAGTAGCTCCAGCGCCGTCTCCTCCAGGGTGCTCTTGCAGCAGAGCCTTGGCTCAGAGCAGTGCTGGCCCTGCAGTGCTGCACCTGATGCCCTGGTAACACATTCACATTTTCACTTTCTAAGGGGACAAGTGTTAACTGCATTGCCACTACAACTTTTCATCATCGTTTGGCTCCACTGGTTTTCATCTGTTAGAAAGGAGGCTGGATGAGGCAGATGTCTGGAAAGGAAATTGCAGTAACCTTCCAGCACAATTTTAGGATACTGGACTAGCTGCTCTGTGTGCCCAGGACACTTTTATTTCAGTGAGGGTTTTTAACGCAAAACCATTTGTGTGTGTGTGTGTGTGTGCACATATATAAGCATTCATAAAAATTTTTGTTTGAAGCACAGTATAACTGGAATTAGTCAGGCTTGGGAGGTCTGTGCTCTGTGGCTACTGTAACCACCACTCTCTTTTCCATTCCTACACCAGGAGCTACTCCAACTCTGAGTAACTCAGCAGCAGTGCAGGGTGGGCAGGAGCTAATGGAAAATGGTGACAAATTGAGCATTGCGTTTTCTTCTGCCAGACAATCCACTGCAGAGTAGTGGTGTCTTGCTGCTACCAGCTAGACAAGATGGGCTCTTCGTTCAGCAGTGGACCCATTTGTTCATTATCACTGAGCGTTTCAAGGTGTCCAGCAGGCTGCTGAAATAAGATAATATGTCTAAAGGATTCAACATTTCTTTAAAATGGGCCTTCCCAGTCTCAGTTGTAACATCATACAGCGAATCAACAAACTTTACTTAAAAATGTTCTCTTCGTAGTCTTGTCCATTTAGTATGTAAATGGGTTTGAAAATTAGTTGAAAATGGAAATTTTGCCCCTTGTTTTTCACAGGTGTCACAGGCAGAATAATGCCAACCTGAGATCTGACTGGACATACTAAATAAAACACAGTTCCTTGCAGATTGCTGCTCATACTAATACTTTTTTCTTGCTGGCAAACGTGTGCAGATGAAGAAATAAATTTAATAGGGTCTGAAGTGTGTGGAACAGGGAAAAAATAACCCTAATATGACTACTATTCATAAGCAGTACCAAAGATCATGGCTGGTCAAGAGGCCTGTCCATTAATTTTCTTAGTTTACCTTCTCATGTCTCTTCCATGACATTGTGTTAGGTTCTTTAAACAAGTGCCAGCCCACATTATTTCCAAGGACAAATTGCAGGAACTGAGCACTGAGTTAAGTTACAGAAACTAATTAGAAAAAGTATCAAAACCAGTCAAAAAAACCCCACTATGCAAATCACAAAGCCTAGAAAAGCTGCTGAATGCTTATGAACCAGCACTGATCAAAAAAGAAAGTGATTCACAAATTCTAGGCAGAAAAGGTATTTAAATTTCAGTCATGCTCTTAAAAAAGAATTAGGTATCACAAGATATAAACACGCAGAGAACAAGTCTTTCAATTTCTGAATGGAGTTCTCTGCCTACAAAAACAAATTAATTTCACTTCTGTTTAGCTACAGAAAAAGTTATTTTATATACTAGATGACATATTGCAAATAAATAAAGCTGGTTTGGAAACATAGAGATTTCCATATACAGAGACTAAATTACTAATGAAGTAAAACTGGCTGTATTGGGAAACAGACACAGGGGACACTCTGAGATGCATGATGCCACACCAGATGCTTTAGTCCCTGCCACTAGCACTGATATAATCTTTTATTGTGAGCATAATGCACTCTCCCTTCATCACTCAGATGAAATACCAGAAGACCCCCCTTTACATTCTCACTCCTTCCATATCCCATTGCTGATAGATCCTGTTTGAAGTCAGCAGGGGATTGCTTGTTTCCTTACACTTTTCAAGTGAGTAGACGAAGTCACCCCTTGGCCCTTTCTTTCATTCTCCTTCTCATTCTTGTAACATTTTAAGAAAGTGCTTACATGAAATATTTTGTTTAGGCAAGGAAAACTCATCTCACAAGCTCTAGATCATGTAAAATTTAGGTGTCTGGTCAGCTATATGGAAGATCTGACACAGACATTGAGCTTGGCCAACTATATTCCAATGGGTAATAAACTATTAGTGCCCAAAAGTAACCTAAATCAAGGCCATCCTAAGTGTGCTGTACACAGCACCACTGTTGGATCTCTTATTGATTTTTTTCTATGTTTAAAAACTGACACCCAGACAAGTGTAGATATGATCTATACACAGAGGAGTGTATGACATGCATCTAGGACAAAAAGTTTCAAATTCTTCTTGAACAAATTTCAAACAATCTTGTTTGAATCATAATTTTTACACACTGATTTAAAGGTTTGCCTGAATCCTTCTTCACCTCACTGTCATTTAACTGCAACCAACAAAATAAACATGAGAAATCTTTTTTTTAAACTAAAACTAAAACCATGATGCCATCATGAGGGTGTTGTGGACTTATAAATGTCTGACTTGTTCCTACTAGTTGTAGCTCCATACTCCTCACTACTTGAAAACACAGCTCTCTTGAACCAAGATAAAGCATTTCCATAAAGGGAATCAGCACTTTGTCCTGTCCACGACTAAGTACACAGGAACAGGGGACAGTGTAGAGAAATTGTGACCTGGACAAGGTCAGACTCTCTGACACATCAAGAGATATAAATAATTTTGAAAATGGGCAATAAAAAGTTGCTATGGAATTACCTTACTGTAGATCTTGCTGCTGCAGTGAGTGACCAGCATCCAGCAGGTCCACCTCGGCTCAGCACACTCTTTTCCATAGATATTATACACCAGTATGCCAGTTCCATGCTCTGCATTTCCCGCTTTCCAGTCACTAAGGCAGGGAGTTTTTGGCTTTTTCATCCACATCTGTCTTCCAGAGGGATTTCTTAAAGCCCACCTTTACATTTGTTCTGGGGTTATAATGACTTTCCTCCAAACTGCTTCTCCTTCGTGTATAGTGTTCCCCCCACCTAAATCAGATGCTGTGACCTGTCTATGTTCATGTTTTCCCCCTCCCTCTGGTTTTCTTTGATAATTGCTTTACATTAACCTACCCTTTTAGGAAGAGAAGTCTTATACACGTAGTCTTTAGGCACATGACATATATTAAAATGCTACGTATCCCTCATTCCACAATTTAGCACCCTATTGATAGAAAACTAAATTAATTTGTTTGTTTCCTTCCTTTCCTCATCCCTCAGCATTAAAATTTTGGTCAAGAATAATTTTTAGACATTCAGACATTGAAGCAGAAGATGCTGACAGAATTGAAGCAGAGCTTTACATTTAAGATTATCTCAGGTCTCCATCCACAAATCTGATCTGATAAATGCTAGTTTTCTGCTTTAGCATATTTTTAGTTTCTTTGTGGCAAGTATAGTGTGAGTATTGTCAGAGATACCTTTCTTTCACAGAAATCCATTTAAAATTTCTCAGTGTTTCTTTAAAGCTTCAAGAGATTTTAGTATAGGCATCAACTCCCAACTGTTGTATGTCAACAGAGACCACCATATTAACAGTATGCTGATATTGTAATTCTAAATATAATAATCAAAAGTATTTATGACTACATTTAAGTAATTGTTACTAAGTAATTAAAATGATTAGTCAGTCCTTCTGGGGAGTAATAACAGTATCCATAGTATTAACTACCTGTCTCACATGGCACTGCTTGGTTTACCCTGGTTTTGTGACCCTCCACTCCCTGCCCCAACCTTCCTGTGCAGCTGGGAGTGGAGGAGAGGCTGAACCAGAGAGATCAAACAAGCAAGGGAAGTCCTAACTAACAGAGCAGAGAATAAGAGCTAACCATCTCTAATACAACATTAATCCCTTTTTTCCCAAAGCTTTGTTGTTAATGTTATAAGTGTTCTGATATGTTTGTATCTTGGAAATTTCACACCCCCATGACGGTGTGCAGGCATATTCTCTCCACTGAAGTGGCAGATTTGCGTGACCTGTGCCTGAGTCATTTTTTTGTTTGTAGTCAGTGAAGAAATTTCAAATCTTTGGTTGAAGTATGTAGATGGGGGAAGGGGATATGGAAAAAGACTATAAATTTCATGCTGAGCCAAGTGTAAACCAAGAGCAGCATATGGACATTTGTTTCTTTCTTCTGTTTCTGCTTCAGTGATGGCAACATTTTTTTGCAGCTCGGATGAGCAGCACATACATGAAGTGTTCTATCATTCCCTGGGAGATTTCCTTACAATGTAGGGGTTTTTTTTTAATATATGGCAAAATAAGAAAGACTTAATGTGCCCATTTACTTGATTTCCTTGTGCCTTCAGTATTCTTCTGTATCACAGGAGCTGAGTGAACTGTTCATGGTGTGGTAGAAGGCATTTCATTAACAGATATTGCAATTTAAGCTTCCTTCATTCCTTGGAAATGCATCAGCAGCTTTCAACACAGCTTTAATGTTTCAGGTGAGATATAGTCTCCTTTGTGTACAAGTTTTGACTTTGCAGATATACAAAGGGATGAGAAACAATGGGACTTGTGATGGTCATCTGACAGTTTCTTCTTTCAAAATAAATCATCTTATGGACAGGGACTGCAGTTAAGATAGAGATTGCCATCAGATGTGTTATGCTTAAGTTGCCTTTTCAATTTTTTTCTCTTGTATTTATTCTCTACATCCCTCTTTGGGAGCTCCTCAGGGCACTCACTCAAGGTTATTTTCAAACATTCCTATTTTCTGTAAAATCCTGTCCCAATTCCCCTGGATGGGTTTTACAGAGGAGAAAGCACACCAGCTCAAAGCTTTGATGTTGTATGACAGACAGTCCTACTGATAAGCCTCTTCTTCTCCCAACATGTGAGTGCAGAGCTTACACTTATTGCAGGGAATTTCCTACTGACCCAGTGGGGATAATTGCAATTTCCTGCAGAAGAGGAGACATGGCAAGGCTGCAACTCAGCAGCTGTGGTGCTCTTGCACAAGCAGAACTGCTGTCAGAAGGGGAAGACTTTAAAATGTAATGCCAAACTGGGACCTTGCAAGGTGGGAAAGCACTTGGTAGGCAGTACATTCGATGAAACAATTGCACGTTCAATGAATTTATTAAGTTGCGTTCTGGTGAATTTGGTCACTCTTCACAGTGATGATCAAAATCATCTCTACAGTCTGACTAACAAGAATGAGAAATAACCTCTCTCCAGTGGCTACCAGTTTTTATTCAGGCATCATTATCTCTTCCTCTTGTTATAAACATGAAACTTTCATACTGTTCTGAATGCAGAAGAGGTCCTTTCTAGTCTGATAAAGAAACAATACAAAGCTGGCCCTTTTTTTTTTCCCTTTCTCAGTGAGTGACTATTTTGTGTCTAAGCATGTTATAGTCTCGTGATTTACTTCAATCATATTCTTAGTGGGCATTTCACACTTTGTTTTTTAGGTTTGGTAGTTTAATTATGGACACAGGTATGTTAGAAGATAAATAAAAGTTATTTATCATAAAGCTGTGGGTCATCTTTTTATATTCAGATCTGTCTTTTCTATCAGATTTAGTTCAGATTGCAATCATTTTGAGGTTGAACTGTATTTTTCCTCTAGCTTTATTCAGATCTTAAATTTAATTATTTTTTATTAAAAAACAACTCATCTTTCTCAGTAGTTTTTATCATTCAGCATCAAATGATGCCCAACAGTACTGGAATGCTAAGAGACTTTATGAGTGATAAAAAAACACTGCAAGAAATATAATAGTACAGAAGATATCAATTTTTAACAATGTCAGAAAAACAAACTGGTTGGACAGTCTTACACTGAGCTCTAAATGTCTGGCCCATGACTTCCCAGTTTGGACCTTAAGTGAACATGGCTTAGTTTTCATTCAGCTGAGCAGCTACTCCTTGAAGAGTCAGTAGCAATCAAAAGAGAAATTGGTGGTAAGATGGATGGATTTGAGCCTACCAAAATGAAAAAAGACATCATCTACCTGCATAAAATGTGGCAGAGATGTCCCAGAGGGGGACCAGGAGGGCTGAAGAAGAGACTGGAGAGTGCAGAGTGTAGGGTAGGACGTGGGCAAGAGAAAACTGCCATGGAAAGGATGGAAAACTGATTGCCAGAATGCTGCGTTTCTCAGCTTTTATGCTAATTATATGCATTAGTTATCTAGAGTACTGTCTTTAAAACCTACAGAGAGTCACAGCATGCCTCTTCATTTGAGATGCTGCAGAATTTTCCCCCAGTGGTGCTCCTTCAACTCTCTTCTGCAAATCTCCTCAGCCACAGAAATGCTCTAGAGATTCACCCTCATGCAAACACATGCACTTACATATGTAAAGAGAGTTAACACTAATTAAAGTACAAGCTTATTTCCCTGAGTCCCAGAGTACCTATACTGCTGAAACTTAGAATTATGAGCATATACTTAAGGAAGTACATTTCCAGCAAACAGTCTTTTATCCTATCATTATTGTTTGCTTTTGGAAGATACAGTGGCAAAAAGGAATAGCATATGAGATCTCTGAGAAATGGAATTATTAAAACTTAGTTGTTTAGATTTCTGGACATAAACATGATGCCACTGTAACTCTTCAGTTAATGGGCTCAGTCTTTGCCTGCTCTTCCCTCCTATAAAACACTTGCTCATCAGTTTCCTTATATCAGACAAGATGTTATCTCTCTGAGATGAAATGAGGCTCCAGTTGTACAAAAGCAGCTCTATGTGTCAGTGCCAGGTTCCCTGGATGCCACAAACAACTGAGCTTGTGAAGACCACCTGTCTAGAGAGGAGCAAGTACCCCCTGGGCTCCTTCTGCAGACATCTCCCTCTAAACCTCACACAGATAAAAGGCAGTACAGAGCTTCAGAAGCTTTCAGTCTGCAAATGAGGAGGATATTTTATTTGATGGCAGCAACTAAAAAAATTCTGGAGTGTGCAAGGTGTTTTAACTACAGCACAATTAATCATGTATGGAGGATCGCGTTGTTCATGGTGCGAGATGACGTCAAACAAGACAATGAGCGCTCGAAGCGTGACTCCTGCCAGAGGCTTAAACACCTGCCTGTGCCTCTGTGATAACACCTTACAATAATTTGGCTTGAGAACATCCCCAGTTGTTTTCATAATTCCTCATGGCATGTACAATTTTTCTTATGTTTTAAAAAACTTAGTCCACAGTTCACCAAGATCTAAATGCAGAAGTCTATACTTTTTCAGTTGTCTGTCCAATTAAGTGGATACCTGGTCAACACAGCTAACAATCTATACAGCTATTCAGCTCATCTAAAAATAGACAGTCATCTGAATGGCTTTTACACTCCGATGACCTTGTTTATGCATCCATTGACTATAAATGAGTATATAAATGCCTAATTCGCACTAGAAATTAATCCAAGTGTCTTAACATGACAGCAGAATCCCACCTCTATTTTCACTTGAAGAAACAGCAAGAATAATCCTTATAATCATTTCAGTGCAAGTAGTTACTGTAACAGCCATTTCTCTGCACAGTCTGGTTTAAACACACCTTCACCCCTACTATATTCTTGCCTAGTAATCTTAACCAGAATGTTGGCACTACAGTCTGTGGGCTCAAACAATATTGCAAATATATATTTCCTTATCCAGAATCATCAAGAGCAGTTGGAATATTTGTCTGTTTGATTTCAAGCAAAAACCAATATGTTGTTGACATCTCTTAGAATAGGGAGACTTCTTAAAAGAACAGTGTACTGAAATAGGAGTTGTGGTTTGAGTCAAATCTAGCCTGTCATGTCTCATCTATCCTAAACAGCAACCTTCAGTAATACACATTTTTATTGCTCTGTGAGTTTGTTCATTCTTAAAAGCATTCAAAGTTGTTCTTACAAGTAATTTATTACAGTCCTTTCCAAGACAGGTGTAGCTTGA
>JAWWEU010000125.1:62459718-62603406 GCA_035583155.1 Acropternis orthonyx
TGTTCATTCTTAAAAGCATTCAAAGTTGTTCTTACAAGTAATTTATTACAGTCCTTTCCAAGACAGGTGTAGCTTGACATAGAAGATTGTCATGGGACAAGCAACTGACATTTCAGGTAGTGGCAGATCAGTTTTTTAATTGTTTACCAAATATAACTTTCTTTTCAAGCATAGACTCTGCACCTCACATCCTGGTCTACTGCAGCTAACTTTTGCATACATTAAATGTGTAGGACAACCCAGAAGGGGAAGCATATGTAGGACACAAAAACTCACTTAACTGTGGAACATATTCAGTTTCCTCTTGGTTATATGTCCTGGTTGTGTATATTACAGGATGTGAGGTGGCCCGTTTGAGGAATAAAGGCCCAAATACTATACCCATGCCATGAGCACAAGCCAGCAGGAGATGATGGCAGTGGTGAGGATAATGGCAAATCCTACATTTGTGCTACATTTGGGGTTTCAAATCAGAGCGAACAACACAGCCTGGCATGGTTGTTTCCTGCTTGCTGGTCTGCAGATCTTCTTAGGGCTTGTCACCTTCCTTGGCCTGCACGTGAAGTCCACCATGCTGTACTGTACTTTATTTACTGATCATGTTGGCTGTAATTAGCTGCACTGTGGTGTGGATGGAGGAAATAGCTGTTGAATAATGTGATATTATCATGGAAGCCATTGTTCTAACAGGCAACACATTAACTTTTAGGGTTTAAGGTAAATTTTAGGGTTATTATACCGTAATTGCAGACTACAAACAGTGGCTGACAAGCACAACTGCGTTTGGAATTCTGTATGTTTTCTTGAATTTATCTGATAAGCTGAGCAAACTCTTGGAGATGTGGTACATATGAATGGATTTATTCCGTATTTCATGCAGGGAAAAGCAAAGGAGCAGCTATATGAATTTTAGACTTTACAAAACACCACACTTAAAACACTAGCTTTTTGCAACAGATAAAGCCAAATGTGCTTATCAGTAACAATGTTTTCCAAATTTGTCTTTAGGCAGAGGGCAAATGTCACCAATTTTTTCTCTCATTTAGTTTCATACAAGGATTTCTTCCTGTGAAAATTAGAAGAGGGCCTATGCCTTTTACCATAAGGAGACTGATAGTCTTGCAATTGCTGCCAGCATACACACTGAGTACATTATCTCCTTATTCCTAAGCAAAAGCTCTCTACATGGTGTCATGGAAGGACGCATCCCCATTGCAATGTATATGCTTTCCTGCTGGACCAGATAATTCTTTCCAAATGCCACACTCCAGTTAGCACCTAATGAGTCATGCGCTTGCTGCGGTTATCAGAGGTTTCACCTGTTCTTGAAAGCTGATTCACACACAGTGTATGACCCTTGTAGTCGTGCACACAGAAGGTCTCAGTTATACTTGACTCTACAACACAGAAAAGATTAGAGTCATCAGCTCTGACGTTATCGCCAAATTAGTGCTACATGGTGATTCTGCAGGGCTCCTTCATGCGATCTGAAAAACATTTTTATTTAAAATGTGCCAATAGTTTGGCATCATCACAGTGTTGACAGTTGTTCAAGGTTCCCCTCAAAGCTACACGAAGCTCCAAAGGCTGTACTCATGTGCTAACTCTAGCAAACAGTTCTAACAAAGGAAGCATCATATTTGTTTTTACTTTGAGTCCTTCAGGCAAAATGAAAACTAACCATTGGATTGCCTGCAAGATGCTTGTGCTGCTAAATGTTTGCTTCAAAGAGAACCACTGTGACTGGAAGACAAACTCTGGATAATGTAGTCTGGGCTTGCTTATGGAAAAGCTCAGTTTGTAAGGCTACAGCAGTGCTTTCCAGTTCCAGTTTCTGAGACATTATACAAAGCAGCACAGAGGAGACAAAGTACAGGTTCATATTGTCATTTGGACAAATCTTTCTAGGTTTTATAACATTTAAGGATCTTTGTCTATTTTTCCTACTATTGCAAGATATAATTACTGGTGGTAAAGTAATTTTGGATCTTCAGGAAGAACAGTATAATGAAATACTCTGTGTTTAATGTTTTCATTTTAATTTAGCATCTATGCAAATTGAGGATCTGAACTTAGCCAAAGAAGACTTTTATCGGGCTATATATACCCAGAAATGTGAAAGGTTAGGTATAGGATTCCTGTATTTTAAAAAGGTCATTTTCTTCAACGTGGGATAACAGTATCTACTGCCACTATTTGTCCAAGCTAAAACTGACAGACACGGTGTTTCCAAAGCCCACTGGCCATCCAGACTCATGTAGATATCATTACTGCCACCTATTGCTACAAGTGGAGAATTGAAGATATTCTCATAATTGTGTATTTCCAAATGGAGATAAAATTGGAAAATAACAAGCTTGTTCCAGTTAAGGCATTTGTAAATAAACATGTTTTGGTGCCTTCTTTGACAGCTTTATTTTCAGAGCTATATAAAACTGACTAGTACAGGCACTAAAAAAACCCCAACATTGTCATGGACACCTGGTAAAAAGTAGTACTAAACTAGAAAGGAACCCCAGCATCACACTACTCAGCATCACAGTAACTTGTTGCTATCCAGGCACTACAATCCAAGCCTTGGTCCAGGTGCCCAGACACTCTTTAAAGATACATGGGAAGAGGTAGGGTTCTCAGAGACCTTCATTACAGAGAGTTTTCTCACTTGTCATAATTATTACAGCAGTTATGTCTTCCATACAGGCTAGAAAATGGTCTTGTTGCCACACAGAAAGAAAAGGCTCAGAAGTGTGATAATGGGCTGGATGATAGCACTCTGATTAGGATCATATGGATGCAAGCTACCAGATAAAGAGCTGGAAGTACTTACAGATTTTTTTTGTTTATGCTTCAGGAATGGGAATTTCAAAACCAACAGATTTCAAACAGAAGAGAAGATTTTAAATATAAAGGCACAATAAAAATATTCTTTTTTCCAAAGCCTAATGACTTGTTGAGTATGTCTGGTTCATGAATTCTGCATCACAGAGTGTATAATAACAAAATTATATCTTTCTGATTAATGATAAATATCTTATTTTAGATTGCTTGTATAGAATCTTGTCAAAGGTGTTTCAATTTTATGGAATGGTTTTCAGATCCTAAGACCTTTACTCTTTATTTTTTCACAAAGAATTCTGTAGAATTCTGTTGCTTTTTAGATTTAGAATATGCCTTAATGAGTACTGGGAGAGTTGAACACCTAATTAAAATGCCATAAAGCTATTAAAATACTGTAATAAAACCAGATTACCTCTCAAGTTGTAATGTTTGTTAGTCTTAATATTTCTTGAAGGGAAGACTTATATTTTCTAAGATATCTGACAGTTATCTGTCCACATACAAATACTTATATGAAAAAAAAATTTACTGGAAGTTGATGACTATGAAACTGTATCTGCTAAATCACTGCAAAACTACAAATGTGGCTCTATGCCTTATTTGAAATCGAAAATGCAGATTTTTTTTTTTTTTTTTTTTAATGAAGCTGGGATTGACTAAGTAACTTTCCCTGTACAGAACATAGACCAATTATTATTTGAGACTAGAACAGAACGCTGGAAGTGATGCCCCTTGACACTGCAAGTGCTCTGTGCATAAGAGGCTCCAGAAAGTGCAAAGTATGACTGGGCTGACCGAGTTATTGTACCCTTTGTTTCTCAGAAGATAAATTTATGCACAGACATCCTGCCAAAAAACAGAAGTTTATTTTGTTTTCAGGCAGAATTAGTGGGTCTCAGCTGTGCTAGAATTTTCTCCTTACTCGAGAGATAAATAGCTAAAAAAGGTACATTCATTTTATTTATTGCTATAAATAGATCAGCAGAAGCCATGCAACAGTAAATTACCCATGCACTTTTCTCTGGTTGTGAGTGAATTAGCCCAAGCTTAAATATGTAAAGATCAGGACCTGTACTTTAATATTTTGTCATCTCAACCACCTGATTCTACAATTGCTCTCCACACCTATAGTGAGTGGCTTTTATTAAGAGATACTGTTTCATCACTCCTATTTTAGTCAGACAACATGAACTGTGAAAGCCCATTTCTGAACTTAGTTCTTCTGCTGGCTTGGGTGTCAGATACAGTACCTGGTGGAAACACATTCAGTATCATACCAACAAGCATCCACAAGATGTTATTTTTCTTTACAGATCTCTCATAATCTAATACCACGTACTCTCAGCTAATTTCCAGTTTCCCTGAATTCGTTAAATTTCAAAATTATAGTGAGGCACAGGGACATGTCTTGTC
Source organism: Acropternis orthonyx (assembly GCA_035583155.1). Classification (NCBI taxonomy): domain Eukaryota; kingdom Metazoa; phylum Chordata; class Aves; order Passeriformes; family Rhinocryptidae; genus Acropternis; species Acropternis orthonyx. Next base: position 62,463,970 of record JAWWEU010000125.1, read on the forward strand.
CTAACACTCATTCGAGCAGGAACAGAAGGCTCTGAAGATCTTTTTATGAAAGGACAGTAAGTGGCAGCAATTACTGGTGAGTTGAAGTGAGTGGTTTTGAAAAAGTTAATCAGAGGTCTGTAGTAGTCAAAATCTTTCATTCTCATTCATCTAATGGTAAATAACAGTAAAGAATTCTGAGATTCTTACTGTGATCTTTTTTTAATACTATTAAACAGTTCTTGAAACTAGGAAGGATGTTTGTCAGGAACAAAAACCTAAAAAGATAAATGAGTGATAAGATGTCGATAAAAGGAATAAAGGATGCATGAGACTTCATTAAGGCTGTTTCTTGAGCAAGCCCTCTTGGTAGGAACTCTGTACAGTTCAGCTCTGAAAGATATCTCATTTCTGTGCTGCCCTTATAGAAGCAAAACACCGCTGAAGAAATTAATGTCTTGGCTGTAGAGTATGGCCAGTATATATTGACTTTTTCCTTTATCCAAAGCTTCAAGAAATTCTCTTAATGAAAACCTCACTATGTACACATTCACTTTCTTTATGAACTGCACACCTTGGACATATGTATTATTTGTGAATGTAATGTCAGATAGGAAGGAAATAAGGTCCTTATCTGTGAAAATCAGAATTTGTTCACATTTCTTTCCATAACCAGGAGAAAACACCTTTATAATATATTCTATGGTTCACTTCAGGGCTCTGATCCAGTGATGTCTCATGTGAACTCAAATAATCCATAGCTGAAGCTTATATTTCCCAACTCATTGCCATTTTTATGGCTGTTAAGAACTGTTATACACCTAATATTAATGTTAATGAAAATTATCCAGAACTACTCATGTCAGATTAGTGTATTGTTATATGGCAGGTATATGTTTGTTATTGGATGTGAAACATTGGTGTGACTAAATAAACAATAAAAAAACTATAAAAAGTAAAATAAAATATTTTTTTCAGATATATTCTGTAGTATATAAAAGGGTTTTGAGCAAAGAATTGAGAATATTTTAATATTTGAGAGAATCAGCTACTCAGTATACTGAGGTTATTGGAATTACCTCTGCATGACCTCACATTGCTGTCCAGAAGGTTTGGGGGTTTTCTAAAGGTAGCAACTGTCTCCCAGACTTTAGCATTTGCATCTAATAGTCGGTGCAGGCTTCTTGTCTTCATACAGCATTCTCTGTGTCCAAGATAAAAACAATGGTCTCTTTCAGTCATGACTGTTGGGAGTAATTTGGCAAGAGAAAGCAGAGAGGGACATGAAGGTCACTGCAGGTTAAAAACTACTTAATGTGCCTTTCTGTGATCTTAACACAATTTTTGCCCCAGTGAAAACAGTAACTTCAAATGCCTATTTCTACATAAGGAAAAAAATATTAAGAGATGAGCTGCATATTTAAGGAAAAAATCTATAAACTCAATATTTCAAGGTTTGTCCTACATAATATACAGTTAGATTGTCAATATGAAAAGTGTGTGAGAAAACGTTCATTAGAGCTTAAACAATGTCTACAGAAGCCGTGTAATCCTTCCACTGGCTTCAAGGGCCTTTGTCTGAATCTTGCTTGTTTTGCATCCTTATGAGAATGGAAAATCCATCTAATTTAATTTCTCTGTTGGATGTTTTGAAATCATCTTTGAGAAAAAAAACCAAAAACCCTTAGTGTTCTTCAAGGTCATAGGCTGCCTTAACTGTTAGCCAATGAAATTTCATGATACACATGTAAATATGGGCTCACCACAGCCAGACTGACACAAGCATATCTTGTGACCCAAGGAGTTTCATTGTCCATGAGCTCTAGGCATCACCACTTCCCCTGGAGGAGATTGGCTATGGTCTGGGTTATAGGAAGCTACTCAGTTGCTGCTCATGCACTGAAGGATGGAGAACGCCCTATTTGCTCCCTGCAGAATTTGTCTAAACATAAACCATCACAGGCAAAATTCATATTGGAAGGAACCTCAGGAGATCTCCAGTCCAAGCTTCTGCTTAAAGCATGATCAGATGTGACACCAGACCAGGCTACCCAGGTATTTATGTAGCCATGTCTTGAAAAACTCCAGGGATGGTGACCACACAACCTCTCTGGGCAGCCGGTTCCTCTGTTTGTCTGTCCCCACAGTGAAAGTTTTCCTTTACATCCCGTCTGAATTCCCTTGTTGCAACTCACACCTATTGTTCACATGCTAGATTCTGTCCTTTGAATGCAAGTGAGTATGTGTCTTCTGTCTACTCAAATAAAACCAGGCAACAACTGCTTTTAAAAATCTGAGACTTCATTTCACAACTGAATTTGCTCTGTAATTTGCCTTTGGTTCATGAATGGCTGAAGCCTCAACAGTCCTTGTTCTGAGAAAACCAATCATCATTAAAAAGGAGAAATACTCCCTTATAAGTCATGCTGGTAAAACTGGTGTCAACTGAAATGCTCATAGATGTTACTTGAGCTTTTAGAAGCTCAAGAGAAGGTAAATGTGATAATACATTAGATCCTGGTCCGAGCAAGAAAGGCAAAGACTGAAATCAGACATAAAGTTGACATAATGTACTTTGAATTTTTGCTGATACCAAATAAAGGGCTTAGGGGTTGCTACACATGTAAACTCAGATCCATATAGAGCTGTTATAGCTGAAATAGTCCCTCTGATAATATTAAAAAACTGTTTGAACTGGCAGAGAACAGCATCCCTGTGTTAGAAACACTTGAAATCTTTTGATAAAATGAGAAAGGGCAGGCAAAAGCAAAAAAAGGCACAAATTTCAACATGACAGAAACCAAGCCTGTGGTGTTTATAAAGTTTCCACAAAATATGAAACAAGAATAAAACAGATGGACAGTGATAGTTTTTCTGTTCTCAGAGGTTTAAGGAAAAGCATAGATCATGTGTTTGGTGTTATTATAGATGTGTTTCCAAAAGGTGAAGGGAAGAAGGTTTCTCTGCTTGCCTTAGAAGTGCTTTCCTAAACCAATTAGATTAATCTTTGCTGGAGGAACTCTATGTGGTGATCCTGTTAGTCACATCAATGGCTAAATCTTTGTTTAAGCCTCTGTAACATTTTTATGCAACTATGTCTTGTAGCAATCAACTTGAGTTTAATTCTCAGTTGTATAAATCAAACCCTGTTTGTTTTGTTCACTTTGGTTTTGTGGAATATGAATCCACATTCGTGTTCCAAAAACAAAGAGAAAAGTTTTACTGATCATTCAGATACTATTTATTATTTATTGTATCACATCTTACAGATCTCTTCTGTTAACCAAGCAACCTAATCTATTTGCTCTTTAGTCACTAGGAATTTTTTTGTTTTAGCCTTCCCCAAGTCTTTTTTTTCTTTTTTACTTTGTGACTGTTTTCTTTCAAATGATAAGAACTCATGGAACCTGAAGGATCTACCTTTGTTTTAAATTGCAGCATAACACCTTTTTTTCCCCAATACTTTTCTATAACCTACTTAGAATTAGCTGTTTACCAGTGTGAGGTGGTAGCCAATGAACCAGCCATAATTTTTTTTTGCTTGAGAAAATTGGACAATTCGTGGTTGACTTCAACAGTGATGCTTGTTTCATTTCTACGTGGATGTTTCAAGTTCAATCGATAAAAACGGAGACAAAAAGTTACAATGTCCTGATTGATACATAGTAGTACACATGAAACTTTTTTGGAGATTGTCATTCTGAATTTTAAGCTTTAGAGCAAGTGGAATCATCACATGTTTTTCAATCTTCTTTCTTATAACTAATTGACCTACATAAAGGGCACACAATTGTAACCTTGAGAAGATTATATATGGTTGTTAATCCAGATGAGCAATTCAGATTCTCCCCTTCTGTATGTATATATATAATTTCAGACATTTTATGTGACACTGGCAATATAACCACCTAAATTTGCTCATTCCTACTGAGATTTCTCAGTCTTCTTCAGGTGATATAATCCTCATTTGTTTGCCACTTACATAGCTAATAAATATTGTGTTATGCCTCTCCAGTGTTGAACTGCAGGGCATTCTGATTTTAACCTCATTTCATGCTTAATATAGGCTATTTATACCCACTATTTTCTTCATGAGCATTCAAGCCCCATGACAGAATTTAACTTAACGTAGAAGATCTGACTAGATCCCAACTGCTATGGACTATATAAAAAAGTCACTAAATTCCACATACACAGTTTTCTCACAGGTATCTTCAATTTTTCATGATCTTCCTTGTAGCCAAAAAGAAGGGGAATAAGTATGATGGACTTTGAAATTGGATACATTATTTTACATAGACTCAGACTAATTCAGGGTGGAAGGAACCTCCAAAGGCCTCTAGTCTAATGTTCTGCCCAAAGCAGAGTCAGCCTTCAGATCAGACGAGGCTGCAGACTGAAGACTGCATGACTTCTCCACTTCTTGATTTAAAGATATACTTCTACTTCATTTAGTAGCACCAGAAAGAAACATTGATGGAAGAGATGACTAAAACTACAGATTCATAAACCCATGTCCTTTATTATCATTGCAAACCTTTCAGGGAGGACATGCTGACTGGCACATGCATTGAACATGAGTTGAGCCACATGCATGGTTTTGCACCATGCAGAGAGAATATCTTCAAGCATGGGATGCCCACTCAGCTTAGATATTATAGAAGATACAAGTAGATTATTAATCATTCTTTCCTACTTGAAAGTTATATGTAGCATGTTTTTACTGTACTTTCATCCTTCAGGCATATCAAAAAGTGGCAATTAAACTGTGTTTTTTCCAATCTTTTTCTCAATTATCCACACCTCTGAGTTTCTTGGGCCAACTGTTATATTAGTTATGCCTGGTTCTGTCACTGAGAAAAACTTTGGAGGTTTCTCTACTCTCATTTCTATGTTGCTCTGATTTTTCTGCATAGTAAAAGAGTTGGAGTAGCACTGGTACAGACTGAGACAGTTCTGTTTATGAAATCATTGTCAAGGATTCTGCCATAGCTCTGTTGGTCATTGCTTGGTGAATGGTCAAAAAGCAGCCCTTCTGAATCCAAATTGTGAGATTGTTCTTTGCAAAACTCCTGCAGTTTCTCTTATGAGCCCATTCAAGGTACTTGGATTATGAAATGTGTTGTAATTAATTCTCTTAGCTAGGGATATGCATAACAGGAAAACCCTGAAGTTAAGAATTTCACACCCTATTGTTTGAACATGCTTGCTAAGGGAAAATTTTTTTCTGAAAACTTGATGTGTAATCAAAACAGAATTTCACTTATGAAATATGTCTGAATTTAAACTGCTTAACTACAGAGTTTTTACCTTTTAAATCCACCTTTCTACATAAACAGTGTTTTTACTATTTAAAGGAGTTTTTTCCAGAGTATTTAGCTAGAGGAACTAAATATAACAGTTGCAAGAAGCCCTCAGTTCTGAATATATCCAGTAACTTGCAATGCACCTGGGCCTGCCACATCTTCCCCTTGGCCATGTTGAACCATCCCTGTCCTGTACCCAGCTGGCAGTAGTCACTGCAAGGGCAGAGCAGTGCCCTTGCTCCTCTGCAGTCTTTGGAGCTTTCAACAATCTACCTCTGGAGAGCAGAGCTTTTAGTGCATGCTGCAGACTGGGACAGGCACACAACAGTGCTGCTGGAAGGCACACTCTTTACTCTGACCCTGTGCTTTTCGTTCTCACCTGCCATGTGAATCTATGCATCATGTACATCTCCAGGCATGTGGTCCAGAAACAGCAGGATATTACTTAAGAAACATGTCTACCTTCTCTCAAGTTAGCCCATGACTTTTACTTGCTGGAAAAGCAGTTTAAAATAGCCTGTTTTGAGATCTGAGGCATAGTTTTGAGTCCCTCAGGTTGCCCCAGGGACGGAGGGGTTGGGCTGCTGTGTGCAAGGCGACACACCCTGTGGTGTCTGCCCCCAGCTACAGTCCTGCCTCTGAGCAAAATGAGCAAAGCCAACAGAGCCCACAGTGGGGTACATCCCTTAGGTAGGAAAGGCTTTCTAGTCTGTGCACATCTGTATCAAGTATCAGCCACTGCCTGAATTAGTCACGGAAAGATAAGCACAGATCTAATTTTACCACTCAACATTCTGAACATTAGAGATGCAAACTGCATGAAGAATATATTTGATGATACATACAGTTGTCAAGTGGATTTGTCAATGTCTTTTCTGCTGGCTATAAAAATGTGTGGTCTATTTAATGATGCAACACCATAGCAGATATTCAAAATGTTTGAACTCATCTTTAAAAAAAAAAAGATAGAATAGTCACAGTCTTGTAATGAGCAATGCCTGTGTGCTGTATTGTTATACTTATGGCAGTAGCTCATAAAGCTGAATTTTCCCTTTTCATCAGTTTCATTCTCAGTCAAGTACTAGTGATTGTATAATTCCAATTTTTAATTTTCCTTAAGTGGGAAAAACAGTTTGGAGTGATGTTGAATGTATCACTGCTTTTAGCAAGTCACAGAAAGGCCCAAATGTATTTGTGTATGGCCTTTTACCCATATGAGAAGTGCAGAGTAAGTTTTGCTTGTTAAAATTTGTGAAGACAAAGTTTAAAATATTTAGTTCAACTATCAAAACTATGACATGCTTACTTCCACTGAAAGTCATTGCTGTATTTTCAAGTCATGGATCAGCCACAAAGACTATTCAACACGCAATCACGATTCCAACTCTTATCAGAAAACAGTAATCAGAAACCAGAGATAATTTTATCACAAGCAAATATATTTGATACCATCTAACAGTAGCTCTTTTAAAAACTGTCTCATCAACTGAGAGGTTAGATATAACATTGCATATGAAAAAATACAGAATTTCCTATGATAATTCAACTAAGAAGTTTTATAATATAAACAAGTATATTTATTCCTACAATTTTCCCTGTAACTCACAACTTCACCCATATAAAATGATGGAAGAAAAGGCTTTGAATATGATAAGTGATATGCCAAGTGACTACAGGAGACAAGTCAGAGTTTGCAAGGTTTTGGGTGAAATAGGCTCTAGGGCAGATGTTCTCTATTACACATAACTAGAACTGCTGCTGAACCAGACAGTTATAGGTAGCCTGTAAGTTGTGCAAAAGAAATACAGTATTTCATACTGAAATATTGGTATAATTTTAAATTTCTACTGCAGATGGTAATTCATAATGAAATATTTTTCCTTACATGGACGCATATGCGTCCTACATTATTTCCAAATGTGCAGATAGAATTATTGAAACTAATTTCTTATTTATCCCATGTTTCCCCAGCTTCTGCTACACAAATTATAAACATAATCTTAGTGTGCTTCAGAATTTCATATGATTCTCAAGAAGGGTTAGAAAGCATGGAATCCAGAATGCTTCTGTCAATAAAGATGTGGAGTGTGGGTGATGACTGAGCTCATATCATGCAACCAATATACATATAATTGATATTGCTATCTTAGTCCTGTGTGATGTTTACTTGAGAAGTCTTTCTGAAATCAAATAAAGAGGGAAATAAAGAAAAGGTGTTCTTTTTTGCAACATTTTCCTTTTCTCTTTATTCCATTTATGGGCACGATGGAAAATCACTTTCCTAGGAAGTGTTTAAATTGGAATAATTAAGCCATCAAATCATCCCTTGGCTAAAAGAAATTAAACAGGTGGAAATGTTTGGAGTTTCATCTGCAGACTTATTCAACAGCTTATTTTGACAGCTTGTGGTGCCTTGGCTTTTGAGATAAGTGGAAAATTCAGCCCAAGGAGTAAAAGTTTTGCTTAGGCTGGGCTGATGCCTCTCTCAGTCAATGCCACACCAAGAACAGAGCTCCAAAATTTCATGAAGTGCCAGCAGCCAGGAACAAGGCAGTGCCCACGACACTGCCACATCACACCCACCAAGACTCAGGGTGAGCCAAACCAGGGACCAATCCAGCTGGCAAAGCAAAGAGATTAATTTCCCCCAGAACGGTTCACACCAAGGGCAATAATGCTGGACCAAGAAAGAGAGGGGGAAAACCTGACAATGGTGAGGAAATGTTGTCCGTCCCTCCTGACAGCAACATGAACTTAGGTCAATGGAAAATGATCTTGAAAGTGAAACTCTGGGACAATGGTGTTCTCTTGTGCCAAGAACATTATGGTGCTTCAGCCCATCATAATCTCTATCTTCCCTTATCCCAGGCCCTTTTCCCAACATAGTACTTGCTGTTACAGACAACCAATCAGGGATTCAGGGGCTAAAGGAGAGCTGCTAGATGGACTCAATTAGCACAGGAAAACTCATGGAACTCTGCAATGTGTGAATGACCCTCCATGTGAGCGTGGCAGATTAGTGGGGTTTGGCAGAGAGGGTAAACCACCAATGTTTCCGGTTAAATGGTTTCTGTCAAATGCAGAGTCCCTGAAGCAATCAGGCACCTCCTAGATGCATCTCATTGTTTCTGCTGCTATAAAGAATAAAGCACGTGATCTTGAAAACCAAACCCATGTCAATGCTAACCATATGAAAACAAAACCACAGTAAGTGAAAACCTAGAGAGTCTTTTTAGTATGCATGTTTTCTCAGGGAAATAAAAAGATGCAGATAAAAATCCTTTGCCTTTAGGTATTATATGGTTTTCATTGGTTTTGTAATGATTTAAATAACTTAACCCTCATACCCAGATGGGGAAAACTGAAACTGCAGGTTTCCTTTGGGTATGAAATGTAATGCATTCCTTTCCTTATTTTCCAGGGACATCAAACCTGACAACATACTATTGGATGAACATGGTAAGTGAATATTGACTGCTTTCTCTCAGAATCTCTAATTCTTGAGATCTTAGCAGCATGCTCATGCTTAATAAATCAGCCTCAGATGTTGAATTCCTACCTAAATCTGAACTTTCTCTGCAAAGTCCTTCAGAACACCTTGTAGATTTTTTAATTTTCCCTCCTATTGGAAAAAGAATGTGCAGATCGAAACTTTCAAGCTCCAAAAACAAAGGAATTCAATATGAATTGAGATCACCAGGGACATTTGATAAAAAGAAGTTAATATTTTATTAACAGGATTCCTTTGCATCAGCATAATCCCTGTTTGGATGCCTACGAGTAGAACAGTACCAAGCACTTTATTTTCCCTTTCAGAACTTCTGAAGAGCTAAGAAATTTCACATAGCAAATTATTTCTCATATAGGTATTTGAAATTACTTTCCTAAATTTAGATACGGATTTTGAAAATTTGCCCCTAAGTCTGCAAAATTTTTATGTAGTTGTGACTTAAATAGAATAAAAAAAAGACTAGACAACATAAAAAACTTTGAACTTTTAGTACAAATTCTATGTTCTCAAACATGAAAGGCATGGTATGAATAAAAGCACCTAATTTCTTTAAACTTAAATTTTACACATATAGTCTTTCTAAGAAGTATTTAGCTTAAAACCTCATGTATCCTCTTGCAACAGTTGATAGAAAAAACGTTACAGGTAAAGTACAGGCAAAGAGGGCATAACCTTGTATCATTTAGAACAGAAACACATACAAGAAAAAGGACTAAATGGAAAAAGGAGATGTGTGTTTGCTACTGTGGGAAAATCCTGTGCTTTGTTCACTTCAGAAATTGATTAAAAGCAGATAATCTCTGAGAAAATATAATCTTGAAATTATGGCAATGATAGCGTTACCTTTCAAAATCTGTTGCAGAGCTGCTGGGTGTACAATTTTAAATTGATTAAAGAGGTAACTGTGCAAGGGTGAAGTTTGTCCCTGGGAACATGGAAGCCAATAAAGCTAAATAATGTTGGAATTTTAAACCATCTAGAACTTTAACAATTTAATGTTTCAGACCCATAAGTGTTAATGTTCCCTAGACACTAATATCAGCAAATAAGCATGAAATAGAAATGTCTTGTCTTTAAGTCCTGGGTGAAATAAAGATGTCAACAGCAACACAAAATGAGTATGAATATGTTAATCTCTGATTGACAGCCTTTGAAGTACAGACACCCTTATCTCTCCTTGCCCCTCACCAAGGTCAGTTACTGAACAAAATCAGACTCTTGCGAGAGCTTTCCTATGGAGACTCAAGTACCACAGAGAAGAACCTACACCAGAGTGAGCGCTACGATGCAAAATGAAGGCGTTTTTTGTGATTATAAGCTGTTCAGCAACAAAATTATCTGTAGGTAGCTTGGAAATTTCGGGATGGATGGCTCCTACCCTGCAAAAGAGCAGAATGCTGCTCCCTCATAGCACACCTGCAGACAAGTGGTGAAACAACATGCAGATGTGCAGATAGATCCTGGTCAGCAGAACTGATCAGCTCATGGATTCAAACAGGTTCAAAGACCTGTTATGTGGTTGGGAGAAGGAATTCTCTGAACCTGGGAAAGGGTCTACACATACATTTCCACTCAGTAAATGAGGTGATATCAGTAGCACAGGTGTCTGTACCATGCTCATTACCACAGGCTTACTTTGCAGATAACTGAAACACATAAATATGTTTTAGATCATCTGATCTATTTTGGATGTCTTCTTCACTGTACACTAGTATTTATTTCTCTTTGGTGACTAATACCTAGAAGCTTTGAGTTAAGATATAGATATATACCTTACCGCTGTATGTTTTCCAAGAAGAATGCTATCCTTGAAGTCCCTAAAAGCTCTGATCAAGCTGCAGCATAATAACATTGTTTTTACAAAATCATCAGATTTCACTTAATGGAAAAATATTCTGAATATTCACCACAAATATGTTAGGCTGCAGACAAGGCATAACAAATTCACCTAATGAGGCTACCCGGGTGCACAGGAAGGAACTTTGTTTTAGCCTGTGGCCTCTAAGATGGCACAAGTTTCCTATACTCTAGACTTTACCCCTAGGTCTTTCCTACAGTTCATTAACAAATTATGCTTACACGAAGTATCATGGAATTGGATATGCAGAACATTTCTGACTGAGACTTTGTCTCAGTGAGTTAGATTTCTTTGGCCTCACTGAAGAAACCTAGTCTGGCTGAAGTCAAAATGCAGTTTACGCCATTCACATTGCCTTACATCTTCAAGTAGTTAAACTGACTGCTTTCATAACATATACCAAGAATATGTATTACAGATATTTCTGCTCATTAAAACTAGTTTCGCTACAATTTATCTGTATGGCTTAGGGAATATACCTCAGTAGAAGAAGTGAAAAGATGAGATTTTTCTTAACCCTTAAAAATGATCAATCTAATTTACAAATTCAAAAATAAAAAAAAACCACATAAGAACATATAAAATATATTCAAAATCATTCTGACAGAGGAAGTCTGATACTTCCCATATATTTTTTGGCAAAGTCATATCTCAGCACTGCTGAGCACAGGTTCTGATGCATCAGTGGAAATAAATGTTTGATGATCATGAAAAGCATAATGCTACATGCAAATGGGATACTCAGCTGTGTAAAATAGTGTTTAGACCCTGCCAGAGGGTGATTGCATGGTCTCCTGGAGAGACTCCCCATCCCACTTCTGAGGAGAGAACGTAGGAACAATTTCAGGGTTCACTCTCTGAACCGGAATCAGACCTCTCTAAGGAAATGAATGCTGCCCATACAGCTCTTTTGTTACATTTCCTTCTCAGCTTTCCCAGAAAGCTCTTCCTCTTATGACTAACACCAATCTCTAAATTTGGTAGTAGTGCTCTGTTCTGCTAACATACATCTAAAACAGAATTATCCCAGTGACAGCTGAAGGGACTATCTAGTGTTTCAGGAGAGCTATTACTGTTGTATTGTACAGAGAAAAGCATTGTAGAATTCTCCTAATGACACTATTCTGCTTCCTCTACTATTCCTTTCATTTTAATGGTTCAGAACAATATAACTGAAATGACGGGATTTAGAACCAGAATTTGTAAGTCTGGTCCATGGTGTATTTTTTTCTGAAATATCAAAGAAATTAAAGATGTCTTTAAAACTTTCCATGATCTATTAACTATGATGTCTAAGGAGATGTAGAATTTCCTAAATGCAGAAAAACAAATAGTGGCAAACAGATTAGTACATTGACTATTTTTTCAGAGATGATAACACTATTTCTATAGCTATTTGGTAGCACCATTGAAATTAACCTTACTGGCTGTTCTGCAGAAATTATGAGGCTCACTTTTGCATCCAGGCCTTGCATTGTACAGAGTAACCACACCATTATTAAAACCTGCTTACAGGAAATCTGCAAGGGTTTCATTTCCTCTCAATCAATTTTCTGTGACATCATTTCATAAGACGGAGCAAGATCCCTGCTTGGTTTACTGAGGAAGAACTCCCTGTGGGTCAGATCCAAGACCTTGGCCAGTATTTTGTCACAACTGATGGCAAGAGGGGATACTATTCATGAAACATGCCTTTTGCCATTTTGTCGTCAAATGCTTCAGTGTTTCCTATCACCCAGAATTTTTGTAGTAGGATATTAGTGCATTTCTCTGTATTCCCTTTAGAATGTGCATGGATCTTTGTTAATGACTTTGATTACTGCCTCTTTGAAGCTGCAGTTGATATTGGCCTCTACAGGCTCCTAGAGCAGCAAATTTAGGTCACAATCCTTTATGAAGGGAAGGTGTTTTCTTTAATGCATTCTGTAATGTTCTTCTTTCAAAAACAAGCAAAAACCCCCTAAACACTTCTGCTTCTAGAATTGCAAGATTTGATGAATAATAGCTTATAATCACAATATTCAAGACATTAAAAAACTTTTCTACACTCTCCTGTCAGCAGAAGAGCCTCAGCCTTTTTAATGTCTCCTTATCAGGAAGAAATTTTTCCCCTCTCTTGCTTGCCATAGTGTTACAGATACGCAAACTTTCAGTTTCAGAGCTGAAAAGTAACCACAGTGGATCAAAGACCCATCTAATTGAGTTTCTTACCTCCAAGAGTTTCAAAAAGAAGTGCATGACAGAGCAGGATATAAAAGGAGACTAGTTTTTGTGGTACTTTTGCCATGTACTCACCCAACTTCCAGCTTTTTATGACTGAGGCATCTCCTGAGCTGGTTATGGTTTCCACACATGTAATAACTTTCAGTGCCCTTTTCCAAGATGTGCTCTGTGCTTCCTTGAGTGAAGAGAACTTTTAGCATCCTTAACATCTTGTGTTAGGCTTATTAACTTAAACATGGATTATGTGAAGACTCGCTATGAGTTTGTTGATTTTGAAGGTATTACATGCTAATTTCACTGAATAATTAATTATTACTTCTAGTCTTGTTTCCTGATGGCTCTCCATACTGAAATCACAGGTCTAATATTTCGCTCTTAGACTTAACAGGACTATATACATTTTATTAGGTCTTGGGGTTTTGTAGACTGGATTTTTGCATTAGATAATTTAACTTAGTAAAATCCTTTGAGACAGCAAGGCTAATTGAAGCTGATATTCATATGTGCCTTATTATATATTATTATATTGTTTTATCATGATCAAATTTTTCCTTAAAATGCTATTTCCTTGATTACGTCTCAGCTCTCATTTGAAAACTAACAGCAAAATTGAAAGATGTAGCCAGTGAGCAATCTTGGCCTTAAAAGCATGAGTGGGATGAAAAAAACCCCACCCATAAATAAATAATTTGAGTCCCAATATTAACTTCTGAATACCAGAACTGGCAATATTACTGTATACTGAGGTATGGGAGACACCTCCACTAAAGATGTGCTTGGTGTGTCTGCACTAGGGCTGGTCCTTATCATACCCCTGGACAATTTGCAGGGACTGTATCTGATTTAATCCTCTGATATAGATTAGCAAGATTAATGTTTCCAACATGATTTATCCACCTGAAGCTATCTAGACTTTGAAAATATATCTGAAACTTTTACATGCCTATATGGCCATTCAGCAGCCTAACCTTTTGAAATGCACAGTCCAAACAAAGATCATTTGCTGCTTACCTCAGATACTGTGATTTCAGACCATGTGGAAAAGTGCATCATAATGGCATAAAGCTTTCCAAAGTCATACACTGTGCTGTAGGTATTAGCTTACCCTGTTAAGGCCTTAATGGGAGCTGACTGGAGGAATGGAATTTTGAAACAATTTCCACTGGGCTACTTTGTGCTTCCAATATATGTGTTGGTGTGTGTGAAATCTGCAGTCTGGGGTGATTTGATGAAGCCACTCTGCAGAGAGCCAAAGGAATGTGGTCATTCACCTTTTCTTCCCTTCCGTCTACCATCATATTATTATATGGGGTCATGCAGCTCCAGGGATTAAGCAATGACCTCTTTCCCTGGAATACTTGAATTTAGTTAGGTACTGCTGATTCTGTTGTGCACTGCTCTGCTTCATGGTTTGTAAGAGCTAAATTCAAGTGGCACTGACGTTCTGCTTAGTTCAATATTTTACCAGGGTATAGACTTGGTTTTGACATTTAGTTGTTCACAATCATATCCAGAAAGGGAGATCAAGTACAAAACATGAAGCTCAGATGGAAGAAAGCCACTACAAACAGAAATTTTGTAAAAAGTGTGAACTAGCTAGTATCCCAGAATATTTACTGCAGCAGTAGGAACCTTCCCTTTTCCTATGTGCAACAGTTGCAGTAAAAACATCTTAGAGGCTGATTAGAAATACTCCTGTAGAGAGTCACCAGAAAAAAAGCCAAAAAAAAGTGAAAACCACATCCCACAAGCAAACAAGAAACAAACTAACCAAAAAACCAACCAAACAAACAAAACAATAAAAAGAAGAAAAAGAAAAAACAAAAACAAGTCCTTGGCTCAGAAGACTTGAAAGTGGTGTGTGCAGGCAGGCAGAGCTCTGCCTCGACACTCTCCAGCCCTGCTCCACTGCCAACAGGCACAGGGGATTCACCCCCTGTTCTGACCCTGCCCCAAACACAGCCCCTCTCTGTGCCCCCAGCTCCCACCAGGCACTGTGTGAAGTTCCTGCACCAGCACAGCCATTCCCCTGCCTGTAGAACCAATTAGCAGCCCTTTTAGCAACAGGCAAAGGCTGCCTGCAGACAGCCAGAGGGCCATGGAGTGGCCCTGTGGTGGTGAAGAGCAAAGGTGGAGCTTTTGAGCAGTACAGACCCAGCTCTACTACATGTACAGAAGCTGCCTGTTGCTGCTCTACTGGCAGCAGGATGCAGAGGAGTTGTGCAGAACCTATCTTCCCAATCTATCTCTTACCTTGCAGAAAGGAATTTTTAACAAAAAATATCTGTCAGTGTATACAACAATTTAAGTGTGCTATTTTGGTTTTGTTAAATGAAAAGAACTCTAATAAAAGGGAGAGAAAACAATGCACTGCAGAAGAAGCAATTTTGATTGCAAATCAACTATTTGGATCAGTTTGAATGGATATTATGCAATAGATGTTTTGCAATGGGCAATCATGCTGGCAGTCTAATAGGGAGCATCACTTACAACGCAGTCATTAAAGTGACAGAACTTTTATTTATCTGTCAAAAAAAAAGAGAAAGTATTAGTCTCCAGGCATCCTTGCAACATATCATTCTACATTGTACATGGAATTGCTTTAAACTATTGCCATGAGGAGGCTATATGTGGTTCAGTTATCATTTTCAAGAAGCCTTCTGCCATAGTGTTTTATGATGGAAGAATGAACTGCAAATATGCTACACTTCAGCCACCAGGAAGCAGGAATACCACCTTGGAATTGTGATGTCATGCTGGTCTCTGAATTCTAATTCTTAGAACCTCCTACCCCTTTTAAGGGGATGGCCTTTGTCTGCTCACAGTTTTTGTCTGACGCATAGAGGTCTTCCTGAGCTGTGTGTCTTAGGAAGTAAGTGTCAATAAAATCTAAGCAGGGTTTTTAAGAAAAGTGCAGAAAGCATGCAAACCATTTAATTGAAAACTTCTAGTGTACCTCCCATTTGGAGGAAGAGCTTAAAGTTTAACAGTGGGAGGTACCTTCTTCCTTTTCCCCTTCAAAACTAGGTCAGATCTGGCCAATCTAGAGTCCTCTGAGAATTTCAGTTCACACTGCATAGCTGCAGAGTTCTTAGAGGCTGACAGATACATTTCCTGTGGACTTTGAGCAGGATCTAGGTTAGACTGCTGGAGCAGCATAACACATTGTTGAAACTGCTCTTCCTTCATCAGGCACCACGGTAACATCCAACCTCAGTCATTTGTTACAGTCTTTCATCTTTGCCAGCAAACATGATAACACCCTCCCTCACTTAATAACAGGGTCATGCACAAACCCTGATCCATTCTGTGCACTGAACAAGGTTGAGACTCGATAAAAAAAAAGTCACATGAATTTGTCACTCAAGAGTCTAGTTCAACACATGATCGTAATCCTGATCTGAGTGAAGTGCTAAGCTGGGAAAAGGAGTGCCTTTCCCTGTACTCTGTCCTCCATAACGGCATTGCCAGATGTAATCACAGAGAGCATAATACCTGCATCACTCAAGAATATAACACTAGTCCTAGAGCTGAGATGCAAAACCTAACAAAACGCTTGTCAAATTAGAAGTCTGCAGATTTTCAAGCTGGATTTATGTTCAGTTTACCTGGCTAGGCCAAGCCAGGATTAATAACTGCTGCTTCACTGTGGTGAAGCAATTTAACCTAGGCTTATCATAAGCTACCCCAAGTGAAAAAGTAATGACAGCAGGTTGGGACCATCTATCCTGATGAGTTCAGTTTAAATCAGCTGTCTAGTTGGTCAGGCAGCACATCCCCAGGCTGCCTTCTGTCACTTATTGTTCATCTTGCAACCTGCTGTCAAATGAGTGATTATTTGGGACCTGCTCATGTTATATACACACTGTTCTGCTACTGTAGATCTAATTTTATAGTTATTGTATGATAAAAATACCATTTTTCTTCTCATCTTCCTCTTTGCCCTGAGGAGATTCAGGAAAAAATCAGGCTGATGGTAAGCTGTAGTGGATGCAACAATATACAGTGTAATGAGTACCTGAGATTGTGAGGAGGGGCTGTAGCTGGATCATCTAGTTTCAACCCCCTGCTATGGTCAGGGACACCTTCCACTAGACCAGGTTTAGAGCCTCATCCAACCTGGCCTTGAACACTTCCAGGGGTGGAACATCCACAGCCCCTATGGTCAACTTGTTCCAGTGCTTTAGCACCCTCTGGTAAAGAATTTTTTCCAAACATCTAATCTAAACCTGCCCTCTTTCAGTTTAAAACCATTGCCCTTTGTCCTGTCACTATCTGTGAGTAAGAAGTCCCTCTTCCTCCTTTTTATAAATCCCCTTAAGGTACTGGAAGGCTGCTATAAGGTCTCTCTGGAAACTTCTGCAGGCTGAACAGCTCCAACTCTCTCAGCTTGTCTTCATAGCAGAGGTGCTCCAGTGCTCAGATCACTGCTGTGGCCTCCTCTGGACTCACTCCAACAGGGCCACATCTTTCTTGTGCTGAGGACCCCCAGTCTGGACACAGTACTCCAGGTGGTCTCTCACATGGGTAGAATAGGGGTGGAGAATTACCTCAGCCTGCTGGCCACGCTGCTTCTGGTGCAGACCAGGATACGACTGGCTTTCTGCACTGCAGGCACACACTGTTGGCTCCCAGCTTTTCATCCATAAGAACCCCCAAGTCCTCCTCTGCCTGGTTGTTCTCAGCAAGTTCATCTCCCAGTTTGTAATAATGCCCGAGATTGCCCTGACCCAGGTGCAGCACCTTGTACTTGGCCTTGTTGAACCTCATGAGGTTTTCTCATGGGCCCACTTTCAAGTTTGTTCCTGGCAAGAAAAGATTCAGGGGTGATCAGCAAAAACAGTTCAACACTGCAAGCAGATAACGGGTGCAAAAATAAAGGAAAAATATTCCATCACATTGTTTCCAATTTGATTTTTCTAGTTGTGAGTAACATTTAATAATAAGTTTTAATGGTATGAATCTTTCCAATTGACTTTCTTTCCATTATCACTTAGATGTTAAATAAAGAGAGGAATATTTGTATGATGTGCTATTTTAACTTCTGTTTTTACTTTGTGTAATTGCAGGACATGTTCATATCACCGACTTTAACATAGCAACCATAGTGAAAGGCTCAGAAAAAGCTTCTTCTATGGCTGGCACAAAACCCTATATGGGTAAGTTTACAAGACCATTTAAAAAAAAAGTAAGAAAAGTCACACATTAAGGCTGACTAATGGTATATTAGAAGGATTTTAAGATGTAAAAGCACACCGAGGTTGCAATCAGTTTCTTTTTTTTATAATACATATGTGTTTTAGCAGTTGAAAACATGGGAGAGAGAGGATGATGTTTGGATGCTGTTTTAGAAAGGAGCTTGATCTCTACACTGCTTCTGGTCATGCTTTGTTTGGTTTTGTGGAGCAGATTCATGGAAATTTCAGCTGCATTACTACCTGTAAACCCCCACATCTTGAGACAAGAATATATGATCTATTTGCATGACTGCCGCTATGACCTAGCAGAGAACACATAATGTCAGTTTAAAAGTATCTAGACACAGACTTAATTGCTTGTCCTATGCTGAGTTTCTCAAAAATGTGTCTGTTTAGAGTTCTGTGTAACTAACCACTGAAGTTCTTGCCCTATTGCTTTCAGGCCAATTTGATATTTTTAATTATATATTTAAAATGCATGATTGATTGAAGTCTGGGAGAATAAAATTCAGTTCACCTGTCCTCATGTGTCTAAAGGTTAAATATCTTGGCTAAGTTAATCATTCAAACTTCCCCTGGAGCTGAAGGACAGAAGGCATCTCCTGAAGGTCATTTGTCCTACCAAAGTTAGGCTAGCTTCCTTGACTAAGTGTGCATGTGATTTGTCCTATTTGTGGCTTCCTACACATCTGCTGTTTTAATTCTTTCTGTATATGGAATTGTCATTGCCTGAGAAGATGACTCGAATAAATATATTTGATTTAAAGAAACCATATACTAAGAGATAGGTGTTGTCTCCTAGAGCCTTTTTCTGGCATACATCCTCAGGAACACCTAACACTCATGCAGTGGTGAAATTTTGGTAAATTGTCAAGTTTTGAAAATGTTATTTGGAGGAACCAAGGGCCACTGCATTACCACAGTTCTGTATATTGGCATAGGAGTAAAAGCACGTGCCCAAGAAATAGGAATTGACACTGATGTTTTTCACAGCATAAGGAGCACTGAAGCAGGCAGGGTGCCTCCAAACCAACTGTGAGACTGTGGCAGAGCAGTCACAGGCACTGCATCAGAGTTGTTTTTTCAGATACGCTATCTTTTTTTGTTACAAATCAGCAGTCAGTGGTAGCTGAAATCTATTGCCCTGAGCAGCTTGTGCACAGTGGTCCTGTTTGGGCAGTAAACAGGACACAGTAACCTGTGTGTGGCCACGCTGTGCCACTTGGGCTCAGGACCGGTGCACCGATCTGTTGCTGGGTAGTGGATAAATTTATAAGCTTAGAAAGCTCTCCAAACAGTAACCAGGAAACATTTCAAGTAGTTCTGATTCAAGCATTTAAGTCATGCAGAGGAATGAGGATTTAAAGTTTTATCAGCATTTTGTATGGGTTATCTTTAGCTGAGTGTCTAGCTCAGTGACTCTGCTTAGATGAGAAGAGCAGCACTGCACAGTCATAGGATATAGAGCATTAGGAGGTCAAGGGAAAGATGGGAGATGGGGAAAAGATTTCACCTTTGCACACTAATGAATCTGGTCTTAATTCACCTCAACTCATGTAACTGTTCTGCCCTTGAACCCTCCTCCACATGCATCAGGTCTCCTCCATATCCAGCAACCTGACAAGAAGAAACAGCACAAGACAAATGCTCTGCTTCCCTTTATGAAGAGGTTATGGCACCACCCACCAGCTTACTTTCTCTCCAGTAAGCCTTCCTCATCTCCTGGAAAGGCAAAGATACTGCAAAAGCCACAAGTGCAGTCTTTGCCGCGAAGAAGAGTCATCCTTGCATTTATTTGGAGCTGTAAGAAGGCAGGAAAGCTTTTAGAGCTACAAAAATCTTCTGTTTTGATGAAAAGTGATGGGTGAGGATTCTCTGTGGCACAGTTTGGGTATCAAAGCTTCAACAAACCAAATATGAAGAGTTCGACAGTTATGGCCAGGCATTCATTGGTGCTGCCTTCCTCTTTCAGTTTACACCTTTTATTTTGTGGAGAATTAAAACTCCAGTGAAGTGCTACAAAGACTTTTCAGTTGCAGTGATTTCTGGTTTCAAAGCTGTATCAAAGGCCTTCTATGTGGGTTCTTCTGAGCCATTTAGGCTGTGACAGAAATAGGAAAAAACAGAATTGAGGAGGTTGGCTCTGTGGTTGGTAGTAAGCTTTCACTACCAGGAATTCAAACCTTGGTGTAACAAGACAAAGTCACCTTCAAGAAAGGTACTTGCTGCGTACCAGAATGAAGGAAACTTAGTGGTTGCTGTAAGACATGCCTTATGCTCTGCTGGTTTTCACAATGATGACAGTATGAGATGTGATGAAAGCTTTTTCCCCCCTCTTGAAGGTTTATAAAGGCTTACTTCCATGTGGATCCTGTCATGTTTAGTCAGATATGAGGGCACTCTCCAGCCTTTGCCTTAGTAGAGGCACTTACAGGATTTCTCACTTCTTCCTATGGTCAATTTAAGGAAATAAACAGAAAAATGTTATCTCTAAAGCCCCCATTCCTCTTTGCAATCTCGATTGAAATGGGCTGAGAAATTGCTGGGGAGTGATTTGCTCACATGCAGCATGACTGCATAAAACTGGTATCCAGGAAAAAAATGCAGTGAATGCATATTGTGTTGTTCAAATGCCCTAGCTGTTCTGATTAAGATGCCTATCTTGTAATGCTAAGCATGGTGTGAGTCAGCTTCTACAGCCTTTGTTAATCCCACTTCACATTAGCCTTTTTGCCCCTTTTTCAGCCTGAAGTATTCCCTGCCTATTTCCCTACTTATTAAATGGTTATACAGAATGTAATGTACCTGAACCTGAGTGTTTCTCCAGAAACCCTGGCAATTTCTCTGTGTTCCCCCTTCCCAGCCAATTCATTCAGACAAGTGAAATACCTGCCACACATAGGCAACAAAGACATGGACAGTAGTGCCTGTGAAAGGAACAAGGCCAACAGCCTGGCGAGGCAAGGTATTTCCAGTTGCTTCTGCAGCTTTTGTTCTCAAAGCCATTGACCTGAAATGCCGAAGTGAAATCGACTTAGAGTTTGGGGGTCCTTGTACTGTTCAGGTGCCTCTGGCTATGGAAGACAATGTGTGCCTTCAGCTGTTTGGGGAAACTTGTGTGTCAGCCGTTCCTGATTTTACCATTACAAATTCACTTCTCAAACCCTCTGCAGCACCTGTGATTGAGGGTGTTCTCAAGGCTTTATTGTAGAAATAATTCTTTAAAAACTCACGAGGTTTCAGGCTGTTATCCTACATTGGCAAGCAATGTCAAATATCCTTTGAGACCAGGCTGGCTTTTGGCAGGCTCAGCAGCTGCCAACAAAGGAAAACAAGCACTTGTGGAGGATCTCTCCCCTCTGCAGTGGGACGTGAACCAGGAAAGCCAGTTCAGGGCAGGACATGACCCCTGGCTGCAGCCTGTGCCTGAGGTGCTCATTTGTGGCTCTTTCTCCCTGCAGAAGGCTATTTCTTAGGCCTCTTGTGTGTAAGGGAAATGTGCATTTGCCTGAGTGGAAGCACCTGTGAAGTCTTTAACACTTTCAAGACTGTTTCATCTCAAAAAAAGG
This sequence comes from Acropternis orthonyx, assembly GCA_035583155.1. Taxonomy (NCBI): domain Eukaryota; kingdom Metazoa; phylum Chordata; class Aves; order Passeriformes; family Rhinocryptidae; genus Acropternis; species Acropternis orthonyx. The sequence goes on from JAWWEU010000125.1 coordinate 62,485,614, forward strand.
CATTTCTTAAATTGCTCCCTCGTGAACAAGGCTGCAAGAAATACACTTGTGTCTCAAAGAGCATGCTTTGTGCTGGTCACCCATCTGCAGTGATGGCCCTCTACCCTGCAACAGAGGGCTCAGTTACAAAACCAAAAGTTAAATATTAAAACAGATCTAGAAAACATGACAGGTATCACCTTTTATTTATTCATTATTTTGGCATAATTTATGTGTATTTGAGTTCTATAGCACATGCTTTTTCCCTACTGAAATGTTTTGGAATGATTAATTTCCATACATCTGTGTATTATTTGTGAGCATTGCATAAACTTTCCATTCACAGGTTTAGGGTTTTTTTGGTGGGTTTTTTCTGTTTCTAGTGGTAGGAGGGTTTGGTGCGGCTAGGCAGAGGCTTTGGTGATTTCCTCAGCAGAGACTGAAGTTATCCAAATAATGTACCATGACTTTACTTCAAATCAAACCAGTGAGATACATTTTATGATACAAATATACTAGGCAAAAATCCAAAGCAAATAAAACCAGCAATAAATTATGGGAAAAGTTTCAGCTACCCCTTTCCGATCCTACAGGCTTGTTATCTCAGGTTTTCACAGCTCCTGTCATAGATTGCTGTCATGGTGAAGAATGACTGTATGCCTGAGATTACCAGAGGATTGTGGATTTACAGTGGTCCACTGAACTTCTAAAATGTATGAGTCATCCATATTTATTAATTAATATTGTGTAGGAGTACTATTAAACTCAGAAGAAAGCTAGTGGATGTCCTGGTATCAACCTTGCATGTAAAAAACCAAAACTTCTACAAGGCTAGATTTGTTCCTGAGATAGTTAAAATACAGGAGGGAAAAAATTTTCGAGTTGGATTTTCAAAAGCAGCCAACATTTGGTCTTTCTTGTGCTCATAGTAAACAGTGCTCTGAAATTAAATAGTGTTTTGTAATTCATTTGATGGCAGTTAAGGCAATGTTTAGGTTTTTAAAAATTCCACCCTTTTCCTACAGAGGATTTGACTGCCTGTCTGCAGAGTTTCTCTGGTGATCTCACTACCTGCCCTTCTGATCCCAGGGAAATATCACGATGCCTGCATGAGTCGGGAGATTTCTGTTTGTTCTAAGCAAGAACCAAGAGTGGCCATGTGAGACTTTGATGTGTTGAAACAAATACTCCCCCTACTGATGGAGTTTTCAGCTTGTGGAAGAAACAACAGGGCTGAGGGCATTAAATACTGAGCTGCAAGCAGGCATTTAGGTTTTGGTTGCACTCTCACACTAATGAGTAGGAACACGAGCAGCTGAGAAACCTCAGGAGATCAGGAAAGAAGTTATTACCTCCAGCTGCTCTTTAGCTCTGTGCTCTCTGACCTGCTACCATCCTTTGAGATCTTCCAGCAAAACTACTAATACAATGATTTCTTTAACTATTTCAGTCAACAAAAACTCCACTCTGAGTTCAAGTGATAGTTTTGGTTTCAACTGCTTATTAATTTATTTATTTATTACCCATTTGAAAGACAGTGATCTGTTGTGGAGCTCTGCAGGCAGATCTGAAGGGGAGCAGATGTCCAGAGGAGGTAGCAAATAGGTCAATAAGTGGAGACTTCCAGCAGCCCAGCAGGGCCCTTCTGCCCCCTGGGTAACTCCTGTTCTTTGGTCATGCCACACAACTCCCCCAGGTTTTTGCATGCATAAACTGGTGCAAAGATATTTGCTAACCTGGTGGGAGTATGTGAGGCAGGAGCATGTAATGGTTACAGAGTCACAGAATATTCTGAGCTGGAAGGGACCCACAAGGATCAGTGACTTCAACTTTGAAGTGAATGGCCTAGTACAGGGATTGAACCTGGGCCCTTGGCATTACTAGCACCCTGTTCTAACCAACTGAGTTAATCCCAGAGTCCTTCCAGTGTGTCAGGTACACAGTCTGCCCTGCAAATCCCCACTTATCCACACCAGCTAATTTCAGTACTGGAACAGAATGGCTGCTGTCCATACACTGGGACAATCTTCCATATTTTCAGACAAAATCCCTTCTACAAATTGCCAGAAAAGCTGGCCCTGCAGCCACTGTGAGCTTTTGCATGGAGTAAGGAAATTACTTCTTTATAATTTCATATTTAATAGTAGGAGACTGTGACACCCTCATTGCTGCTGGACTTTCTTTCAACAGGGCTAGCAACTTGAGGTTGTTTCTCTGAGGCTGATCCAGATGTTCAGCCACTAAGGGTTTCTCTGTGCAAGGGCAGTAAGTGAGTTTGTTCAGTGGTTGAGTAATGCAAGGGGTTGTATGAGGACAGCAAACTGAGTAAGGGCAGGAGAGGTTATACAGCCATATGGCAAACTAATAAGGCATTCTAAATGCCATGCCTGTTTTCAGGTAATGGTATCTAAATTATTTACTTTGATTGAATAATTGCATTAAATATGAGTATTAAAACTATTGAGGGGTATTATGTGAATAATGGTCCAAAATCTGTTACATGCCTGTAACAAGCACAGACCTCACAGCAGAAAATCCTCCCAGCATGGCCAGGCTTTAAGTAGCACTTTGCCTTATACAATAGAAGTTAGCAGCTGGCTAGGCTAAACCTCTGATTCAGAAAGCTGACCATTATAATGTAGACCCTTTTAGCACATGAGAAAGTAAACACTAGGAGGTAAATTGATAGTTTACCAAATCCATGTTTATATTCAGGGAGAGGGAAGTTGTTTTCTTCCATTTAGCTCTTATAACAGCTTCTACTTTGGATAGAAGATCACTTGTCATTACTTCAATTTGATTTCTGTTTTCTATTTAAACCATGACCTAGAAAAATTACTGACCCCTGAATTTACTTCTCAGAGGAAAGTGAAAATTAATATTTTCTCATCACAGTGCTGAGAAACCAATTAATATTTCACTGAACCATCTCAGTTCAAGGTTCTTGAAATATTATTCCAAAAATCAAGTTCATTTTTTATTCAGCTCAATCTGTCATACCTTAAACCTGTTCATCAAGGTGAAACTATGAATGTGTTGTATACATCAAGTCATTCACAGATTTAAATTTTGGAAAGGTCTAAACTTTCTATAGCTTATCCTGTGCTAGTCAATCAAAATATTGTTTATACTGTGTGCATTGTATATATGTGTATATATCAATTTATATATATGCATATATAATTTTTCCCTCCAAGATCAAGGACTAATATGTGGAAGGAGAATGATATCTAGCAGCATGGTATTATTAATCTCAGTGAATGACACTGGAATCTATGTTCTAATCTGTGTAATCTCTGGCATTACAATGAAACTCATGCCACTGAAGTATATTTTGCTACGACTGCAGCAAAATGTGTTCTTTGCAATCCCTACTGTAAACCACAAACCTCTTATTCCCTTTACTGACATGTAAGGTCTCTGCTGAGATGCAAATAGACAGAAAGTTGTAGTGAGACAATTGGGTGAACAATGTCAGGGGTTTTCTTCTTAAGAAATGTTTTGAACACATCCACCTGAACTGAATCATCTTTAAAAAAAAAAACTGAGGCCAAACCACTACGGATTTTTTCACTTGTTTGTTTTATCTTCAGTTTCTCATATTGATAACATTGGCACAGGGCATTTTGTAAGAACTGATGACCAGCTCTTATTTGCAACTTTTAGCTCTGCATGGACAGCCAACTCCTTACAGATAATCCATCTTGCAAGACTGACTTGCAATTATTGCTTAAATATACTGATTTTTAGTATGTAGTAAAAGCCCCTAGAAGAAAGGTCTAATGTATTCATCCCACTTTACTTTTCCCCTTGCCAGTTTTTCAAAGTTTCAAAGCAGCAATGTAAGTCAGCAATGCCTCAAAGTAATCAATAGCTCTGTAAGCTTCTTAATCAACCCTTGGCAGAGTCCAGGTAGAGGCGGGTAAGTGCACTGGGCACTCTTTGATTAGCTTCTTGCTAGGAAAGTGAAACTTCAATGAGTTCATCAGAGGAGAAATCCCACATTGTGCTATTTAGGATACCTATCAGAGCCACTCCAAGCTCCCCATCTTGTGATTTATTCTGATGAATTACCTTTATGATTAAACAGTATGCTCCATCAGAAATAATAACAGCTATTCCCTGTGCCAACCACACCAAATGATAGACCTCAAATTGACCATTTAGCATGGACAGCATTTTTCAAACTCACCTTTGAGCATCCAATTAAAAATGGTCTGAATTTCAGAGACCCAGAGCACTTAGAGTTTATGAAGTTAAGTGATACTTATGAATACTCAGCAGATTTTCAGAAACCCAACTTCAAACCAATTTACCCTTTGTACAAAATGCTCTTCTACAGTAGGGAAAAATAGTGAAAAATTGGTTTAGTGTTGTTTGAATTTACATTGATTTTCTCTTTGATTTCAAACTCATGAATCATATTGTTAGATACTGATAACTTTGCATAAAGGTAATAATTACCAACTAGTCACAAAAAATTTACATCTTTTTACTTTATTTTTGTTACAGATCTTTAGGAAAATATGCATACAATATGAGATGCATCATCTACATCATTCACACTGTAGAGCATCTAACTGCTATGGCAATTGCAGTGGGTGAATTGATTTATATGAATTGATTTGTCAGAAATTACTCTCTCTTGCACAAGCCTCCAGAACAGGAGTATGGATATTCCAGTAAGCCATTTCTTCTGAGGTGGATGCAGACCAACTTGATTTGCTTTCACATTCAATTTTTTTATTAGCTCTTCTCCAGTATGATTGCATTTTACAGTGGAATAACCAGTTATTTACTTTCTACAGCCTGCAGTGATATGGTATTACTAGAAAGATACAGTGCAAAAAGCATCAAAAGGCACATCTCTGAAGAGGATTTATTTTAATTTATTAGTGGGGGAAAAATTAACTTGACATATGTATTAGGGGCGAGTAAGGAATGCACTGAAGCACATTTAAAGCAGCACAAAGGTGGATTCATTTATGCCATTTTTCAAGACAGCAAAGCAGATAAACAATGAAATAAATAAAATATATTATTAAGAGAAAAATATAGATGTAAAAAAGAAACAGCTGAAGGACTTTAGCTTGGCCAGTTGCTGAAGTTAAATATATTCTTTTACTCAGAGACAGATAATATACAGAGACATTCCTGGTTTTATTGTCTGCTCTCTTAAAATCAGTACAGATATCCCAGCTTGGAATAGCATTAATATTTAAAGGATCAGTCTTTGCAGTTACCAAAATGTCGCATGAAAGGTGTCAGATCACACTTCTGCCAAACATGAAAAGCAACACCCCAAACAAAAAGACTGCATTGCTTATAAGTTCTAGGCTTTTAAAAGCTTTTTTTTAAAAGCTTTTCAGCTGTTTGAGCAGAGGTGAAGAGCCCATGCAGTTCCTGATGACTGCCAAGAGGAAGAGGATGTAAAGATCCCATTGAGGCTTCTGGCCTCTGTCATCCCACTCAGATGTGCTGTGAGGAGGTGGTTGCTTGACCTGCTTTAGGATCACAGGATTCTAGAGTGACTTGTGTCAGCTGAGGCCTCAGGAGCCTCTAGTCCAACTCTGAAAAAGTAGTGTGAGCTCTGAGGCTGGATCAGGTTGCTGCTGTTGGAGACATTCTTCGGGCAGCTCTAGGGAGGCAGTTCATCACATCAAAGACATTGGTTCATGGGGAGCTGTGAGGACCTGTGGGATCTACCAATCACAACATTTCTTCCCTTGTCTTTGAATTCACTCTTGCTGCTAGACTTGCTATTACTTTTTATTTACTTTTGATTTATCTTCACTATTTAAAAGTTGTACTTTTCTCATGCAAACATCTGCTGCCTTCCCTTTAACTGTATGTTATAGTAACTGCAGCTTTTGGCCAAAAAAATCTGCAGGATCAAACCCATTATTAAACTCATTTATTTTCCTGAAAAGCCTTTGTTCAGTAGAAACTGCTTGAGGAAAAAGATCTGAAATGCTTGTTCTTACAAGAACTCTTTCACTCTTGTTCAAACAAACTCTTGAAGGCATAATTCTTCTGTCTAGGTAGATGCATGGGGGTAAAAAATGAAGAATTCTTCTCATCCTAAATCTGTTATGGCAAGAGAGGATGTTTGCAGAGAGGGTGCACACGGCAGAGCTGCTGCCCTTGCTCCAAGCTGGCAAGCTCAAATCTGATCATCCTTTGGAAGAATCTACCCAGAGCAGTCTGCAGGATGGCTGTCCAAGCTGAGCCTGGGATCAAATTCAAATTTTAAAAGATTACAGATAGACTATTAAAATAACAATGCTAAAGGAAATCAATGCAGAATTTCAATTGTCCTTTCAGATTTTTTATTTGCTTTTATCCTAGCCAATTTGCACTCTGAATTGGTTCTTCTGGCATAGTTATTTCTTACAGCATAACCTAATGGTATGTTCAGTATTTCACAGCTCTAGTTCTTCAGAACTTGGCTAACCCCATGACTTGGATGGCCTGCTGTCTTTCTGTAAAATCATGCTCTGTTTCTGAATGAGCAGGCAAACTCCAGAAGTCTGCCATACATTCTGGAGTCCTTCATTTGCACCTAATGTCTCAGCTCAAAAAGACTTTTAGACACATTAAGCACAAGCTTAGTGTGAAATGGGTGTTTAACAGCCTTGTCAAATTGGGGAAAGGTCTTTTGGCTTCAGTATGGTTGAGATTTCACCCTGAGAAAAAACCTATAGATAGGATACTGTAAATCACATTGCACCTTCTGTCAGCCCCCCCTCATCTTGTGAAACGAGTGTCTACAAATGCTTCACCGGAGCTGATGGAATGCAGAGAGACATTCCAGCTGGACTGTAAATAACACTGCTAAAGCAGGGGGAAGGGGCTGCCTGCTTTAAAAATCAGGACCCTAACTACCCACATTCGTACCTAAGAATGCCATTGACTTAAGGTGAGAAAACAGCTTCAAAACTCCAGGGCAAAATGAAGCATTTTCTGTTGATCTGCTTAATGTAGGGTGAGTTGACCTTGAAGCTTTTCGAAGAAGAAAATAAAATATAAGTCAATAACTCAGTCACCAAAGTAACAAAACAGCTGCACCATTCTGGCAATGTCATAGGTTATATCAATAAAGCACTTTCACCTCTCTCTCGCAGAAATCAGATATGTCTCATTATTAAAATGTTAAAGCTATAAAAGAAAGAGTGAAACCAATATTATACCTGCACAGCTCAGTAAAAGTGCCAGAAAAGCTATTTTCTGTAATGAGATATTATGCATCAACTATGCTCAGAGGGCAAACCCCATAACTAATGGGGCTAAATCAGGCAAACCTTCACTACAGGGTGCTTATGATGATATTTAAAGTATAACTTTGGTGCCTGATGTGCAGTTTAGGTGCATTGATCCACTAAAGCAATACAAAATATCCTGGTTACCCTCTTAGCACCTATCTGATAGACTGCACCCCTGTGAGATGTGTCTACACACCAGCAGAATGCAGACAAGAGTGCAAGTACACATGAAGATATAGCATGCCAAGTGAAGCTGCATCATCTGGAAGTGAGACAGAGTCAAACTCAGTATAATGACTCTTATGGCCTTGTTGATTCATGTCATACTGGATCACAGCACAAGCTTGCCTCTGCTAGAGATTCACTGGTCATCTTTTCTCCAAACACACATATTCCAGCAAAAATATTTATTTAGGTGCTTGCAGATCTCATACCAAATGTGTTTAGAGATGGTCCTATTGGTCAAAGAGTATAAGACCACTTTCATTCATTCATTCACTGCTTTTTAATCTACAGATTAGAAGTTTGCTATAACTGATTAATGGATGCTGCAATGCCCTAGCATGTTTGGTTCTACAACACTTTCTGAAGTCAGGTCTGGAGCTATAAATTATTACGTTGCCATCCATAATGCAAGGACTGCAAAACCTCCTCAGAAAAAGGAATGCCCTTCCGTTCATTAAAAGTGCTTCTCTAAATACCATAAATATCAAATCCCAAACTGCCAGTCAGAAGTAAGTGTAACCAGCCTACATTACTCACTGCAGTAAGCACATTACAAAGTGATGCCATGGTAATCAGGTGGTAATGTGATATATTAGACTCGGTATCCTGGCCAGAAGAGGCTCACATGATAATTGTAACCTAGCATGATGTTATTACTGTGTTGTTTAGAAAATCTCCAGTCAAAGTGTTTTCACAAAGTGTACTGAGATTCTGCTGTTAAATCATTAGAAAAGCATGACTGAGTTTTCATTTCATTTCATCTCATATCCTCCCTTATTTACATATGGTTTTCTGAAGAAACTACAGTGGCATTATTTAGTTGGGGGCGGGAGGGGGGGGGCTGTTTTATTTTGCTGAAATTAGTGAACTAGATCCTTGTTTTGAAAAGATTTTTTTTTTTCCCCCACTAGAGTTATTGTTATGGAATTCGTTGCTTTATTTAAAGTTTGTTTATTTCCAATCATGACAGTTTTTCACAGCATAAAATTAGTCTCAGGATTTCTATTTAACTACCATTTCCCTGTGTTGAATACCTCTAAAACCTGTCTGGTTAGTTTTATCCAAATGTACGATAAGGCTGAGGTTGACCACGTTCAACAACTCCATCAATCCCAAAGAATCACCTCGTTTGCAGACATTTTTCCCACAAAACATTTACATTACCCTAAAGGTTCTAAGTCACACTTCAGATTAATAATTCTCCTCCTATTATTTATTTTTATTCACATAACTTAAAACTTAAATGGACCAAGTAGGAACTAACATATGAAATTACTGACTTTTGAAAAAGCCTGGCCAGTGAAGGTTGCTTGTTGTCAGTAAAACAAGGCACTGAAACTGCATCCTGAAAATGCTGTGCTTACAAGTGTGTTTAATTCCGCTTAGTTGTGTCCTTATTCATTTTTCAGCTGTGAATATTAATGATCTAAAGTCTAACCTTGATTAAATGCTTTTTGTTTGATTTGATTACTGTTTTAGCTCCAGAAGTGTTCCAGGCTTTTATGGATGGAGGCCCGGGATACTCGTACCCAGTAGACTGGTGGTCGCTAGGAATTACAGCCTATGAATTACTGAGGGGCTGGGTAAGAATGATGGAGTTTCTTGTTATTTAACACAAGTCTCAAGTTTGCAGTGCCCCTGAATACACTTTTCAGGATAAAATTTGAGTGTACAAAGCTCAGGTCAGGAATGTTGTCCTGGTTCTTTCCCAGCTGAAAACATTCTTGGGAAAGTTTCACTCCACCCTCAAACACATTATGAAAATTTGCCTTGGTTTGGCTAAGGAAAGGCCTAATGTTTAATGGCTTCTCCACAATGCTGAATTGCAAACAATTATATTTTTTTTCCAAATAGAGGTAGAATTACTTCAGACTCTGTTATATCTTTGATTCTCTTGGCTAATACCATAGAAGATCTAATGTAATAGCCTAAGATGCTTGGCCCAGCTATAGAAAATGATTGTCTGCCAGTGCATTTGTTTCTTATCTATTCAATTATGTGAATAGGCTTAATGAAAAATATTCCTGAGCATGGTCAAATATCATAGAAGATAATGGAAAATTCTTTTCCATTTTGATTCAAAGGACTGCAGTCAGTTGCTTAAATATTTACTATTCCCTATGGAAAACAGTAATTTGTATACTATTCCAGGATGATGTAGCTAAAGTAGCTATTTGAGGGGCAGGGTTTGGGGTTATTACTTCTAATTCCTGTTTTGGAAGAGGGATTTTATTGCACTGCAATATGCTGTTTTAAAGGAAGAATTATTTGTTATCATATGACACTAACAGAGTTCTGCTACCTTGTCCTGCTGGACAATCCATCCCACAAAGATCTCACAATTTCATGTAAGGTGACAGGTAAAGGAAAATAGAAATAAAGAAGAATTATTCCCACTTTTAGGTGGAAAACTGCATTTCAGAGTGTCTGCATATTGTTACTTCAGAAGCTACACTTTTCAAAGGCCTAAGACTTGGCCAGTCAATTTTGTATTTCCATAGAAGTGGCAGAAGTCATGCTCCTGATGCAAAGTTCTCTCCCATGCAAAGACTGTTTCTGGTCTCAAAACACAAGAGTATTAAAAACCATTTAAAAAAAAAAAAAACCAAACCCACAATTATCAGCAATTTTTCTCTACTATTAGTCTCAAAATTAAGGAAGTTTTGAGCTGACATTCTTCCCAGAATGTAGATGTTAAGGTCTGGCTGTGATAAGCATAATACAGCCTCAACCCTAATCACAGACTGTAGTGCTAGCTGCACATACAGTAAATTAAGAGACCATTCCGATGGTTTTATATGAACTCTTTCACCAGTGAGTGTCTCCAAGTAAGAAGCACAATGAATGGTTGTGTAAAGAATGCTGAACTCCCCAGACTGATCACAAAAGATCGTTTTCATGTAACAAATTCACTTTAATGAATGAAAAATTATATAGACTCGTATCCATTTGCTAAGATCCATATTTCTGAATATGTCATTGTGGCCACAGACAAAGTAAAATTGATATTGAATCTTCTTTTTTCTTTTTTTTTAAATTGAAAACATTGCCATCTATACCTGCTCCAGTCACCCAAACCAGCTACTGGTTTTCTCCTGAAAAGCTGCTCTTGCCTACTGGGTAAGCCAGAGGGTGGCTTGTCAGCCCACACCTCTGTATGGACTAGGAAAAGGTCTATTTTTTCATGAACCATATTTCTAAATTCTTCTAGTCTAGACATGGCCTAGACTGACAGCAGTGATGACAAGAGAAGTAGTGGAGGGTTGAGGAAATGTCTGCAATGGCGCTTTCTGCAGCTGGAGCGTGGTGCACGCTGGGGCATGGGGAGGGCAGGAGGTAAGGGAGGGAGGTGCATTAGAAACAAGAAGCATCACAAATTTCATTTTCCACCTCTGAGCCATGCATAGCCTATGACACTGAGAGCCTGAATTCAAGAGGCACTGAGTGAAAATGAGTTGCTTTTCACTGAGCTGCATTTTTGGTTTTATTTGCCTCTACTTCTATAAGAGTCCTCAGGGGAGTCTCGGGGTGCTCAAGGCATTCCAACCATTCCCATGCCTGGCTCCCTACTGCCAGGCAGCCAAGACAAGGACAGTAGCTACAGGAGCAGGTTGCACTCAGAACAGAGCTGTCTGGACCACTTTTTGGTTATCCACACTAGTGCTGGCATTTCTCAGTACGTTGTAGGTGCATTTTTCTCCTTTCCCAGTTGCTAATAAAAGACCTAGCAAGAAAAAAATTTAAATTCATAAAGCTTTGCAGCAAACGTTGATCTTTTCACCAAGTCCATGAAATTGAGCTGTATAATGCAAACAGTGAGACATCAGCCTGTTCCTGAGCTATAAACTGCTCAAATACTGCAATAACTATATATATAATGCATTTAATAGAGACAAAGTGAAGTAATGAGGTAGTAGGTGGGATTCACAGACTCTAACTTTCACTGCAATGTGAACAGTTTGCAACAAACTTTGGTAAAATACCCTGAAAAAAAGCAAACCAAATTGGTTTGGGTTTTTTTTTTTCACAAATATAAGAGAAGGGATGTACCCCTCAAGTGGAGTGAATAGATGAAAAACATGGGAGATAGAGATGGGAAGGACCTCAAAAGACCAAACTTATAATTGCCATTATAGTTCAAATTAACTAGTATCAGTATTTAAAATCTGTGCAAATGTCAGAAAAAAACAAGACTGCAGAATGTTAATAACTTTTAAAATTAGGTAAGTTTTAGGGATTTTCCTGTGAGGAAAAAGACATGGACAGAAATATCCTTAACAGAAAAACTTTCCATGAGTCATAATTCCTTATAGTTGCTATTTTTAGAGTTAATCACCGTTTTCAACAATTGGTGTATATTCTGGCTCAGTAATCTTATTGGTCACATTATTATATCAAGTCTAAGTCAGCAGTAGGTACTTCAAGATGACAGACAGAATGATAACCTTTCATTTTTAATAACTGTTTTATGGCAACATTACCACAGGTAGGGAAAAGCATATGACAGACTATTTCAAATTACAGTTTTGAACCTGATTCAAGAAAAGTATGTATTTAGAGCAGGCATTTAGGTTCTGTTGAATTCATATGGACATGAAATAGCTAAATGACAACAGACTAACTGAATGTGAATCAAAGCAAAAAGACTTAAGCAATACTCGAATTTATTTTTAGAACATCCCAGTGCCTTGGAATGGATGTGGCTTTAAAGATATGTTCAAAGTTAAATATGTTCATGAGTCTTCCCAAAATAAGAATATATCCTGGGTCTTTATGAAAAGTGGCTCCAATTCATTATCAGATTAGATAACTAACACCTAGAAATATTCTTAAAATAAAATCTTCTACCAGTACATATTAGCAAAAATCAGGGGATGACTCAGTTCCTAGGCAAGGTAATGAGCATCTGCCCTTTCCTGTTGAGGATATTGGATTAGAATGTAACTTCATGTTGTTTATTAATTATGATGCATCAATTTGCACACTGCTGCTATGATGGCATTTAGCTGCAGATCTCATATCACATATTTATCACCTGCTGGGTACAACTTAATTCACAAACAATCCCCTGTCTGTCCTTGTTTACAAAAATACACTGAATGTAACAACTTGCTTCACAAATACAAGCTTGTGCATGGAAAATAACAAGAATATAAATTTATATGTAGTACTTTTATTTCCAAATGATGCATTTACTAAAAGATAAAATACAGAAAACTTCATGAACAGACCACTGCAAAAGTCAGGGCTTTTCTTAACTTCTTGAAGAATTCAAGCCCTTCAAACATATGATAGCAGATCCATGTAATGAGTTTTGATTAAAAAAAAAGTGCAAAGGAGGAGGATTGGGATTTGGAGTCTTCTTTTTTACTGTGGTTCTTACATAGACTTTTGTAAGCATTTTTCAATTTCTCTGTCTACTACTCAGTAAAATCAGGGTGACAAAGCTGCTGTCAGCCAACTCTTTTCAATTTTGTCAGTTTAGATCACAAGAACTTGTCACTAGCACTACAAGTGAAAAATAGTAAATAATCCACATTTCACATAGAACTACGCAGGAACAAAATTATTCACCTATTTCATTTGAACTGATGCTTTCTTTCATGAGAGAAAAATTTGCAGGGGAAATGCATCTAGGAGTAATTACATTTGCTACAATGAAAGAAAAACACACATGCAAAGAAGGATTAGTCTTAACATTGTTACGAGGTATTTTGGTGGGTTTGATACTTCCAATATAAACAATACTGAGCTCAGGAAAATGTGAATCATCTACATGCCTTTATCCATTCTCACTGACTTGATATTGATTTAACTTTATCCCAGAGGCCCTATGAAATTCATTCAGCCACCCCCATTGATGAGATACTCAACATGTTCAAGATAGAAAGAGTTCACTACTCATCTGCATGGTGCAAGGGCATGATAGCACTACTGAAAAAGGTAAGAAAGCACAGTCACTTTCTATCTCCTCTTCTCTCCTCTTCCAGAAGCCCCTCCAACAGTGCAAAGGCATCAGACAAGCACACACATTAGGTGGTCAAAACTTAAAGCATAAGAAAGCAGGGCTGATTTCCAGGCTTTTCTGAATGTGAGTGGTACAGTATTTTCTCTTCAGAAGCTGCATTATTCGGCATAAACTCAGGCTTTTCATGGCTTCAGAGAAATACTTTTTTCTTTAACTGATTCACTAGTGATAGCAAAACTTTGGGGATCAATAATTCCTGCTCTGTGCCCTGGCCCCATTCCCACAAGCCATTGTTATGCAAGTGGGAGAGAGAAGGAAAGACCACTCTGCCCTCTGAATTTCTGCAATTCCCAGACAGGGAGATTTGAAATTAAAATGACAATGTCCCTTCCTGTCCCATGTTGCTATAGTTGCAACAAGAAAAGTCGAGCTACTTTACTGTAATTGTCACTAAGCTACAAGTCAGGGCTCTCTCTGAATGCATCACAGCCCTGGAAATCGTTTTCTTCCTAAAATCCTGGGGTTTTGTTCACCTTAATTGTCTGGCCACATTGCAGGGATCATCTATCTCTTTTAGGTATTTCAGATCATCAATACAGATACTTTAACAGGAAATGTTAGTGAATATGTGGGTAGAGTAATGGAAGATCAATGACTTTAGCAGCAAGGAGCAATCTAGTTTAGATAGATAGCACAGTCAGGTGGATAATTTTAATTGATGCCAGGCTACTCAGTGTAACTTTATGTTCCAATAAATTCAAGACAAAATACAAATTGTTGGGTGGCATTGAACTGAGATGTTTCATTTTGCTTGGACTCTTGTGTATCTGTAAACAGACTTCTGTTGTGAATACATTTATAAACTTCATGCCTGCAACAGCCATCTGGTGGCAATTAAATTATACTCCTATCCTATGAGCTATTACTTTTATTCTTTTAAATTGGGACTTCCAGGATCTGTTAGAAGATTCCCTAGCTGTTTTCTTACACAAAAATGCGCATCATACAATTTATGTATGTGATACATTTACTCTCTCTGTGGCATCCAGACATTTGGAAAATGACTTGTGCTTAATCACAGCTCCTCACTAAGGACCCAGAGTGCCGTCTTTCAAGCCTTGCAGACATCCAAAACTCTCCATACCTAGCTGATGTCAACTGGGATGCTGTTCTAGAGAAAGCTGTGACCCCAGGCTTTGTTCCTAATGTAAGTCAATATTCCAGGTAAACAGTGTTTTCAAATTCCAACTTTAATTATCACTGCTCTTTTACTTGTTTATGCTTGTATTTATTGCTCTTCAGTGATTTACTTTGGATTCCACTTTCATTTACTCAGTCACAGTTAAGGGAAAATTTGTTCCATTTCAATAGATCACAACAAAAACTAATTAACCTTAGTTCACTTTTTGTTCCCTTTCAAATAAAAACTTTTTCCAGACTTTGCATTTCACCTGTTAGTGCAACTGATTATCAGAGTTAATTCTGACAAAGAATACCAAGAAGATTGTTGTCACTGTGAAACTTAGGCATTTGAATAACATTTGGAAAACTTTTTAACATTCCAGTATGCAGTTACTTTTTCACTTAAGAAATACGGTTCCAAAAGGCTGACCTAATTACTTTGTGACAGTTTCTTACAATAAAACATTCAGATTCTGCAAGGGAATCTGGTGGGGTTTTTTTCACTCTGGTTCCATTTTTGGTGTTTTCTGGGTATTTCTATTTTGATCATTTGTAAGATAAGTGACTTTGAGGGCCATGAATAAAAAGCTGTGACTGTGGTGTTGACATGCTTCTCCCCTTTGTTCAGTCATATTGCACTATAATTCGTCTTCAAACAATATATTTGTAGCACACCAATGTTTGTTTCTGTTTTTTTCATGCAACTGTAAGTAAAGATGAGGAAGGGGGAATGGCTGGACCCTGTCTTCATCCAGGCAAGCTTTAGAGTTCATGCTAAACATGACAGGGACAGGATCCAGCCCTTTGGAAGCTGAGGGTGAGAGGGCATTGCCTAGTTGAACGAAGGTAGCCAGGTGGGTTGCCAAGACAGTGCTGGCAGTGTTTGCTGTGCTTCTTGGCACCCGACCAGGACCTTCCTGGGAGACAACAGCCTTCAGGAGAAGAAAGCTGTGGGTGAGCAACCAGAGCCTCCCTCAGGGAACTGGGGGAAAGACCAGAAATACAGCAGGTAACTAGCACAACAGGTGAAGAGTAAGGCAGGCCCCTCTTGTAGGCACTCCAGAGAAATGTTCACCAGCAGGGAAATTCCTTCCGTTCACTTTGTAGCTCAATGCCAGTGCAAGCTAATGCAGTGAACTCCATTCTCCCAGTGATGTGGATCTACAAGATGAATGAAGACTGCCTTTCCTCTGCCCCTTTTTTCCAGTTAGAGCTGCTCTCTTAGATATTGGAAGTGTGGACTGACTCCTCCTCAGGCAAAAGTCAGCAGATTATTTAGACTCCTACTCCTAACTAAAAGTTTAACCCACAACTGTCAATACGTGGGAAACTTTACAACACTATTTTAAAAGAGGGGTCCAGTTTCCCATACCCAGAGGTACAATACACATGGGGATCCAAGAGAGACATAGACTCTGCAAAGCCCAGTCATGCATAGGCACACATCTTAGGACTTAAAGTCAAGAGAGAGGACTTCAACCTGCTTTAGGAAAACTGGCTATTGAAACCTGCCTATGGCCAATCTGTTCTCTGCTCCTGCTGTTGTTTCAGTGTT
This sequence comes from Acropternis orthonyx, assembly GCA_035583155.1. Lineage (NCBI taxonomy): Eukaryota > Metazoa > Chordata > Aves > Passeriformes > Rhinocryptidae > Acropternis > Acropternis orthonyx. Next base: position 62,501,785 of record JAWWEU010000125.1, read on the forward strand.
TTTCTTTCCCCAGACATCTCCTTACTCTTCTTGTTCCCACTCAAGCTTGAATTTATAGGGCCATACCCTCCACCCTAGCTCTGGTCCCAAGGACTGGACTCAAGGAAGCTTTGGTCCAGGAGCGTATAGCCAACTATTGTGATGTGTGCTCAGCCTGCCTCCTAAGCAGTGAGGTACAGCAGCTGGGCGGTAGTAGCAGAACCTTATAAAGAGACTGCAAATTTCCCACATACAGCTGGCTTACCCCCAGTCTGCCCAACACTGAGTCAGGAGAAGTGCATGATGGTCTGCACCTGGCCACAGACCCCAGCTCCTTAATTCTCAGTTCTCACATAGCTTGTTCCTTCTTTACACCTGGATTTAGGCTGTATTGAGGTTATCTTTTTCCTGAGAGTATAGATAAGTTTTTTGACTTCTTAAGCATAGTTAAAAAAAAAAAAAAGGCGAATTTAAATGTAATTTCAGAAGCAAGTGTGGAACCCCTGTGTGTGGTACTCCTCTATTAGCCAAGTGGCCTGTCTCTGTGGCTGATGTTGACAATGGTGAATGATGGAGACTGAGAAAAGAGGAATTCCTCTTTAAATACTTTCAACTGCCTACCATTAAACATGTGTCCAAAGACAGCTCTTCTTTTCACTTTTGGATTCACCCTATTTGTGTTTTGTCAGGGATCTATAAAACTGAAGGGAAATCTGTAATATTTGAGGTGAAATAATATTATATATTTAAAGGAAATAGAAGTAAAGTGTTACATTTATCTATCCAGATTAATCTGAAAGTCCCATCACAAGCTCTACCAGACACTTCTGTACAGAGTCTGATATTGCAGGTCTTGTTCCACCTGGTTGATCAGGTGTGTCAGGAAAAATAGTGACATAAGAATCAAAGTGTCTTTTCTGGCACAACATTTCTTTTTATCTCAAACTTTACTGTTTCATGAGACCAAGTTTGGCCACACATTTTACAGGAATGTTTTCTCTGTCGCACCAGTCAAACTTTCACTGATTAATTGGTGCCACTCAACAAAGTATTTCTGGGTTTTCAGGCGTTAGTGAGAGGGTGAGTTTTGAAACTAGAGAGTTTTATACATTTTGACAGCTTGCCCTTGCTGTCAGGAGTTTATCTGCCTTTTGCAGGCAAGGGGGCACATGGGAGGCCTGTGGGAGCAATATCCCATGGTTTAGTTTCTCCCTCTGTAGTGATTCCCTAAGTATAGCTTTATACTTGACTAGTACATATGTTTCTTTATGGTTTGGTTAGTTTCTTCATATCCAGCTTGAAGTCATAAATTATTATTAGTTTTTTTTAAATATAATTTGCTTTTATTTTTAAAGCTTCAGGATTAAAGTGATGTGTTTTTTTAAGTGCTCAAACAAATCTTAAAACTAAGCATGCTCAAGAAAGGAACTGATATTGATGAAACCTAAAGAATGATTTATTTATTAATAAATATAAATGAGCTATAAACCAACATTAATAAAAATCAAATACACTTGACTAAAGCCAACTGGATAACATTCAGGAAGAGACATCGGATATCTCAGTATTATACTTTGAGTATCCAGAATTTGCTAGGAATAAAAATGATGGAGTGATCTTTAAACCAATGTTTCATTGTAGGACACCACAAGTTATACAAGTAGTTTCTGATGTGATTTTACTGCTTAGTGTCTTTGGTTACTAAAAATACCTGTCATTTATATATGACTTATTTTAGTGCTTCCACCTTGACAGTGACAATGATGTGATTGAATTCTCAGAAGTCCCAGAGGAAAATGGGCTGCTTTTAACATTTTCCACTACACAACTCAAATTGTTTGCAAATTTTTTTGTAAGTACTTTGAGAGAATGAGGACAAGAAAGGAATTCATGTTACTCTAATCACAGGAGCAGCAAAATGCTGATCCAGTAAATAGCATGCCAAGTCGTGACTTTTTGAAAATGTATTTGGTTCAGCTGAATCATAAATATTCCAGCCATACCATATAGTACAGGAAGAGTTTGCCACAAATGGTGTAATGAGATGGCTTTACTTTACTAATGAATAGCACTTTTCAAAAGCCCAAAACAAACAAACAAACAAACAAAACAACAAAAACCCAAACCCAAACCAAACCAAAAAACCCACACACACCAAAAAACCCAACTGAAGGCCTAAACTATGCTCCTGTAAATTTTTATGCTGACAAGATCTGAAAGAACCAACAACTTGAAAAGAACTAAGCAAGAATCTGAGAAGAATCAAGGAAGAAAATGACCACATAAAATGGTATTTCCAATCATTCTGCTTAAAAAAGGACTTCCTGATATAACAAAGAATAACAAAGATTTGATTCAAGCGTCATATTTTAACATAACATTTTTTATGGAGAATCCAGAATATTTAAGTAATGTGTGTAATGGGTAAGAAAAAGCATAGTAGATTGGATAGAATAGAAAAAGCATAATAGATTAGAATGAAACACATGGTTGGGAAAAGCCAACGAGGACTCAACAAGGTCAGATCATACTTGACAAACTTGAGTGTGTTCAATGACAGTGTAACTACTCCATTGATCTGGAGTAAGTGGTGGGATCAAGTGTACCCTGAGGAGCTTCCTGGTGATATAAAACTGAGTGGGAAAGTGGACACTTTGGGAGAACCACCTTGCAGGAAGACCTGCGGAAGAGTGGGCTAAGAACCTTCTGAAGTTCAACAAGAACAAGTGTAAGGTCTTGCACCTGGGAAAACACAGACCAGAGAGGTAGCACAGGGTGGGATCTACCCAGCTGGGGAGCAGCACTGTGGCAAGGGACCTGGGGATCCAGGTGGACAGCACACTCAGTATGAGTGAACAGCATATTCAGCAAAGAAAGTCCATGAGGTGTTGAGTTGCATCAACAAGGTCACCACCACTCTACTCAGCACTTGTCAGGCCACACCTGTAATACTGTGCTCAGTTTTGGCCCTCACTATACCAAAAAGATGTGGCCAGGCTGGAGAGAGTACAGAGAAGGGCCACTGAGATGATCAGAGGACTGGGAAGGGGGCCATAGCAGGAAAGGCTGGGAGAACTGATATTGTAGAGCCTTCAGTAAAGAAGGCTTATGGGAGACCTTATCACTATGTCGCAGTATTTAAAGGGTGGTTACAAAGAAGATGGTGACTTACTCCCTCTTTACAGGTAGTCACATGGAAAAGACAAAGGGTATTGGGTACAAGTTACTCCTGGGGAGATTCCAACTAGACACGTGAGAAAAATTTTTTGTAATGACAGCAGTCAGCCTTTGCAATAATCTTCCCGTGAAAATGGTGGATTCCCAAAAATTGGACACTTAAGATTCAGCTGGACAGACCGCTGAACCTTCTTGTCCAGACTACTCACCATGGTTTTGCCCAGAAAAGTTTTCTCCGATGATCCTTGATATCCTTTTTGACCTGGTATTCTATGATTCTGTGAACCACTTTTTTATAAAAATGCTGTTAACCAAAAAAACCCTTCTCCTTGCTCTGTTCTCATGGACAGGATCTAGGTAACTGAATCCACTGCAACACTTCAGAAAGTCAGATTTCAACAATTAAGGTCTTAGAGGTGCTCCCCCCCCTCCTGCACTATTACAGGTGCCATTTATGTTCTACAGCACCAACTGATATTCTGATGAAGACCCTGGGCCAAATTGATCTGTCTCACTAGGGTAACATAATTATAGTCACTCGAGGAATGTATCTGTATATAACTAGGAAGAAGATCTAACTCTTTATACTTGCTTTATAATATTATTTTTATCTTACCTCCCTTATTTAAACTTCAAGCATCACTCCAGGCCTAAAAAAGACAGTTTTTCATTTTACAGGTGTGGTTGGGAAACTGATTCATTATTACTGATATTAACACTTGCAAGCAAACTGAAAAACCGCAATGGTGCTCCAAAGAGTAACTTTGAATCCTTTTGTACCAGAAAGGAAGACTGAATTGTGATCCCACATTTGAACTTGAAGAAATGATTTTAGAGTCCAAGCCTCTCCATAAAAAGAAAAAGCGACTTGCCAAAAACAAATCCAAAGATGGAGCTAAGGAAACCTGCCCACTGGTAAGCTGGAGACTGTGACTGCACTCTTTGATAGGCAAACTCAGTTATGTTCAGTTTTATTAACTCTGAAAATAGACTTGACCTCTCTGTCATTTTACTTAAAGCATAAACCATTTCCAAAGCAAGATGAAAAGCAACCATTTATTTCAGTTAAATAGTAACAACATGTTTTAAGTTATAATAATTTTTAAGATTATCACAGATGCTCATTTGAAGTATGAAAAAGTGTTGCCAGTTGGCAAATGCACTTCCCACACACGGACAAATAGTTACAAGGAATATTTATTTGCTGCTAGTACCAAAAATGAAAAGTATGCAGTGAAAAGGCTTGTTATTTATAGATGTGTTAAATCTGTCTCTTCCAGTCTTGACTAATGTGTCCCATGTAGAAAGACACATTGTATGAGCAGTGTAAAATACTGAGAAGATTAATAATAATTTCCAGGTTTAATTTTTCATTTCAGTGAGGTTTTGTAAATTATGTTGCTCCTCCTAATGATTTTGAATGCTCATGATATCTGTTCTTCCTAGAGCTATCAGATGTAAAAATCCTCAGGAATTCTTTGTGGGGAACTTCTTCCAAAAGAATGAAAGATTGATTGTGCTATCACAGCCCAATTTGATGAGTCTTTGAAATGCCTCTTGATAGTATTCATTCATAAGCCTTTTTGTTCCGTGTCATTTCTGTTGTTGTGATTTTTGTCTCTGATTCCCCATCTTTCTTAATCAACCTATTCATGCTGTTTTTTAAAGAACGTACACCTGCAGCAGTGCTTGGAAACCGTTAGGAAAGAATTCATCATATTCAACAGAGAGAAGTAAGTGCATTTCTTAATGCCTCTTTAGCATTCTGAAATTAAATACTAAAACTGAGAACTATTTTTTTTTCTCCCGGTGTAAGAGAAAATAATGATCAGAGCACCAGAGCCTAAAAGACTGGATTTCCATTGATTTCTTCCTCTTAGAGTCTCTGGTGTGATGGTTTTGGTGTTGTAGTTCTTCCATCTCTGAAAGCAAGCAGAGGACCTTGTGATTAAAGCATGTTGGAAATGTTACAGGCACTCCCCAGAGAAACTGTCAGCAAATAAGCAAAGGAATAGCATATAAGGAGCTGCTATTGCACAACTCAAACAAAATCAAGAGACTTTGTAAGTCATGAAATTTTAATTATGCAGGCTACAGTGTTCTGCCTTGGAAACACTGTTCATACATCTCCAGCACAAAAAAAAATGTAATTCAACATTGGCTATTTCAACAAAGCTAAATATTAAACCTGTATCAGACATGAGGCAAGAATTTATAATCTAGAAGTCAGTCAGAATTCAAAGAAGTGCAAGTCTTTTTCCCACGGATATCAATAAACTTCCTGATCCAATTAATATACCACATTCTTCACAGTTCACTGCATTTGACTTGCAGCCATTATAGGCCCCTTTGTAATAACAGATGCAGGTCATAACAGGGCAGTTGTTTGTGTCTTTCGTCTTTTGTGTTTTGCATTTCATTAAAGTGTATTCCATGGTTTTATTTGACTTAATTGTATATGCAAGCCTTTCTAATGGAGTTGTGAAATGTTAGAAATTAATTAAAAAGTTGTGCCTATCTTACTTAATGCTTACAATGCAGGTAATTACTGTCTTTGCAAATAAAACTGGGAAAGGGATTGTCAGCTTTGCACAATTCACACAATATGTGAAATTATGCCATGAAATCCCCTTTTTCCTGTTACAATCTGTGGGACATGTCTACGCCTGACACTGACTGTTCACAGAAACTATAGTGAGGACTTCCAAAGAAAAGGAAGATCCAACAGATTCTTCACATTATTTTGCATGATCCGTAGTACAACAAAGCCATATGTTTATGTAAGAGCCATAAACAAGAAGCCAGACCAAGCACGCCCACAGAAGGTTTTCAGAAGGGTGTTGGTGGACTTCTCTGAATCCTTTGTAGCTTAAATCACAAAAATCAAAATTATTAGAATCATTACAGCAAGAAAAAAATACATTGATAAATCAATTTAATGAGTTTCCAAGGAGTCATTCATACAACTGGTTCATTTCCAGGTAGTAGTTGCTCACCTACTCCAGAGTCATATATCAAGAAAATCCAATATGCAGGAATTTTTGAAAGCTAAACCAGCAGATTTTGTAAAACACTTTCCAGCTCTTATTGGTTGTGTTCACTAGCATTGCAGTTTCTCTTGTCATGATTTTACTGTGCTATTCTTAAATTTTTTTTGCATAGGAAGTCTTTTTCATGTGTTTCGTATTGCACAACTGCAGTAACAATACAAGCTGTAAAGAACTCTGAGAGGCTGATTAGAGATCAAGAAGTTTAAATGTAGTACAAGTAAAATGGAAGCAAAAGATAAACCACATGTACTTCATTCAGAAAAACATGTTTTTCAGTCATTGCTTGATTGGCTTTGACAAGGTAAAGGAAAATATTTAGTATAGACCTACAAGAGATCCCAAAGCTAGATCAAAATAATTTCATGTTTAAATTGTATTAGAGCTTAAGAAGGACATGGAGAGACTTCTGTAATACTTTTCAAAGACAGAAATGTTAATAAGCAGGGAAGTGGAGGTCAAATGTTTGACATGCAAAGTGAATTCAATTTAATGGGAAGAAAATAAGAGCAATGACAGCCACAGATTTCATCATACCAGAGAGAAGAAGCTATGCAGTATACAGCAGTGTAATCCATGGTGTGTTTCCTTAGACATTTTTATGCCCTCAAGACTGTATGTAGAGGCTGAGGCTGTGCCTATGTGGATTTCCAAAGCCATGTGGCCAGTTAAGTTCTTAGGAACAGCTGCGGATGCTGAAAGACATGAACTGTTCCTACAAACACAGTAGCTATTAACATGTGATTGTGTCATTAGGTGAGGTGTCAATCCTAGGCAAGGCTTTAAATCAGTCTCAGATTAAGGCAGCCAGAAGTTTTACTATTTCTCTGTGTTCTTTTACGTAGAGCAGAATTGCTTTTGGTCTAACTGTTGAAAATATCTGCACATTTCCTCAGATATTCATGATATTCAGCTACAAAAATCTTTATTTTATTGTGACTTAAGCCTTCTGCTCAGCTTGTTTCAGTGTCACAGAATACTACATAAATACTAAGAAAGGTTGAATAAAAAAAATTAACATGTTTTTCAGGGGAAAAGATAAGACTCCTCAAACTAAAAGGATTAAAGAAAAAATTTTAGACACTTCTAACTGAGCTACAAAAGTCAGGTAGTAATACGTAGTTAGATTATGTTTTGTTAACATCCCATTTCCACAACATTTTGCAATCCAGTGCTTGTGAAATATCTGCTATGAAAAGCAGAATCTGTTTTTATATTGAATGCCTTGCTGATACTTGTAGGCTGTGCCTCTTTTCCACTATACATCTTTCATCCTGCAACACGCACTGCAAATCTTGCAATATGCCATACTTACTTTCTTGCCAAGAAGCTCAGGAGACTACCAGAAATTCTTGGAGTGCAGACAGGAGTGGGGAGGGAGGTAGCTTACTGGGCTAAATAGAATTTGAACAAAATTGAAGAGATGGAATGAAGTAACTCAATAGTTTCGCTTAGTGATGACAAAGGCAGAATATGCATTTTCATTTTTGTATTGCTTTATGCAGTTAAGAATTGAAAACTGATATTTGTAGGATGTTTTAAGGAATATGAGTGGCATGAGGAAGACAGATTTCATTTTAGCTAAGCTAAGCTTTTGAATGACTAGGCTTAATTAAAAAGGCTGACTTTTTTCCAGATGTCTTTACTAGCAGCAGTCATATTAGCAATAAACATACCTTCTTGGTAAGTCTTACATTGTCCTTGAATGCAATTTATTTGGTTGGACTATATTTTAAGTATGTAGCTGATATCTGTGGTTTGAACAGTTATGAGATAGGATGAAAGGCCTGAAGAATTAAAAAGAAGTAGGATATTGTATATAGTCAGAAAGTGCAAGCACACACTGCAGAATGATAGAGCAAATGTGTACCATTAAAATAGAAATTCAGAAAAAAAGGACATGGAGCCATAATGTTAGCTATTTTCTTTATATATTGCATTTAACTGTACAGGACTTCCTGGAAAGAAATCATATAGTCAGGGATTATCAGCAATGGGTTATCACATGGCATCTTCTGTTGATACTATTCAGAATTTACTGGGGGAGATGAGGAGGAAGAGATGAAAGACTGACTATTCCCAATTTCTCTGTGGAAAAAGCCAGAAAACAACTCTATCAAACAAAGAAGTTCCCAGAAGATGAAACCATCTTCCTAAGATTTGCATAAGTACAAAGGACTGTCTTGTGTACTAAGACTGGCAGTTACAGAAGAGATGCCCAGGTATAGGTCTGTGCTTCAGTTTAGCTGGGCATGTTCTTGTTACTGTTAATCCTATAGAAGAATCTGAGAAACTTGGGAAATCGGAAGGGAATGTTGCTTTCATGCCTGCAAAATGGACACTGAGTGTTCCAAAGTCTGTATGTGGTCCGTGTCAGCAGTTCTTCTGATACATCATTTCTTCTAAGAAAATGGTTAAGGAAAACTGAATCTGGCCTATGTTCATCTTCCATCCTCCATGTAATTTCCTCTTGGGACACTCATATACAACTTCAAATAATGGAGCAGCAGACTAAGAGCAGCTTTAGGGATGTGCAACATTTGTGAGTTGAAAACACTCCATGTAAAGTGGCTAAACTCTACTGAATAGGTAACTTTAAACCTTCATGCTCATTTGTGCAGGAAAACACTAAACATCTAGAATGAAAACCCTTACCGTGTAAGCAGATTATATCTTGTCTGTATTTTTCAAGTGCTTCAGATACCAGACTGCCTGAAGTGTTGCTAGATAGGAGACTTTATTCTTATTAATATCAATATTTTAGTGGATGTGAGCTACAAAGTAAAATACACGTATGTGTATGTGTGTGTGTTGATATGACATGGGGGTAAGGCATCTTTCCACAGTGACACTGTCTTCCAGTACCTTTAGAGAAAAGGTACACACTCTCTTGATCCAAAGTAAAATAACAAAATCCTTTTGTGGTGTAGGAAATGTTTTCTATTCTTCTCTAAAATATCAGTGTAATATCTTACTAAGTTTTGAACACATAAACTAAATAAACTCTGATACATAATTGGTCCACACACTGGTTTTCTAGAAAATATGGTCTGAAGTATATCTGAAGGTGTCTGTTTGGCTTTTTTTCCTGACAAAATAATTATTTTTTTTGTTTAAATCTATTTCTATGAATAAATGTTTCATTATATCCACAAATGGAGTACCAAACATTCTGCAGTATATCAGTGTATATCTCCATAGACTAACTAGCAATTTTTTAAGAACTTGGTCTCATTTAGAAGCTGAAGGCTACTTTCTTTTTCTTTTTCTTTTTCTTTTTCCTTTTTCTTTTTCTTTTTCTTTTTCTTTTTCTTTTTCTTTTTCTTTTTCTTTTTCTTTTTCTTTTTCTTTTTCTTTTCCTTTTTCTTTTTCTTTTTCTTTTCTTTTTCTTTTTCTTTCTTTTTTTTTTTTTTTTTTTGTTGACAGGGGAAAAGATTGTATGGATAAAGCCACACTGGTTGTTCACGAGTTTATTAAAAGGCTGAGCACAAATTCTGTTGCTATTTTTGTGCTGTTATCACTGAACAGATCTTCACATACAACTACATCAATTTATGAATGTCCAAAACCTGAAAGAACCAGAAATTAAGAAATAGACTCAATATTTGCTTGTAGTGGAATCGTATTTCTTACCCTTTATTGTTCTTGAGCTCCTTGTTCTCCTTGAAAGATGCATTTAAGATTAAAGGTGTGAGAAAACAAAGAACAGAGAAACAAACCCAGGAAATGTTTGCTCCTAAGGCAGAATAATCCTTCAGTCAGATGCTTCACAAACTTGATCAAAATTATCAACCTGCTACAGAAAATGAAATCATATAGCCAACTTTTATCGAGTAAAATATGTATTTCATATATGCAATGAACATGAAAATGGGTTGCAATTCTGCCAAACTGTTTTGATAGATGCGATGAACTGATTAGAAAAGTATCAATGTTTTTAACAATTCCAGTGAAAACTTTCAAAACATTGCTAATTATTTTGGAATTTTTTTACTTAATACTAATATGCTGCAATAGCATTGTTATGATATTCAGCTGCCTAGTCCCCACTGATCTGAACAGACTTGCCTCTGTCCTAAGCTACTGGTATACCTTATTCTTCTCAGTATTTGTTCAGTGCCACTACACTAAAAACAATCTGCCATAAACTGAAGCAGTCATTGGGCTGCTGCACATTACTCTCTCTTTTCCTACTGTCTTTCCTACTGTTTGGCCATGCCTGGTCCTCTCCTAAATGGTACTGAACAGCTCTAGGTGAACAGAAAGCTCTCTGTTCCCAGAATAAGCACCAAAAATTAAGGGAGCAAGGGATATTAAGATGCTTAAAGGCATGTTGTCTGATTTTGTCCATATCATGGGTGAAAAGCTTACTTAATATTCTCTGCATCTTTTATAAGATCAAGTTTATTATCTTTCTCTTTTTTGTTCTTTTTCTTTCCTTTCAGTTGTCTTTTCAGACTCCAATCCAGAGTCCCTGAGTGCTCTCTTTCATTTTAGTTTGATTGAAATTGAATATTCATAATGATTTGCACTATACCTCATTGAATGTACTTTTCTTAATAGGTATTTTATTTCACTTAGTGTCTCTGGAGATATTTATATTATCATAATCCTCCTAATATCTGAATGCTTTTTGGATGAGGCGACAGTGCAATTTTTCATTTCTTGGTACTTCTGCTGACCTTAATTCAGTGTAAATCCATCTCTTTGTGAGCATTTCAAGTGGTTGCACTGCTCTTCACTGAACTCTTTTGTAATGGATATGTCTGCTTTTTGAGATTGCTCTTGCAATCTCACCTAATTAGAAAGATGCCTTTCTGAATGTGATTGAACCTGATTTGGTTTTGGGCAGTAATAACTGCTGCTTGCTCATACAAGCCCTTTCACTTCTGCCTTTGATTCCTGCTCATTATTACTGGCTTAGAATTACCAGTCCAAATGTCACTCTCTCAGTGAGCCAAGCAGGTCCAAGCTGGTCATTTTGCTATAGATATACCTTCAAATTCAGTGGGGTTTTTTGAGATGAGTGGTCATACAAAAGCCATTGCTTCAATAACATATTCCCTTCACAGCTTCATGGAGGGGAGGGGAAAAAAGGCTTGTGAGTATCTGGAACCTCATTTTCAAAGTCTTCCAGGAAAAAGGGCCAAAGTTTTCCCAAACAAGTAAAGATACCATTGTAATGGCACTTCACCAAATGGACATCCAGATTTGGGAATGAAAGTTGGCATGGGATTGCATATTTCAGAGCATTCTCCATGCTGGAATGTGGTCCTGGGAGGATCAGGATAACCAATGAAGGTCCTCAGCATTGAAGCCCAGTAATTAGTTTTTAATCACAGAAAAATGAACAGCAATACCCTACATTAAACATAATTGGAAGTCAATTTATAGGCAGAGAAAAGATAAATCTTCATTTGTACATCTCAGGCTCTGGAGAGGAGCCAAAACTGTATAACTCTGAGTACCATATATTTAATTTTTTAAAAACAGGTTACATGGGACAAAGCATATCTATGTAAAGGCTGCATAACAGGTCATGACTGTTCCATTCCCCTAGGGGATTACCTTCATGATTTCTCTTAATTTCTCTTCAGGTCCTGCACTAGCATAAATTCTCACTTGTTATGAGGCTCTGTAAATTAAGAATGAGTCATGAAGACTGCACTCCTCTTGCTGTTTTAAGAAAGCATTCTGGGGCCAGTTGCTGAAGCAAGGCAGAAACAAGCCAGTAATGAGATAATATTATTATTGCCAGTCACTCTGATGTCTGTGTATCTGTTGTATATATTCATAAATGAGTTGGAAAGGGAGGTGAGTGGTGACAAAGTTCACTTACAATACTGCAGTAGTCAAAACTAAATCTGACTGCAAAGAACTGCAGTAGATAATGATAACCATGGTTCTGTGTTGCAGGGTAAGAAAATGGCATCTGAAATTCAATACCGATAAAAGGAAATACATTAGGAAGAAAATAATATAAAGTTTGCCTTTAGAATAATAAACTCAAAATTAGCTTCAGTTATGAAGGGCAGAGAGTTTGAAAAGACTGTGGATAGCATAATGCTTAGTGGAAGACTAAAAGATACTGATATGTTAAAAGCTGCAAAAACAGCTACAGAGAAATGATGAAAGTCATTGTGGGGATACAGATATATGTTCATATACATGCACCTGCATCTTCCGTTCTGTGTATAGTTCTGCTTCCTTATCCCTAAAAGGTTTCAGAGGACTAAGAATGGTTGCAAGAAAAACAGAATTGGACAGGAGTGTGGCCTGAGTCATGTTGAAGGATTTAATTGACTCGAACTAATTTAAACTCACAGAAGAGGCAACTGAAAAGAAAGAAATTGGCTAAATAATAACATGTTATGAAACTTATTGAGAAGATGACTAAGCAATGATTATTCACTCTTTGTGATAACACTGCAGGTTAAAAAGAAAACAAAGCATGACTTTTTGTCATGCAACAATGCAGTATGTTGCCAAGTGGTGCTTTGGATGCTAAACATATGAAAAGATTCTGAAAAGGATTAGAGAAATTAATGAGAAAAAAGGGTTAAGGTCCATGAGGTGTGAGATCTCTGATTGCACTCACTGGTTTGGAAAGTCTGCAATTCAGAGTTGAGTGGGATATGGCACAGTAGGCATTTGTCTCCATTTGGCTTGTTCTTCGACACCATGCACTAATGTCTGAAATGGGCCACTGTGCGAGAAAGGAATCTCTGTTGGGTGGAATGGTTGGGTATGTGTACTCATGGTTTCTCACTGCTACAAGGTCTCCATTTTCATATAGAGTCTTCATAATAGCATAAAGGTTGCACAATAAAATATATAGATCTATGTGTATATATGTATATATGTATATATATATATATATATATGCAAGTATGTGTATGTATATCCTTTTGGAATTAGGAAAAGAAATACAGACTTAGGGGAGGAAGAGATTTAGGTAAGATTCAGATCGTCCATTGCTGTGTTTCAGGGCACATCCCCATTCCCTGGGAAGACCTCCCATGCGGAAGTGATTTTCCTGTGTTCCACCTGGGGCACAATACATATTTCTGTTGTGGATGCACATTAGTGACTAGCCTAGATGACTTGTTCAATAGAGTGGCTTCTGTGAATTCTTGTGTTAGGCCTATGTTACCCACCTTTCCCATGCATTGTGTAGGGACTTTTGGTGATTAACTACAGGCTGAAAATTATTCTGTGCAATCACAAGTAAACTCCCAGCTCATTCTCCTTTTGGAGGGTCCACTCTTCAGGGAATGAAAGAGCTGCACAGTTAACCAGACTTCTTGAGAATCTAAATTTTGCACTTGGGCAGAAAAATCTTTCATAAAGAATAGGTGGAGAGAGATGAGCCCACAGAGAGGTAAGTGCAGGCTATGATTGTTCCCTGGCAACTCACAGGCTCTAATTCCTGGAAGTCTGGTGCTTCAAGTAGGGTAGGGCTGAACCAGCCTATTTCCAAATGCAATATTCCAGACTGAGAATGCTTATTGTCAGGTCCCAGTAATTAGGCAGAGCCAGACTGCCTTTTGTGGTGGGTTGACCCTGGCTGAATGCCAGGTACCCACCAAAGTCTCAGCTGGGCAGGGGAAAGAAAATATATGGGATGGCGCATTGGTCAAGGTGAGGACAGGGAGAGACCACTCTCCAGTTAGCATCATGGGCAATACACACTCATATTGGGGAAGATTGATTTGAATTATTGCCAATAAATAACAGAGTAAGATAGTGAGAAATAAAATCCAAACCTTAAAAACACCTTCCCCTCACCCCTCCCTTCTTCCTGGGCTCAGCTTCATTCCCAAATACTCTACCTCCTCCACGACAGTGGCACAGAGGGATGGGGAATGTGATCAGTTCATCACACGTCGTCTCTGTTGCTCCTTCCTCCTCATACTCTTCCCCAGCTCCAGCATGGGTTTCCTCACACAGTCTGCATTTTTCATGAACTGCTCCAGGGTGGGTGCCTTCCATGGGGTGCAGACCTTTAGAAACAGCCTTCTCCAGCCTGTGTCCCCCATGGGGTCAGAAGTCCTGCCACCAAACTTGCTCCAGCGTGGTGGTTGTCTCTCCATGGCACCACAGGTCCTGCCAGGACCTGGACGAGTGGATCTCTGCTCCACCCTGGACCTCCACAGGTTGCAGGGGAACAGCTGCCTTACCATGGCCTGCACCATGGGCTTCAGGGACACCTCTGCCCCAGCACCTGGAGCACGTCCTCCCCCTCCTCCTGCAATGACCTTGGTGTCTGCAGAGCTGTTCCTCTCACACATTCTCACTCCTCTCTTCACTGCAGTTATGCATTTTTTTCACCCCCTTCTTAATTCTGTTATCCCAGAGGTGCAACCACAGTTGCTGTTGGGCTCAGCCTTGACCGGTGATGGGTCCATCTTAGAGCTGGTTGGTAATGGCTCTGTCAGACATGGGGAAATCTGTGTGCTTCTCACAGAAGCCACTCTGGTAGTGTCCCACTACCCAAACCTTGCCACACAAACCCAGTGAAGCTTTCCACATACCTTAACTCTTAAAGCAGTGACCGTATGGCCCCCATGGAGCTGCAGTTTCAGTGAGAGATGCCACATTAAGGAAATTGCTGCTGCTGCTACACATATAGGTTATAACCACTAAGCAGGAACCTCTTCCCAGCACCAGAAGAGAGGCATGAAAAGCAAAGAGAAGGAATGAGATAGGATTGAATGGCTGTGTCTCAGTGATGGCTGGATGTCCTTCTATCCAGTCGTGCTTTGTTGTGTCAATCTGTCACACCAGTTCACTGTCACAGAGCTGCAGACATGCACATCACCATCACTATACAGGCAGCAGATATTTCACAGTCATCATATTATTATTTGTCTTTAAATTCTCAGACCATTAGCAAAATTATTCTTGTTGTTATGATCTGCTGTCCGTCAAGCAGCCTCTTCACTCCAGCTCTTTTGTAAAATCATCCTGCCTTTAGGTCCAGGGTCTCTCTGAGGATGGCAGTGGCTGAGAATGTATTTCCAGTAACACAGATGTAACTCTAGATGCAGAAGAATGGTCCTTCTCCCCAAACATTTCATTTGGACTTGACTCAAAGGATCACTTTACCTTGAAACTTTCACCAGAATAATAAAGGAATAGAGTATTCCAAAGCAACTCCTGTAATCTATCCATCTGCTGATAGCTGAACAAGAGGGTGAACCTACATCCTGCAGGATACACACCAAAGGCAGTCTAGGAAATTCATGTCTTTCCTGAGAATGAGTTTTGGCCCACATGGCTGAGAAATATCCTTATTTGTGGTCAGGTGCCTGTAGTTTTAAAATTGGATTTTGACTAACGAGAAAGAAAATTTTCTCTCTGTGATCCCAAAAGGTCTAATAACCAGTATATTATTGGAAAATTCCATAAATGCTTTCCTGTTCCTTGTACATGTGGATCTACAAACATATCAAAACTAGAAAAACTAGTTTGCATCTTAAAATGTGGCTGAACAAGACAGATATTTTTTAGGATGCACATGGTCTTGAGCAGAAAATAGCCTGCTTCTAAGAGACACATATTTTACTACCCTGAAAATGACTTTATAATTTTAGTGTTAATCAGTTGGCTTAGTCACTTTTTCTTAAATGACTGCACATCACTTGATGTCTTCATTTATCTAGTTCATGTCTTAGCTCTTATTTTGCTTTATCAAGTTCCAGGGTACACCTGAGATTTCAGGACATTGAAGGTCAACATACTACAGCATCCAGTATAAAATTTGTCACTTGACTTCCACATACTAGTATTTCACATGTCACTCACACTGTATGTGCACCTGAACCCATTAAGTTTGATTATAAATTGCTGGTTGATAGAAAATTACATTTAAGGGCATTTACTGAGTGTAATTACTCAGCAGGAATCATCAACCTGAATCAATTATCCATGCCCTGAGTGTATTTTCCCAAGGATTTTTGGAAAGGGTGGCAGTAAATGCCACAAGTGTCAGTGGTACAAGAAGATATCTATGCTACACGGGGATACCTCCCCCAAAATTTTACTTTTCACGTTCAGTTGTAATAAAGCATAACTTTTAGTCTGACAGTAATTTAAATTTAAATGGAGTTTAAATAGAGATATTTGAATGATTACTTGGTAATCTACTGAGCTATCAAAACACATATGTCACAGTGTATTAGGAAAACAGACCTGAGATTATGACTGTTTCTATCAAAGCAGTCTGCCCTAAGAGAACATGTTTGGGATCAAAGACAGACTGAGTTAAATATTGGTTAGACACAGAACAACTCCTACCCCACAGGCTGTACACAAGATTTTTCAAAGGTATCTGAAATAAATGGGAATTAGATGACAAAGTATTTTTCAAGATATAGCCCAAGTCATGCAGAAAAGCCATTGCTGGCAGACCTAGGGCCTGAATACGCTGCAGGCATGTCTGCATGGATGAACAGGCAATTGCACCCCTGTTCTCATCAGTGATTTCATTACCCAGCTCTTGGCAGTGTTTATCAGCATGTGCTGCGTTACAGGCTGATGGGACCATTCAGTTTCTGCACGCCTGAACAGTGTGGGTGCAAATTAGCTCTAATCCAGAAGCGAATTGGCTCTGCTAAGCAGCACAGTGTGTAGTGAGCTTGCACAGCTGCTAGACAGGAAGGGCCTTGAATCTGTTTCAGAAAGGAAAGGTGTATCTGTATTTCTAGAGCTCTAGAGATGCAACAAGCCTGTATCCCTTTAAACTAATCTATTTAAAAATCATTTATTTAGTTTAAACTCCTTTAGTGCTCAGTGAGGAGAGACTTGTATATCCCAAGGTTGATCTGTGACACATATATTAGATAACTTAGACCTGAATGAATCTATATTGTGGACTCTATTTACCCTGTAGAGAGAGTCTGAACTAATCTTTCAGTTGTCTACAATTAGCTGGCATAAAATCCATCCCACACTTGTGGGCTCAGTTCATTCCTAAGTGCCAGTTTAACAGGCACAAGTGCTCTGTTGGTCTGCCTGCTCTCTCTGTCTCAAGGGCATCTTGTGTGGCACCAAACATCGTTGTGAGGCAGCTGCATTTGCGTGCATTTACCTGGCCATGGTGGCAGGAGGGCAAGAACAAGCAAGTTATAGGTGTAAACATTACCAAGGAAGTGCTAAAGCCTCAAGTCTTCCACTCTTGCTTGTGGTTAGATGGAGTTACTCCTTGGACCCAGGTCTCCCTAATTACATACGTGCTGTAACACAGCCGCAGGGGAGCACTGTGTTTCATTTAAAGCTGCTTTGCACCTATTGGTTCTCTACACAGGCTCCAGAGCAAGGAGAAATTATCTGAGTTTACAGACTTTAATTTTCACTTTTGAGTTGTGTGACTCAGCTCTGATGTTGCTGAGTGATGAGTGTTGTCTCTGCTTCAGCTGCTCCTTAAGTCTGACCCGGTCTGCCCCGAGCTTCCTTTGGCTCACAGCAAGATTGTGCCTTCCTTGTTTACTCAGAAATGCTTAGAAAATTCATACACTTCTCAGTGATTTCTTTCCCTGAAAAGACTTCTGAGATCACTCTGTGCAGAGGCTCAAGAAAACAAAAGCTCACTATTAACTCCTCCATGCTTACTGCTCCTCTGCTAGGTGCAAAGAGGAATTGTTAATAATAATAAAAAAAATTAGCTATATACAGTGGTCTTTTGAGATAGTTTTAATTAGCTATATAATTACTTAGTTTAATTAATTAGATATCCACAGCTGGGATTCTTATGAATCCTTCCTCATATTTAAGGTGTTTAACTCTCCTTTCTTAATTTCTACTCTTTTTTTTTTCTTAGCCTGTATTTTCCACCTTCATTGCTGTTGTCTGCTTGTATTTTAAAGACAGAATACAGGCAATCTTCCATGCTGCTCCATTGGTCCCTGGCATAATTTTTCCCAGGCCAAAATCACTCTTTGAAGCAATTCCTTTCATATTTCAGAGTTTAGTGTAGATGAAAGTCTGCCTGATAGGCAGCTGGAATACAACTCTGGTTTGAAGATTAGAGAGTTTAGCCATGAGGACGAGGCAGTCTGTGCCACTCAGCTTTCAGGCACCAATCCCTGCCTTCGGAAGCGAACACAACTGATGCCTAAAATACAGAAATTATGTTCCTGTGCTGCTGCCTGAGAATAAGAGCCCTCCTTGGTACCACTGGGGAATGGGAAGTGGATGAATAGTTTGCCAGATGTTCAGGTTACCAGGTAACTTAATCTTATTAGGGATTATCCATTAGTTCTGCTGTGTGCTATGAAATCAGAGCAGCTCTTTTCAAATTGGGGAGTTTTGTAGAATTTGGGCAGAGACTTGACTCTGTTCCTGAAGATTTACACTGAGCAAAGGTTAGTATTTTCTTCTCTGTGGATGAAAGTGTAAAATAAGCAAATGGTCTGGTTTTCTGTTCAACTCATAGGCTTCTTTTTGCTAACTTTTTTTTTTAAAAAATAAATACAGAAATTTTCACTCCTTTCTGAGGTATTTTCTGGTTATTTTACTTTGAAAAATAAAAATACTCTTCCCAAGTATGCTTATTCAGTTTAAAAAATAACTTGATTGGAATACTTTACTCACTTCTTCCTTCTTTATTTTACCTTTTCACTAAAAATGTGGCTGAATGAAAACCTGGCAGATGAGAACCAGTAACCAGAATAATGGAAATATAACAGAAACAGTGACACTCATTTACAACTGTAAAATACGGCCAGTTTCTTCAATTTTTACAAAAATAGAACACAGCAAGGACCAATTTATATGAGAAACCTTAAAAAAATGTAGACAAGAAGCTTATTAAGTGACCACGTATCAAAGTCCATTCTTAGTCCCAAAAGAGGAAACCAGATGACAAGCCAAGCTCCTTATTGTCCCAGAAATCATGCTCTGTTACCAGTATTTGTACAATCACTGCCTGAAATTGATGTTAAAATGATGGAGGAAAAATAATGGGTGAAGTTTTCAAAGTGGAGTATGAGACAGCACCTACATTATACTGCCAAAAACTTGCCCTGTTTTTGTAGTATGTGCACTTTACTGATGTGCAGAAGCTGCTATGAAGCTTAAATAAGGGATTTTATAAATGATAAGGTTTTACATGACCTTGGGGAAGTGACTTTTCCTGGCTAAAGCATGACAGACTGTGGGTGCTGTGAACATTTTTGCTCAGTGTCAAGCCAAGGGAAGAGTGTCCTTTTGGGGCTGCTGGGTGAGCTGATGCAGAAAATGAGCTGGTACGACCAGCATTGTTAGTTTTCACCTGTCTGCCACCTACTGCCCACTGAACACTTACTATTTAGGACAGAGATATAAATCAAAACATATGCCTTTTCATGGTAGTTATACCAACATGTAAAGTTCGAGTTATCCAGCAGCTTTCTGGTTAGACTTTTTATCATGCTCAGTGTGAGTCTTTTGAGCCTTTACAATCTAAATATTTCTGTTCTTTCTAGAACAAGTTACTCTGCATAAAACCACTTAAAAATGGGAGGAACACAGGGATATAGTCTGTACTTGTTCCACAATAAGCAAATCTTATTGCCACAGTTAGACTCCAAAGTGCCATTAAATCCTCCTTTTTACACTTTTTGACTGGAAAAAAATGAGGTGGGTGGGGATATACTTTGTGGTGCTCCAGAGTGCCATAAATTTTCTAAACTCTTTGGGTTGACCATTTCATCTTTATTTTGTGGAACCAAGCAGTGAAGCAAGTTCTGATGAGGGATATCACCAGATGCTAAATATCTCCATTTCTTTAGGAAACAAGTTCTGGACCATTTGGTAAAACAGTGCTTAGTTATCAACAAGACAAATTAGCTGTGTACAGGTACAGGCAGTGGCAGGGTGGGAAGACTTCAAGCATCACCACCTTGAGGAAGAAATCATGTTGAGCACATGAGATTCATTCATCAAGGCATTTTTGCTTATGTTTGGATACAAATTTTGATGCATCATTTACCATGCTGAATAAAACTAAAATTAGAAACAAATAGTGGGCAACAGCAGTGGGTTCCAAACTGACATCTTTCCTGCCCTCAATGCCGAGATACCTCAGTCCAACCTTGGCTATCTACAACTTGTTGCCATCTTGGCTAGACATGTTGGGTGTCCCCAGCTCTGCAAGGATCCCTGTGAGACACTGCTACAGTGAGGGTCCTCTGGCTTTATGGAGTCCACCTCTATAACATTTTATCACTCTGTAAAAATTACTTGGGTGGAATTTCTGCAACATCAAAATATCCAGCAATCTCAGTTATATGGCATAACTTTCACATTTCTATTTTCTGTGATCAGGATATAACAAAAGAGTGCCTGTAGCTGTCAATTTATGGCTTCTACTAAATACTTCACAAAATCTCATTGCTAGATCTTTTCTATTGGGAATGGAATGTTTTTAGTGCTGCATTTTGAAAGAGTCAGTATTTACCAACTGTTATTCTAAAAATACAGCATTTGGACATTTGGACATGTACTGTTTTTTTTGAAACCCTCCTTGGAACTTCAGTGTCTGTGTTCCAGTAGACAAAACACAGTGACATGATCAGAGAAATGTAGATGAAACAGTCCCTTTCCGAGCACAGTCATTCCCCATGACAGATCAGTCATTTTTTCTTTTCTGATTCAGACATGTTCAGAATAAGCCTTCCAGAAAGGCCATCTGCACGAGCCATCAGCATTACTTCTGGGTAGCTGCTAAACCACAGAACTGAGGTGGGTTTCCAACTATTTAGCAAACCATCCCCCAGGATTCATGAATTTCAAAAAGCCAGGATAAACATTCCTTATCTGTTGTGACCTCAGATCCCTTTCCTTGTGAAGAATAACTGGGATAAATATTCCACAGATTTATCTACTCCTTAGGGTTTCTTTCAAGGGATGTAAAAGTTCCCATTAATAGGGCTTTTTCTAGAATAAAACTACAGTTTCTAAAATTCATCTTATTATATCCTCTTTTTCCCCAAACCAAAAGCAAAAACATCTGTTTCGTCCAGCAAAGGGTTTGGAATATCAAGAGACCAAAGTAAAATGCTAAATCCAGAAACGGCAAAGCAAACCCACTCAGACCATTCTTTTTCCTCCACACTCAGGACACTTGACTTGCAACAGTGGCAAACTCACTTGAAAATTTTCCATAGTAAAAAGAGTTTCCTGTGGGATGTGGCAAGCGTGGGAGTCTCAGAGGAGGGGCAGTTCTGCCTGGCTTGAGGTGTCTTTTGTCAATAGAAACTCTGTCCTCTCCATGACTGCTGAGAGCATTTTGAAACAATTTGAATTTCTGAGGATTCAGTTTCCCACTGACAGCTTGGCAAGATGAGTAAATCAGCTGCACAAAGGTGTTATCCTGCACCAAGTAAACAGACAGAAGTGACAGGCAGTGTAACAGCCTCCATACGGCTCTCTAACACAGCAGCTACATTTTGTAAAGCCTGATGTCATTGCTCTGTACTGCTATAGTGGTTTTGGACCAAGAATTTTTCCCTCTCCTCTGAACTCACTTCCATTGACCAATATCAGATTCAAGATCCACATCAGCAATCAATGCTGCAGGAAGTCTACTGTAATATCTGAGTATTAGTATAATATGAATCTTTAAAAAGATTCCATGGCTCACACAGGCTCTTTCTCTTTACCAGAAATACTGACAAAGCCCAAGACTTGACTGGAAGTTCAGTTACTGTTCTTTATGCATTCTTATAGTGACTCATGGAGACTCTTTTGTCTTCACTCCTTGAGAGGAGTCTGTCCAACACTTAGTGTCACACAGTGTCAATTGCATGGATCAATGGTGAAGGGAAGGAAAACTCAGCTTCTCTTTTTTGATTCAGCAGAACCACTCTTAGTTTCCAGCATAATTGCCTCTGAGACTACTTATGTATCTGTATAGAACAGAATAAATGTAATAGACACCATTCAAACTCAGGTTCATCATCTTTTCCTTGCAGGCCTTTTTATTCCATATGACTAACAACTAGAACCAGTTGTTCACTTTCCTCACTCACAGCTGTCCATTTCATTATTTATTCTCAGTCAGTAGTATTCAACACAGGAAGAGGTACCTGGTTCAGATCCACAACAAAGTCCCCATCAAGCCATTTATTCTCCCTGGACCTGTATCAAGTTATCACAGCCTGTAGCTGCATTAGCTTAAAGGAAAGATAAGTCATTCACTGGGAAGCAGCTTTCTACAAGTGATTTATTGCACTGGTGCCATTTTTGAACAGAATGGCCCAGACTGCATTTATTTTGCCATGATTACAGGAGACATGTCAAGGTACTCACATTTTTTAAAAGTAGAGAACATCTGACGGAAAACTGCTCTGGGTCTGACACCAAAGAATCAAGAATGCACCAAAAGGAGACACATTTCAGTTCTGTAACTACCCAACATTTTAACTGAAGAAACTGCTTGTACCCACACAAGCTGCTGTGCTGTGATTTCTTTGGGTCTTGACCTGAGCCTATCTGCAGTGTGGAGCTAGAGAGAAATACAGACCAATTGCCTTTTCTTATTTTTTCCCCTGAAACTGCAGTTGTTTGGGAGAAAGCCTTAGCACATCTGAAATGTTGACAGTTATGTTGAAACTGCAGCTTTTCATCCTTTGTCATTGAACTTATCCGACTAAGCAGCCTAAAGACAAACTTCAGAATTCTTCTTCATCCAGTGAACAAAGCTGAGCTGTAAGAAATTCCCTGGTGGTCCCAAGCTTGCTACTGGGTTTCATTAGATGTTTGTGATTTTCTTTCTGGCCTGCCATACTTGTAGCAACCTTTTTTGGTTCAGTATTTTATTTTCCATGCTAGCTTCTTGCCAGTCTGTTTTCTTTACTTTTGTATTTTTATATATTCAATAATGTATATATGCATAATTACACAGACAGTATATTTTGCTGGATTATATATGCCACCTTCTTTTCTTAATCATCACAGACACCAGACTGTAACTCTCTGTTTCATTCAGGCCTGTGAGACACAGAGCAGTACTTAGAGGCACAAAGCTCTCAGCTTCCATCATTCTTGGCAGCAGCTGCCTCAACATCTGCTGTGCAATCAGAAACAAAGCCCCACGCTGCTTGGTGTGTTCCTGCTCATTGCACCCTTTGCCTAACTGAGAGCTGCAAGTACAAGCCTATAAAATGATCTGTCACCCCTTTATCCATAAATCCCTCCCATGGGCATGGGTTTGATAAGAATACAAGCTTTCATTAGTCCAGATGTGGCTTCAGCGATCTTTTTATTTCTCTTTCTTAGCCCCAACATGTCCAGCTGAGATTTGGGACTAGAGTTTCTAACCATGTGAGATTTCTGGACAAACATTATTCCCCCTCAGCTTCCCCCACCTTTATTTTTCTCTGTTTAACAAGAGAGAAGCTGAGGCACAGAAAAGTGCTGTAATTTGTCCAAAGGGTGACAGAAGTGGAAACAGAATCAGCATCTCCTGATTCTTAGTCCAGCTCCCCAGTTCCAAGGGCACACTGATAAGTAGGTGTTCATATGCCCATAATAACTAAGCCCCTAGAGTAAAATCTTTAATGTAATTTTATCACCGAATAAAGTGATTGATAAATCATTAAATAGTTAAATAACAATCTGGGATTTTTTCCTACATCAGCATGTTAATAATCTATTGCTTACTTTGATAATTTGCAAATATGTGTAGTGAATACAGATACAGAAACAGAAAATATCTGAAAAGGAAATACAGTGAAGCACTGCTAAAACAATGTATTTCTTTAGCACTTTCAAATCCTCATAATCCAATTATGCTTCAATAGTAGACCAGGATAAAAGAAAGTAATGGAAATAATTAACAATATTAACTAGCTGTGTAGAGAGTGAAAAATTTGAGGCTGATCCGTGGTATCTTTAGAACTCAGCATGGACTTTATTTCACAGAATCACAGAATATGCTGAGTTGAAAGGGACCCACAAGAATCATCAAGTCCAGCCCTTAGCCCTGCACAGGCCCACCCCCAAGAGTCACATCATGTGCCTGAGAGAATCATCCAGACACCTCTTGAACTCTGCCAGGCTCCTCATATGCATGCTGCTTTTGTGCCAGTTTGAGTGAGCCTCAAAAGAAACCCAAAAAACTGCCCCTCCAAAAAACACATTAAAAACTGGTGTTTTCTTGCTTCATGTTAATGAGAGAAATCCTGTTTCCCTTTCAAATTATGCAGTACAGTAAACACCTTCTTTTTCAGCATTTTACAAATGAAGTAAATACCCAATTTCAGGGAGAAAGCACTTGCATGTCTTACACCAATGCAATGGTTCCTCAGGTCTCCACAGAGCAGAAATCTGTCTCACTCCACTGTTTAGCAGTTTGCAAGGTTTGCAACCCACAGTTTCCAATATGAGTTTCCAAGCACTGTAGTAAATGCCTACAAATACCTTAGTCTTGTACCAGTAGCTCAGACCCTAAGGTGTTTGAAGACTCGAGTCTAACTCAATTACTCTCCTGGTAGTCCCTGGGAACTTTTTTGAAACCCTGATTAAAACAAACAAACACGCCAACAAACAAATGAAAAAAAACCAAACCAACAAAAAAACCAAAGTCATCACATTTACTGTCTTCCATGGTGCCAGGACAGTTTGAAGAGTAAGTTACACTCTCCATTCAACTGTGCAGAAATTATATATTTCAATTTTCTTAGAGCTCTTGGGTGAAAATCCACTGTCTTGATGTGTTGCCAACATTAGGTTAAACAACTGGTTCTAAAGCTATTTGACTGATAGTTTAACTGGAGACAAATTTTTCATAAGGAATTTTTCATGAACATTGGTGAAAATAATTCATTGGCAAAAATAATTCATTGGCTTTTCAGTTTGGGACTCATATTTTTTGTGCTATCCTCCAATAACTCAGTCATGTGTTGACTTGTAGACTCAAAGGTAACCATCATATTTCTGATGCACTTCAAAAAAAGTCATCATTAGGGCAAATGCTTTTAGAAATTTATTCCTCTAATCTGTTATTTTTTCAGTCTGTCTTACAGCTTTTCATTTAATGTGCCTGTGCTTAAGTTTTTGTACAGTGTTTTCATTATTTTTATTTTAAATAGCCTCCTTTATTCCTCTGTTTAACTACTACGGAATATTTATGTCCCTTTACATTCTCTTCTGAATCTTCACTATGGTGTCTCTATAGTCTTTATGCCACCTGGCAGTATTTTAGCCTTTGAAACTGACCCTTGAAATTTAATTTTGGCATTTAAGTTTTCTCTTTTACTGATGAAGGTTGCTGACAACTTTGTAGGACAGCAGAGGGGAGCAGCTACTTAGAGCTGTTGTGTGCCCCGTCAACAGTCTTCATCAACCTCGAGCTACCTGGAGGTTTTGCCAAGTTCCAGCCTGATCAGAGGTGCTAAAGCCAAAGAAAGCACTCTGCTCTGCTGGATGTTTATGAGAGGCTTTAATGGGAGCGGGATTTGACCAAGACCTAAATGCACATATTTAGGAGGAAGCAATCATCAGTGTTTAGAAGAAATGGCAGCTATAAAGCTCAAGCAGTTAATGGAGATCAAATGGTGCAGGAGTGTTTTATACCCAGGTGCTCATGCCTATCCACAGGGCAGGCAACAGCTGTCATTCCATACAGTTCCTGCACATGAGAGCTATATCAATGTTTTTAACCTTTGGCAGATTAAGAAGACAGCAGGATCAAGGTGGACAGACATCCAGCATTGACAGCAGAGCATCCCTTCAGAGCCACGAGAAACTCCAAGATGGGCGAAACAACAATTTGCTGGGACATGGCTGCACAAGAGGTTGCAGCAGCTAGTGAGCTACAGCCCCATGGAGCACACACTTCCACATGGGCAGGGAGAGGGAAGGTCCTCTCTGTGCACACTGCCTTCCTCTTCAGCACTTGGATCCCGGGATGCCTGACCCTCCAAAAGCAGGATACCCCACCGAGGACAAGCCCACATAGCACAGAGGCCGAGATTTTCAACACACAGCTCCACTCTTCAACTCTGCCACTGGAAAAATTACCATCAGCAACAAAATACAGTTTTTTAAGTAAGTGTGACTTTCGTTTTCAAAATCCTGGAAGAAAACTTGAAACAATTCATTAGGCAGCCTCTCAAAGATTACCACATTCCTGGCTACTTGCAAAAGACAACAGAAGAGACAATTGGGGCCAGCTTTATTTTGAAGGCTTTACATTACTCCCACTCTCTCCGTTAATTAAAATGGTTTGGCTTGGAATTTTGTGAAACTGCTGGACACAGCTGTTTCTGAGCACCTGCTGTTGAGTTTCTAACAGATGTACATGATGTAAATACGTGAATGTAGTGTCAAACAGGCCAAACACTGACTAATTTCGTTAAATACCTGAAACTCATTGAAAAGGTTGCAGCCTGAGTGTATTCACATTGTTCTTTAACATCATGTGTTCTGCTTTGTAGTAAAAGATGTGGCCCTGGCCAAGTCAAAGTTTTGCTAGTCACTTTAGTGGATGCAGGATCAGACACATTAGTTATGTGTGGTAACCATGGAAAAGACTGTTTTATTTGTAACAATGGGCTGACTGAGCCAGACCTGAAAAGCAGCTTAGTAAGGAGAGCTAAAAACATTAAGAATTTGATCAGATCCATAGTTAGGTGTTATAAAAATGTGAAAAAGGTACATGTGTCTCTGTTTTCATTAATCTATTCTGGATGTGAACTATCTTGAATAGAAAGAAACATACTGTCGTCAAAATATTGCTGACAAGAAACCTTTTTTTTTTTTTTAAACAGCACCTACAATTCCAAATATTTATGGTAGTTTACAAATTGTACATCCACATTTTGATAATAAATGCATGCTAATTCTGTCCAGTTATGCTTTTATTTTGAAGGGGTTTGAATTTCATTTCAACCTTTTAAAACAAATAAGTTAGGTTTTTGGAAGTAAAAAACATTTTATTTGTAATAATCTATTTTTAATGTATTGTTTCCATTCTATGTTTTACAAAACAAAGTTCTTTGTAATTGAATCTATTTTAAAATTTTGTTTAACATTATATGTAATTTTGGTCACAATTTTTTCACAAATACAGATTTTTATCGCTCCATAAAATTATATGGTGTTCCTATTAACAACAAGCAGTTTGCAAATGTACTAAGATAAAGATTTTACATCTGTCATGCACATGGTGTTGGTCTACTTGCTTAATTTGGGCATAGACTGAAATAATCATAGGATCAAACAAAGGAGATGAATTTTTCTGGTCATAAGAGGACAGATTTCATCACCCAGAATAAACTATTTCATGTCCATCCTCTCTTCTAATGACCTTTTTTTTTTTTTCCTTGATATTGGTTTCCCTTGGGAAGACCCAAAGGGGATAATATTTCACATAATTTCTGGAAACACTTATTGTTCTGTTCCAATCAAAATGCATCATGATCTTGGACCTTGATATGGATCCTGGAAAGAAAGAAAATATTTTATTTACTTGGCTAATCCTACAGAAATTAATGTGACTACTCACAAGTAAATGTTTGCAGGACCCATGATGTATTGGGTGATATAAACTAGAGCCATGGAATGTTTGTAAGCAGGACCACTAATTTATTAAGATTTTCCTTGTAAAATTTTGCAATTGAAAAAACATGGGGGAAAAGGCAATTGCACATTTTCTTATTTTTCTATGATTACAGTTATTTTGAACTAGAAGAGTTGTTGTGGGTGATTTTATGCAACATAAACCACATAATAAGTCACTGTGATAGGACCTTAATTTAGACTGGGAAGGCATTTTTGAAGTTAGTGTCTCAACCTCACAGCCCTAGTGCATTTTGGTAGATATTTTAGCGCCCAAACCAGATGCTGTTTGGATGATACAGGAACAGGTGAGAAAAAGTCTGAAATGGAACTTCCCCAAATGTGGCTCGTGTGGATGTCAGGGCTCTGCAGAGACTCCTGTCCAGCTGCGCTGCTGGCCAATGCGCACACAGCCCCCAGAAAGCCTGGATTTGCAGAATGAAAAGTTTATAGAATGAAAGATTCACAGCTTTGGAGTGTAACTTCATCAGTGACTGCATTAAAGATTGGAGAAGTTTCCTGCAGATAGAATTTAATTAGTAGGAGGATTCTACCAAATATTTGCAGTCTCATCTGGCTGTTGCCGGTGTCTTTTCCAATGCTTTACTAAGCTGTTTTTGAGAGAAGTCTGGTTGTTCAATGGATTGCATCTACTTAAATATATTTGCACAGAGTATTGTGTATGAATGCGAGCTCACTCTGACGCTTTAATTTCACGCTTGTTGTCACACGATCATTTCTCAAACAACTGTACTGATTGCAAAAAAACGAAATCATGGCACCAATCAGCTTTATCCAGAGTCCATGGCACGTTCACTGACTTTAAGCTGTACCTTATGCAGCATATAATTATCTATGTCAACTTATT
Source organism: Acropternis orthonyx (assembly GCA_035583155.1). NCBI lineage: Eukaryota > Metazoa > Chordata > Aves > Passeriformes > Rhinocryptidae > Acropternis > Acropternis orthonyx. The sequence continues at coordinate 62,530,402 of JAWWEU010000125.1, forward strand.
TACACAGATGAACGAATACCCTCAGCTACACCATGGAGATGCAATATTGAATAAAAGACTCATGAAATGTTTTGGGTTGGAAAGGACCTTTAAAGGTTACCCAGTCCAACTCCCCTGCAATGAGCAGGGACATGTTCAACTAGATCAGGTTGCTCAGAGCCCTGTCCAACCTGGTCTTGAATGTTTCTAGGGATGGGGCATCCACCACCTCTCTGGGACACCTACACTAGTATTTCATCTCTCCTTTTGACCAACATAGCTGTAATGATCTGGCTTGTCATGGGAGGCCCTGATAATGGTGCAGAAGAAGACAAAGAGAGGCCATTCTGAATAGCACGTGACTTGTAAAGACAGAACACAAACTACAAGAAAAGTCACACAGCCTGGGAATATGCCTGAGAAATGCTTGGTTGGGACTTACCTCCCATAACTTTAGACATAAGAAAAATTAGTTACCCAGATTCAGTCTCAAAAATAAATATGAAAAAAAAGGGGGGAAAAAAGCTTTTAATATGTAGTGCACTTGCCCTGTCTGGATTGTCTGTTTTAGCAGAGGGTTCTCCCTGTAACTCTGCCTCCATGGAATACAACATTGGGGCACACAGCTCAGATGTGGACATGCACATTGTGCACTGACATTTAGTCAGAAAAATCTTGTTTGTGATGGCACAGACAATTAGTGGATATACAGTCTAATCCTTATGAAAACATGGGAACACTTCTGATCACTTCAGAGGGAGTAAAAGAGATTTAAACAGTTTTCATCCTTACATGCAAAAGTGGTATTAGAGGTACAAGAAATTACACAAGCATACTCTTGTCTTGCTTTCCAGTAGACATGAAAACAGGGAAGGCAACCTAAATAAGACATAGAAGGTTTTACAAAATACTCAGTGAGATGGATTAGGAAAACAAAGCAGGGCAGTCATAAACCCAAAAGAAACTCCTTGGGACTCATTTATTCTATACAACTTTATTGTCTTGCAAAAGCAGCCAGTGATCTCAAATCCCAAAGTCTCATCTGGTTTCTCCAAGTCATTTCAAGGATAAAAATAATTTTTCTCATTTCTGTTCCAAGGAAGAGGGAAAGAAGCCTGACACAGCTGGAAAAGCAATTTGCTGCTACCACAGTTTATTGCACTGCCTCTTGCTCTATGGTGCTGCAGTTCTGATCCAAATATGCACAGTCCCACAGCATCACTCCACGTTAAACTCTGCCAGATTTACCTTCTGTTCAGTTTGCTCCTTCTACTATTAAATATTGGCACAGTACGGTAAATGTTTAGTTACCAACTGTCAGAAAGTACAAACGGCTCCTTTCATCTGTAGTCTTGAAAAAAAAAAAAAAAATGTAATCTTTCCAGAAGATTTTCCTGTAGATTTGAGGGAACTGGAGGGTTGGTTATAGATCTTGGCACACTATTCAGAATGACAGCAAAGAATATGATAGAGGAAATACTAGGCATTAATCCATCCATTCCATTCATTTAGATATTTTCTGCTTGCAGAAACATGTGATCACTACTACAAACTTATTTCCAACAGTTTAAACTAAACCTATATATTGGTGTAATGGGGTGTACTGAGAAGCTGCAGCTGGCTGCATCAGACACAAAGCATTGTTCTGTTTTCCAGGTGGCTAGGTATGCTAACACTTCTGCTGTGAAAAAAAGTGGCTGCCGATTTAGAAAAAGCTTGGAGGTTTTGGGCTGGTATGTTTACAGTTTTGGTGGGAGCTCGAAAGCAAGGAGGTATTCAAAGTGTATTAATTAAAAAACCCACTGGTGTCCTCTGGTAGCCTCACTGTTCTAGCACCTGCCCCAAGAGGAGACCTGGAACAAACCACTGTCCTGCAAATAACCTCCATTATTTCTATATTTGACCCAGATTTAGTTCATTGCAAAGTGAGTTCATCTCTACAAACTCTGACTAAGAAGCAAGGGAAGGCGTTCCCCACCTGTCAGCAGTGCTGAGCTGCTCAGACTCTGCCTTTTAGTGCAGCAAAAGGGACAACTTACAGCATCTGCTGCACCCAAAGTCATCAGTCCTGCTAGGAAAAGCAGGAATTATTTTTTCCTGCACATGAGTTTCAGTTCACTTCCTTAGCACACACTACCAACAGGTCTTGTGGTAAATTTTGAATGAGGGATAACGTAAAGCTTTCGGAGATCCTTCTGCTGCCACACAAAAGCTTCCATGATAGATTGGTGTGATTTTTAAACAGGAGCTTTGTTGTTCTTCTTCTGGAAAGCACACTGGTAGCTAAATGACTAATTTCTTATGCATATTGTGCTTAATCATCTTAGCTTCCATCACAGTAGTGCGTTCTGTTTATCTGTATTTTAATGATTGGATCAGCTGTGCTCTGGCCAGCAGGGAAAAAGGTTTGGGTATTTTTAGTATTCATTTAGCAATGTAAATGAGCTTGCTATAATTGTGTTTGTGAGAAAACACACAGTACAATCAGGACCTCAATTATGACTGATATTAACTATGCTCTATACATCAATGAAATTGGCTCAGAGTCACAAACTCCCTTTTTTTTTTTTTGTCCTTTTGAATTGGAAAGGAGGAATGTATTTAATCAATTAAACCATTTTTTACAAAATTGCCCAGCTGTCCCTCATGACTCCTCTCAAAGACTCAAAATTATAACACAGGGCAGAAAGCTTTGCTGTTCAGCATTTGAGGGTTTCTTTAAGTCTGTTATAAACAATGAAGTAAGAATATAAAAACTTCTGTAGTTTTCAATATCCGTTAAGAGAGATACAACTGACAACAACCCTAAAATGCAAGTCCTTCTAAAATGTATGCCCAAGAATACAGAGTTATGTAAAATCAGTGCTCTTTAAATGGAATTAGATTTAGTCATAGGCACTTTCATGGCCAAAACTACATTGGAACTAGTGCTCTGGAGAATTTTTTTGCATCTTACCTACCACTGTTTTGATGTCTGCATTATTCTAGCCCTGTAATTTCCCCACAGTGATTATTTTGTACTTGAAAAATCCTCCTTGGAAAAGTACTATACAATTTAATTAGTATTTCTGTATACAATTTTGTAGTGAGTATAATATTCTCCAGTCTGTGTGTGAGGGTATTGAGGCAATTTTGTTGTGGTTAATTAGTAATGAGAGATGTCTTGAGTCATAATAAATATTATATCCACACATTAAGGTAAGTCAGACACTACTGCAAGGAATTTAAAGTTTGAACTTGCTTTATAAGATATACCTTGAAGCCAGGGATAAACTGGAAAAAGTGTTTAGGGCATCAGGCAAGAGAGAAATCAATTTAACAAATGTAATGAGAACCCATATAAAGCAGATTTATGGAATTTTTTTTTCCTGCATTCAACTATATGCAACATCTCCTTTCAGAACATAGATTTCCCATTTATATTTGAGAGCTCAGGCTATATAGTCTTGGAGAGTAACAGAAATGGCTGGAGCAGTGGCAGAGCCTCTTGCAGTGACACCAGTAGCTGTAATCAGTGCCTCGCATCTGCCCAGCTGAGGCCAGTGAGAGAACACAAGGGTAGTTTCATGGAGCAGAAGATCACTGCATCTGCAGAATCAAACCAAACACAGATGTGGAGAGCTGACATGAAGAAGTATGCAACGAGGGTGAGAGCCATCATCAGAGCTGCTTCTGCAGCCCCTTGGCGAGAACCTACATTGTTCTCTAAAAGTCCTGCCTTGCCCATGGTCTGGCAGAGCACTCACTCCACTGGGCTGTGGAGTGCGCACATCCACAAGTGAACACCAGCACAGACATCCATCCCTGCTGAACATCGTTTTGACTGACACAGAACTGCCCTCCCAAAGTCCTGCCAAACACCACCTCCAGACACATCCCAGCCTCACTGATTATTTGCCATACAAAAGGCACAGTTTTCCACCTACTCTGTTACAGGTAGGATGAGTCACAAACTCCAGAAATTAAAGGTCTTGGAAATGCTTAGAGCCTGTTGAAACTCCACCAAGTACACTGGTCAGAGTGTTTCAGAGGGTTTCTGCAGCCAGAATTCCTCTTATTTCAGTATAGAGCTTTATATTACATTTTTCAGAGGCACACGGAACAGCTAATAAAAAAGTAAAAACACTAAAGAGAGTAAGACTGCTTGTATTGTATTTTAACACATATTTTAAAGAGATTGCTGAAACGTGTTTTCCCCATCTTATAGGTACATCTATTTGAGTAAGTGGGATAGCTTTTTTTTTCACAAATGAGTGGCATAACCATGCAGTCTGGGTACACAAATTGCCCTAAAAGTGCGTAACTGACAGTGTGGTCTCAGATTATGGCAGTAACTTTCATTACTTTATTATTTTCTTCAAGATAAGGTATCTGCTAGAGCCTGTAGCAGTGATATTGAATCTTACTAGTCAAATTGTGTGAACTATATTTAAAAAATAGTACCATTTCATAATAACAGACTTCAATTTTATTCTAACTTTTTTTTTTTTTCTATTTTGAAGACTAGTAGAGCAGCACAACTAGCCTTTTCTGGATCCTTCATTACTTCTTATTACCTTCACCATAATCTGTGTCCTCTTTAAATACACAAATATTCCCCTGGCAACACACACCACAAACACACTTGTCTGTTTTGCCCTCAGGGGGTTTTCAGTCTTCCCACACAAATGCAGCTCTCTGTGTCTCTAAGACAGCATGCTGCCCCTCTCTGGGAAAATCTCCCCTGTGCATTGTGCTGTTTGCAATTGCCCTATCAGGACTGTAAGTTATTGATATGAACTTGCATATTTAAGATGCACGAACTTGCTAGTACTTCATACTACCACATTTCATAATACTGTAGAGTCTTGGGAAAAAGAAGTCAAAATTTTTGTTTTTGTTTTTGTTTTTTTTTAGTAACAGTACACATTGAACAGCTATGTGCACAGAACACCTCGGGGCTATTTTGTTGCATGGTTTTAGCATATTTGTGCTACAGCAATGCATTTAACTTCCTGAGCTTGTTCCAACCTTGACAGTGTCAATACTGATTTTCACCTCCACTCTGTTGTGCTGACACTCTTATAAGTAGGACTAGGATTATCAGTTTACTGAGACGGTATCTATACCACGGACATGGCCCTGTTTTTTTGAAGAGCATACATATGCATGAACAGATTATAAGACTGTATTTTTCTCCTTGAAGAAAAAGGAGCATTTACTTTATTTGTACCAGCTGAGAACAACAAATTAAACCTTTTCCATTTAGCACACTTCAAATAAAAACTTTTCTCACTTCCTATCAGCTGTTCAAGTCAGTAACAAATGAATGTTATGAGATTTAACAGGTATTACCTGGTGAAAATAAGCTTGTATTTTTCTTGAAGATATTTATTCTAAAGCTCTTTCCGTTAAAATAATGCAGCCACCCCTGTAATCTTTTACACTGTGATATACTCATTATGTGGCATATACATATTAATCTATAATTAAAAAGGATTGACTGTGAGAGATGTTTCTTAGTTCACCAGCCTCATGTTCACCAACAGCTTTGGAATGTATATCCCTTTACAAGTGACAAGACAAAATACAGACAGGAAAACATACATGGGAAAATATTTGTAACATAGAAAACAGATTTTTCCCATCAGTGGATGACAGAAGCCTCAATTTTCCAAGCTAAATAGTGTGTTTAAATATAATGTGGTATAATGCAGCCACATCTGCAAGTGTATTCAAAACCAAAATATTTCTTGTTTTGTCTCTAGGGATTTGAGATCTGCAGATTTCCTGTCAGAAAAGACAGAAATGGATGTTAAGGAGGTTGGAGAGACGGGAGTGCTTCTGGGAGACAGAAAAAACACCCTGGCCCAGTATTTAGAATATGATAATTTTTTTGTTGCTAAATTATGCGTTTTCCCAAACAAGGGTGTTTTGCTTAACATAAGAAGACAAGATTAGGCATAAAACAAACATTTAAACATATCTGTGTTGCTCCAGCCATAGCTTATTGTTACCTGGATATACTGTATTAAAAGGGAAAGTTCTTTTGCAACAAGCTTGCACATGATGATCTTTCTTTCATGCTCTCAGATAAATTTCTCTCTGTTTCCATCGAAATTTTCTAAACTTCCCTTGTGCACCTCTGTTTTTGCCCGCTTTCAACACCAAAGTGTAAAAGACCCTCTTCATCTCTCAAGAATTTCTGCTTAACTCCAAACTGAGCACCTCTGCTTCCCATCAAGTGTTATCACATCAAGTCTTATCTTCAAGTAAAATCAATTTTTTATTAGATTTAGTGACATAATTCTTTATACTTCAAAGAAAGGTCTTCTTTAACCATACTGGATGCCATTTCTCCTGTGGAGATATTAAATCACATCTTTGGCAGTCCATCCTTGACCCAGGCTTAGCTGGATCTTCTGGATTCAGAATTTTGAGGTAGCTCTAATAAGGGACTTGTGTGGCTAAAATATTCGAGTGCTGTAAATTCAGATGCCTGAGCCACAGAGCCTAGGGAAGTCCAGAACCCTGTGCTTAGAGCCTACTCGTTCCTTTTACTTCACAGGAAGACCTCAGGGCACTCCATAGGAAGACTTTACAGTCTTTCAGGGTCCTGAGCAGCTGCATCAGTCATACAGAGCTCACCAGGAGAATGTCCTAAGCACTGGGGTATGTCTAAAAGTACTTTTCTTGAGGCAATAAGGCCTCCATCCAGCTCAGACCTAAGCTGTCCTAGAGAGGGTATACTCCCAGACCAGCAATTACCATGACAGTCTAAGACTCAGAAAATTAATCCCGAAAATGGAAAAGTTCGGTTTTACACTTTCCAAAGCCCAGGGAGCTGAAAATATGTCCTTTCAGGAGAGTAGCCACACAGTAGAAAGAAACATGATTTGTTTTGTTATTTTTTAAATTAATATTACCATTTTACAAATCAATTTTTTTTGGGGGGGGGGCAGATGCTATAAAAGAAAACAAGAGGTCCTCATACAGAGGACTGTAAAGAAGAGCACAGTGCATGCAGTACACGCGACATAAAATTAGGGAAAAAAGCTCTAAATTCATGCTATTCAAGTACCACATCTATATTACTTGCTCTCAAGATCAGCTACAGGACAAAAAGTTACTTCTCTCTAATCAGTATTCATATGAAAGTGTTCAAACTGTAACTGTGGATCCTGAGAGACTGAAACACTTCTCAGTTCCATCTTTTTAAAATGAGAATGAATTCTATTTCAGTGTTAGCTTTGATGTATTTCAGGCATTTTTTTCCACATCAGTTAGAAGAAAATGATTTGCTTCAACAAATCTTAATGCCTGTATGTTTTTAGTTTTGTCTTTCACTAGGTGACAAACATTTTCTTAGATGACAAACATTTTTTTTTTTTTATGTAAGTCCAACCATTTTATGAAAGCATATTTAAAAATCTATATCCTGGTTATAAAACATACTAGAAATGAGGCTTTGTTTTGAATTTATATTATTCAAAACACAACTACATTGAACGATCCCTTCTGTTGCATGAAGAGTATGGCATAGTGGGTGGGATGAGTTAGAAAATGTGTTTTTTAACACAAAATACAACTGGCAAGAGCCTTTGTTAACACTCATGAAGAATTTTGTTTTGCCAAAAGAACAGAAGTGTGTATCACAGGGGAACATGAGGCTCAGAAGGCTAAGAAACTTCATTCCATTTGCTGCAAAAACAAATGGGCAAGTGAATACCATTCATCCAGCCTGCAAGGCAGTCCATCGACAAAATGGAGAGGACAGAGAGGAATGTGCAGTGAGCCCAAAATAAGGAGCACTATGTCCTTTTTCTTTTATCAAGAAATCATGTTACCTGAAAAGGTTTCTTTAATGTAAAGGTTGCAAGGGAAGCTACTAGTGCTATTATAGATCCATTTCCATTGGAAGATCAAAGCAGCAACATAAAAGCAAGTGTCAGCTGAAGCATTTTCTCCTACTTTCAAAGTAAAAGGTAAAAGCTGCTGAACAGAAATCTATGAAAATGTCTACTTCTGACATGCTGATGGTAATTGTCTTGACTGATATTAACCTTGTTAAATAGCCATCAGTGTCTACTATAAAAGGAAGAGTACCTCCCCACAGTACATCTAAAGGAAAAATGGTCAGCAATGAAAAATTCAAGTTGTTTACTTTCCACTAAACATGAACAAATGCAGACAAACTAAATATGAACAGATGAATAGAAAAGCATCATTTATAATGAAAGTAGCTTTGGTCCCTTGCCTATCACTTCATACTTTAACAACTCAGTGATTGATATTCTCTCCAAATCTGGTATATGGCTCAAGTTGATTTATTTTCAAGTGATATAGCTTTGGCCATTCACCCCTTACTGAGAAGGAAGATAGAGAACTGTATTTTGCTATATACTTGGCTTTAAAGAATGTCTCTCCATCTCTAACACCTTTCTCACCTGCCATCCCCAACACTGCAAACTGATGCAAAGAAATCATCACAGCACACAGTCTGGGCTTCTTTGCAAAGGCACAGTCCAACACTCACAGCACCTGAGCACAACCTCAAGTTCACGCTGTCTGAAGATTTGGGTGAAATCAAGGCCAAGTGTTCTATAGACTCAGCCACAAGCAGCTCTCAGGACCCCAGTTTATCCTATTCTTGTAATAGGGTTTGTACCCAATTAAAACCAAGTTACCAGCAGTAGACTGGGAAGAAGGACACAGGTCACAGCTTGGATTCTCTCTGTGATAACAAAGCCCACTGGCATTTTCCATCAAATTCAGTAAAACACTAAGAAACCTAAATCCAAAATTGTATAAAATATCAAAGCCTTCTTTGGCAGGTGGTTCACTCTATGCTGTTGCAGTGTGTTTGTGAACTGAGAGTGCTGGAGTAGTACCTGTGGAGGAGAAGGGGCAAAGGTGGTGGTGGTGGTAAAGCAGAAGAGCTGAAAATGCCTGGGTTGAAAAGCTGAGTCTGGGAAAGAGTAAGAAAAAAACAAGGAAAGAGGCTACAGTCTGAACAAGGAGATTGGGCTGGAGATTAAAGCTGAGACACAGCCAAGAGATGTGGACTCTAGGACTGGTGTCAGAGCTTGGCCAGGAGGAGACAGCAGGAGCAGGGTAAATAAGCAAGGAGAGGAAATGCACAATGAGCAAAGGCATGGAGGGACCTGAGGTGAAAGTGGATCTGACAGGCCAGGACAAAGCAGATTCTTGTGGAATGGATGGAAGAGTTGGTGTCCAGTGGGTCATATTCCCTTGCAGAGGCTCAGTTTTACACTGTTCCCTGTACACTGTTAGAAAATGCTGTGAATCTTTCAAGCAAAGCACATCTCACTCCTCTGTAGTTTCTCATGGAGAAATAAAGGAAAACACAGAAAATACAGCTCCTGGGAACAGAGGTCTGTGCAACAGAGCCAGTTCTTTCAGACTTCCTGAGGAAACATGAGTGCACATGAGGTACTGTATGATTAGAGCTCACCAGCTCCCATGAAAATATTTTCCCAAAACCATTATTTCAGGACCAGAAGGCACATTTGTGCTTTTCAAAATAACCAAAACACTCTCACAGCAGGGACTTTTGGTGGCTCCAAAACTGGAGGGTAGGAAAGCTGGCATGTATAAACTGCCAGGACTCAGGGAAGGCAGGAAAGGCACCCCCCTTATAAACTGGATTTCTGCAAATCTTCATTATCTGACAGAACATGCTCTCTTGAAAAATTTATACCAGCTTAAAGCAAAAAGGGAGTACTGGCTTTCTGGCTTCTTGACAGATCTAGCTGTTTACACACAAAGTTATTATCAAGATATTGTTGTGGAAAAATAAGGAAAAGTTAGAATGCCAGGAAAAGGAAGATTAGCATAAGAGCCCACAAAACCAGGTTGAAAGTCCAAAGGCAATTTAGCAGACTCAGTGGAAAACTTCTGATTTTCTTTTCTTTAAAGACCAACAGTATTTTTCAGAAAGGTTTTTTCTCTTCTACAGGGGATTGTTTAATGGCCAGCAATTATGGCCAGTGTTTCTATTATCCAAGTAATGAGAAAAGCAGCATCCCAGATTTATAGCAATGGAGATTTTTGGAACCTCAATAGGATTTGGATGGAAGCAGGATGTGGTAACGTCCCTTTCCAATGTAAACATGCTCTCTTCTCATTTGCTTATCAGTGGTGAAGCTTCAAAGAGAGAGTCCTGTCAATGCATCCACAGAGAAAACTTTCCTCTGGCTGTGGTTAATGGCCTTTCCTTTAACACTGGATTAGACAGTCCCCAGGCAGAGGAAAGTACTGAACAAGGATTTCTCCACATTTTATGTGAGATCCCTGATCAGTGAGTTGCTGTAAAGGACCTCAGAAGAAAGGTTTTAAAAGGAAAGGTCTTACCTGCATGGTAGAAACACATGCCCTTGCCTTTGTGCAACCCCAGTGCTACAGACCCTGAATAAGAAACAGATATTCATGGGATCCTGAGGCAATCAGAGCCTGCAAGAAGCCTGCTGAAGGTACTCATTGCTCAGATTACACAGTGTGAATGGATTACTTCAGAAATTTCAAGAGTACACATTAGTTTTTACCAAAAAATGGTAGAAAAGAAATGTGGCTTGTTCGTCGTTGATTACATTTTCTATCAAGACTGGATGTTCCTAGTTTTTGTTTTATTTGTTTGGGATCATGTATTATTTCAACAGCGTCTGGTCTCAAAAAACCCAACAGAAACCATTTATAAAAGCCAGCAATTCCCAGACTGCAAATGCCGTGGGACTTTAGTACTCTGCAACAGAACAACATTCCATCTCATTAAAATATACTGATGGGAAAGGGTAACCACAGGCAAGAGCAGAGCCCTGGGTCCCTCACAAGGCAGAAGGTGTAACAAAAACACTTGCAAAATCCCACACACATACTGCTCAATGAGGTGTGACAGTCCTATGTCTTGTGAAAATGAGCAGTTGATAGACAGTGATTTGGAGAAATTTTCCTCTGAGTAATCAGCAGCCACTTAACCACAGGGATAGGCTGTTGTGTGCCTCCTGCTCGGGGAGAAGTGTCTGCACAGGCAGCTCAGAGAAGGGCTCAGGCACCCAGCTTTGATCTCCCAGGAAATGAGCACTATGCTGGCTGATGCCATCAGGCCCTAAAGTAAAGCAGGAGTGCAGGGTTTTTTGGTCTCATACTCTTCTAATCAATGTCTGGATTCAGCAGGAAGAGAAGTGAAAGGAATCCCAATTTTCTAATCTTTATGGTGATTTCATGAAGCTTAATGGATAAGTATTGATAGTCTTTTAAGTACATCTATATTAAGATTAACTTCTTACAGGCTTGTATTTTATGCAAGAATTCAGCACCTGTCTCCCTCTAATTTTGATTCCTTTTCCAAAGAGCTGTTGCACTTTTCCACCTTCTCATCTTGCTTTATTATACAGTTGTGTCAAAGGTGAGACATTCACATGGAAAGTAACCTACAGCGGAAGAAAGACTCCTGGGCACTGCCAGTGCCCCAGTGGACATTGAAGGTTCACGTGCATGACCAGATAATTTTAATATCTCATTTGGGATTCTGACTTGCACTTCAGGAGAGAGAATTAAAGATCCTTGTTTCTGAACACAACATGGTCACTTGTAACAGGAGTCTCCCCAGCAAGCATACAAACCTATCTGGCAGTCTGCAGCAGATTTTGCACATAAATGCTTTGAGGCAAATGATAAGGAAAAGCTGAGAGTAGGAATAAAAACAAACCCTTCACCTATAGCTTCAGAAATAATCTATTCCTTTTATACACAACAGCATTATGAAATGAGATGTGGAGGGTACTCCCATTTTAGCAGTTCAAGTTGTCTGGTGTGTGACCAGGGAGCAGGTGTGTGTCAGGTGAGGGGAAGCCGTGTGAGGAGCAGCTGAGGGCACTTGGTCTGTTCAGCTGGAGGAAACTGAGGGGAGACCTCACTGCAGTTACAACTTCTTTGTGATGGGAAGAGGAGGGGCAGGTACTGATCTCTGCTCTGTGGTGACCAGTGACAGGACCCGAGGGAATGGCCTGAGATTGTGTCAGGGGAAATTTGGGTTGGATATTAGGAAAAGATTTTTCCCCCAGAGGGTGGTTGGGCACTGAACAGGCTCCCCAGGGCAGTGGGCACACCAACAAGCCTGACAGAGTTCAAGGAGCATTTGAATGATACTCTCAGGCACTTGGTGTGACTCTTGGGGATGGTACTGTGCAGGGCCAGGATTAGAACTCAGTGATCCTTGTGGGTCCCTTCCAACTCAGCATATTCTGTAATTCTGTGATCTTGATGCCTTAAGATTTTTTATATACTTGTAGATTTAAATACAGCTGTACAGTTTCTCACACTTGAGGTAGCAGGTGAGAGTTACTAAACGCTTTTCTCACGGTTTGTGCCACCTTCTTGAAATTCTGTTGAACGTTCTTTTCCGGGAAAAGATTTTAGCAAGGACATCTTGTTTGGGACACACACATAGAAGGACATAATAAGATATCATTGTAGTCAAACCAGAAGGCCCAGAAACCTTGGAGAAGCTCCAAAGAAGTCATGTGATGTGAGTGTGATGATGGCAAGGGAGTTGAGGGGTCTTGAGGCATGCCAAGGGACAGACCTGAGGTAGGTTCTGGGGGTGGACAATTCTCGAGTTGGATGTATCCATCAGATATGATAATTAATTAGTGTTATAAATTTGTGAGAGTCTTATAACTGTGCTGTGCACCTATGTATTTCCCTGCACCTGAAAGTGCTTTGATTAAAGGACCTACTCTCTATTTTATCTATACTGATATTGTCTGGAAAGTTCTTTTCTTCCACTGTAGGCAACAATCCTTCAGGCTCTGGCTTGATATAAAAGAAAATGAGATGACCTTTCTTAAAAAAATCCCCAAAACAGTGTAGGGACTGCAATACAGGAGGGCAAGGGAACCAAAGCCCAGAGGACATCCAGGGTTTCTGAGTTCCTCCTCTCCCATGTGGGCTGATGCTGGTCCTCACCAGCACACACGCTACCTGGGCTGGGGAAGACTCCTTACCCAGTCCCTGTTCTCCCATACTGCCCAGGGAATTGGGGAAATGTCACTGCAAAGCCAGATCTTGGATCTGCTCACTAATGTTTCATTCTGACATTACACTGTCACTGTGAGCCAATATTAATAACACTTTCTTACTTGTGTGCCTGATAACGAACTGCTCTAATTTCCTGAGTTTCCATTCATTCTTGTCCTGTGTTCAGTTACAGTAAGTGCCACTTGGAAATTGAGCTACAAAGGATCTTTTAAGCTCTTTGGAAAAGGTTAATAATTGAGAATTAGTTTTCTATTTTTTAATATTTTATTGGGGTCATAATTTATAGCATAGAATGTTTTGTCTGAGTCACACATTCCTGCTAAGCTCAACAAAGGAAAATGATGGAGTACTGAATTCTCAGATACACAGGGTTTTAGTGCACATGGACACAACTCTCAAGTTCTTCCACATACTCTCAAGTCTTTCAGACTCGCCTAGATTAGACAGTATTTCTAATCTTTGGCTTTCATCTAAGGTGCATAAATGGAAGCTGAAAGCAATGACAAAAACTATTTTACTCTCCTCTACTGTTAATGTCAAGCCATTGTGCTTATTATTTTTGATTCTCCCTTTTAAAATCTTAACCTTTTAATGTTATCATATTTTTATGCATCTCCATGTTTTTCCTCCCTGACTCCTTTCAAACAATTGCTGTGATGCTGTTGACTTCTTTCTCCTATCTTATTAGGCTCAACAGGAACTTAATACATTCTACTGATAGTGCTACCTTTATACAGAATTAAAATTCAGCTCATATTGAAGATTGTTTGTTATTTACGTCAAAAGAAGGTATCATAAAGCTGTAGAGAAAATTGTAACACTTTGGAAATCCATGGAAATTTTACCACTGATTCCCACGGAACCAGAATTTCACTCCCCCTGTTGTAGAAACTGTATTCTGGTAACCTTTGCCCTGATGTTTAAGAGCCATGTGACAGTTATGATATCCCTTAAAAGAATACGATCTACAGGGTCTACTAGAGATTGGAAAAAGGTGAGGGCAGAATGCACTCACCTGGAGATCTGACACATAAGAAGCCAGAGCCTTTGTAGAACTCAGATCTAGGAGTACAAAGCCCTTTGTTGCTTCAGCTACTGATTGTCAAAGAAAAACAGGTAACCTGTGTAGGAGAGTCCATAGCAGAGTCTCCATTTGATCACATCATGAAAATCCCATTTAAACACCACTTCTGAAATTCAGTTGCATGTAATTTCAAATTACCCATTTCCAACGAGACACAGAGAGAGACTTTTTAATTTTATCAGCAATAACATTCCTCCTGTAGGAATCTTGTATCTAGATAATATTCACCTTTTATTTATGCTCCATAAGAGTTAAGTGGTAGATGGCATGAGTCAGTTTATATGGAGTATGCACCCAAGGAAAACCAAGGGTCGACGTCAAAAATTGACTAGTTTATTCAGGGGGTGGATTCCCTCAGAGAATGTCATTATATTTTTTATTGCATCTTCTATAAAGTCTTCTTGGAATAGTAAGTATCTAGTTATCCCAATTGTTCTTGAAATTTAAGTAAATGTGCCATATTCTAATAATATTCATCCTTGCACAGGCTTTGCTAGAATTAATTCTGTAATAATATTTATTTCCTAGAAATAAAATTCACAATTTTTTTTTTTTTTTTTTACTATCTATAGAGATGAAAAGGTGGGAGTGAAAACCAGCTACAGAAATGTGCAGCAGTCTCTGGCAGATACAATGGTTCTGAATGAAATTTCTGTATTTCAGTGGAAATTCTAAGGATATTATTGCTCAGAAAAGTTATAGAAGAATAATGGCAGGCTTAGAAATAAAAATGTCTCAGAAAATGGGTTCATTTATACTTTCAAAAACATAATTTTCATAGTTCTTAATTCTTTTTGACAAAGAAAAACTTAGTTTTGTCTTTTGGGAATGAGGAAAACCAAACTGAAGCAATGTTAAATATTTTTTTCAGAGTATTTCAAAACTAAAACAAAATGCAACTGAAATAGAAGAATATCCAATAGAATATAAACTATGGTTAAAATTTTTCCTAACTTCTTTCATTGTATAATCTCAATAGTTACAAAACTCCAACTCTTATTAAAATTGTTTTATGCATTTAGCGTGCTGAGATTCAGCTGCTTGGTTTATTGCTTAGCCGTGTCAGCAATGGTCCACAGGCGCATAAGCACCTACACTTAGGAAAAAATAGGCTCATTTTCTGCATTTCACTCCTTCGAGCCCCTTCTCAGCTAGCTGATTGCTGTAATGGCTTGTATTGTAATACAATTTCAGGAGCTGTGTTACGAAAACCCCTACAACAAACGTGGGGAAAAGGTCTGGTAGTAGACTGAGTCATCAGCTAAACTATTTATTCAGAGCGTGCATGGGAGTAGCTCAACAGCATTTCAGGTATTTAAGATGGAAATTTTTTTCAATGGCAGAAAAAAACCCTAGAATGTAATAAAAGGAAGTTTAGAAATATCTTACCTTCCAAAGCCTTATTGATTATTTATGCACCAGAAGCTGGTATTTGGCTTGCATTTTGTATTCTGGAAAGTATCTGCTAGAGAGGCCACCCAAATCCACCGCATTACTTATGTGGATGCGGCCTCAGCCCAAGCTGGCCTGACAGAGAACACAACTCCTCTTATCAACATATTAAGTGCTAAGAGAGGAAAATTTAGGATGCCAACCATTGCATCTGGGGGCATGTTCATCTGGAAGTTTGTCACTGTTCCTCTTTGATCCCCCAAGAATGGCTTGCTGTTAAATGAGCCATGACCCATGTTATGGGGACCTTAGAATGAAAGAAGAAAAAAAATTCCTTTTAGTTACAAAGCAGATTAGAAAAATCTTGATTGTTCAGCCCAGGAGCTTAAGCCTAAAATGGCATAAACTGAAAAATAATGTATGCAAGACTTACACTTGGTCGTCTGTGTCAAAGATAAACAAGACTTGCCGCTAAGACAAATTTGGGATTTGAGGACCTGGAAAAAGTAAAACATGATAGAAATAAAATATATGGACCTGGAAATTCAGTGTTTTAAAATAAGCCTAAACTCCTTTAATTAGTCACCTAATTAAATTAATTGTACTACAATGAATTTCCTGCTGTAATAGATTTTGTAATAGCTTCAGCTGAACAATTTATTTGCTCTGTTTGAGGCTTTTATGCAAATGATTGATTAGTGTACACTTTTGCAGTTTAATAGTAAATATCTGTAGTGGCTTGCATGATTTAATGGCCAAAGAATTCGGTGCTACTTTACTATGAGACCAAAAAATACAGAAAAATATTGTATTTCAGTTGTTGGCAGTTGCTATGGCTGAGTTATATAAACACAGGGGCCAGCATCTCTCCAAGAACAGTGGTAGCATTTAGGAGACCCATCTGTGCCAGGCACTTCAGACTGGCTGACAAAATGTGTTTTGAACAGATAACTGTTGACCAGACCCCAAATTCTCTGAATTGATTGAAAAGACTCCCAATGTCATTAGGAAATCTGGAATCAGGTCTTTGTTTCACGGTTACATTTCAGGCAATGGCTGTGGTCTATCACTTTTCAGAAGGCAGTAATTCTTGGTAAACATTGACTTTTTTCACTAGGACTGCTTTTGTTCAGGATTCACTCCGCCTAGATTTTAGCACAACAAACTGCCATAAATGTGGTTTGGGTTAAATTAGTTCTGTCCTGCTTTTACACTTATTTGAAACCACATGGGTAGTAACATCTACATGCACAGTGCCATTTAACAGCAAGAACTGCTCTGCTGAGCGTTATGATCTCTCTGTCCGTGATTGCTATTGCTTCTAGCAAGTTCTGAGTATTTCTCATGGCTGTTTTAGCAATATTTTCCCAGGAATCCCTCATCTTTCCTCATATCCCGCATCATTTGCACTCCTCTGAAACTGTACCCAGTTTTTAAAAGAAATTCAGAAATATGTCTAAGCTGCTAAAATTTTTATCACTGAATATAAATACAGTAATGGATTATTCAACTGAATCAGGGAAAAAAAAGGGAGGGGGGGGGGGAAGAAAAAAGATATAAATTCACAGTAATCCTGCAGGCTATTTGGAGAGAAGATCATGACATTTTAAAAATGACATCTCATTCAGTATACTATACAAAATAAGTTGATTGCAGAGAAAATAAAGCAAAATAAGAGCTTTGAGAATATACCTTTCAATGTTGTTTTCAAAACCAAAGTCACAGGAACATGTAATAATTTGGCTTAGAAGGGACCTTTAAAGTTCATCTAGCCCAAGCCCCCTGCAATGAGCAAGGACATCTTCAACTAGTTCAGGAGGTTGCTCAAAGCCCCACTCAAAATAAGAGTTAAAACAAGAATGAGAGGACAACTATATATGACATTTCTCAGGCACATACAAAACTCAATGCAATTTCATGTTGTCATAGAAAACAAATTATTAGAGGATCGTTTATCAGTGGAGAAAACCTGTAACAAACTTAGAATATATAAGTGGTAGTAAAATACAGCAGTTTACCGTACTAGGTCTACTTCAAGGAAACAAAATAACAGTCTGATATTACTAATGCTTTATATCCCCATAGAAAATGAATCACTGCTCCTTCACCCACTGATCCATCATTTTGGAAACTGTACTTTCTAACTGATTGCAAATACTTAGAAGAACATACATATCAGGTGCCAAAATATTTTAATAATACATCATCCTAGAGATGTACACGAATGAGTGAATTTTGACAGGTGAAAACACTCGAAAAAAATTGGGAAAGATACTGAAAAAGAGGGAGAAAAAATGGTTCAGAAGTTAAAGTACTGAAACTGTTACTCTGTTTACAGCTCTGCCATAGACTCCTGGTTTGACCTTTAGCAAACAGGTTTGTCATCAGCTTTCCCAAGTGCTAGACGAGACTTTGAAAGCCTCAACTCTCCCTCCACACAAGTAAAATGATCCTTCACTAGAAAGCAGTTGTGATGATGCATTGTGAGAGGTGTAGACACTGTGGTGATAAGCACCGTACAAACACTACAGCAAGATAAAACTTGTACTGTCAGTCACCAAACTGTGAGGAGCTGTCTTTCAAAGTGACATCTTCATGTTATTTACTATGAAAATGGGAAATTTTTACTTCTGTTTTCAACTGTACAGTTATTGTACAGTAAGCATGTAAAGGCAGACAGGTTAGAAATAAGACAGGCAAGTGTAAATGTGTAGACTCTGAGTGATGTCATGTGGTGGCAGGATTAGTATTCAGACCTGTTGCTTTGACACCCACACGTGCTGAGGAGAAATGTGGCTCCGAGAGGGCAGCTCTGGCCAGAGGAGTCAAAGGTGAACAGACTGCAGAAAAGACTCACTTTGAAGCAACTTGGCACACTTATTTATGTCCTAAGTCAACCCCTATTTATATAAAACAAACAAAATCATGTGCTACTTAGGAAATAGACCTGTGGATCTCCTTTTCAAAGGGTACTGTAAGTGCGAACATTGCATGGGTACAATGGTGGAGAAAGAGATGAAAGAGAAACCCACTGAAAACACAGAAAGCACAGAAAGTCAGAGTGCTAAAACAGCTGGAAACTGGGAAAGGATGATACCTGCTTGCCCAGTTCCTGGTTTTGCCGTGGCACTAACACATGGTACTGAGGACAGGACACTGACTTCAAAAGACTTTCAGATGGACCAGTTAAAGCCTTTCTTAGGGTGTTTCAGAACAAATTTTCCAGGACACACACACACACACACACACACACACACAAACATATTTCTTGTAGCCAAGCCCTAAACTACACCTGTCTCCAAAGAGAGTATTCATAGTGATCTGCTTAGGCTGCACCACCAAGGCCAGGAGTTTCAGCAGAGACTTCATTCCCACTGAATGGTGTTCTACTCTTTCTCCTGTAATACAGAAGTTCACATTTATGAAACCATCCTCTTCTTTGAAATAAGGTCACTTTTTTTTTTTAATTAATCAAAGGAGACAGCCTATATTTTAGAACAAGCATGATTATCCAATGATTCAGATTTCCATGTCACATACAAAAATGCTGTCATGTTACATCAGAACAACTGCACATCTCACACAATCTCTGTTGAGTTATACTTCTCCAGGTATCAGATTTACCTCAGGAGGAAGGATAGCAAATACATGACTGAAACCCACTGATAGTACTACCTAAAAATATGACACAGCCATCAGCTCACAAATGGAGGAATAGTAGAGAACTAGAAAGAAAAAGTTGTGTAATGGTCAGAAACACAAGCTCTTGCAGTTCATTTTGTGTTCACTCGTGTATTAGTGCAGTTGAGCACATCCTATAGAAAAAGTAGTACCTTTCAAGCAGAATAATTAACACCTTTGGATTGAAACATGCTTCAACTCCAAGATGAACAGTTCAATAGAAGGTATTTGCTACAATTAAATGGTACAGACTGCAGTTTAATTGCACGGTATTTCGTGGTGGACTTCTCTCTTTTAATTCCACTGGAGTTCAGTAATGCTAATTTGAGCCCTGACCCGATGGTGTATTTGGGGAAGTTATCCATCTTAGGCTATGTCTCCAGGAGAACGCAAGTGCCATGGTGTGTGTGCAGGCACTGGTGTGTGCAAGGGCAGGAGACATTTTGGAGAGCATGATGTCTCTGGAGGGAAGGGCCACTCATGGCACCAATGGAGCTCAGCAGCGTGGCCAGCTCCTTGGCACAAAGGCTGGGCTTGGAGCTCAGCCTCTTGCCTCTGGTCAGTGCTCAGGTGCAAGGTGAGTGAAGGGTTGTAAATTTCTAAGAGTTTCTCCTCTGCTCTGTGTCAGAGGAAGGACTGGAGACCGTCCGATATTTTAGAGCGTAAACCTTGTGTCATGTCTACATCACAAAAAATAAAATCAGTACTAAAAAAAAAGATGACCGCTAATGTTCACACTGTGTAGGGTTTTTTTCCATTTTTATTCCCCCTCTAAAAAGTTCCAATGATGATACTTCCTCTTAATGTCAGTTGGCAGGGACTGCCCATTCAGTTGTAATGTTTTGAAAAGTTATTAAAATAACCTAAATAATTTTTCCCCTGATTTGCAAACATTGCCAAGTACAAGAACTCTTGTCTCTCTGCATATGCATATTCTGAGTTTACAGAAGCACTTGAGAATTATTATAAAAAGGCCTGCAGACCTTTCTTTCACATTGCATTTATTCTGTGTTCTCTCAAGGCGAAAACAAGCACACGTTCTCTACTAGCTGGGGTGCACTGTGTTAATTTTGATAGAGCAAACAGATCCAGACAAAGCTGTAAACATGTACAAGCACTAACCAGAGTTCAGAGGAATGAATGCACACACCTTGATATGAGCACCATAGCAACAGCCTCAAGTAAATCTTTTTAACCCTCTCTTAAAGATATAAAGAAGGAGATGAAAACTGTTAAAGCACTTGAAAAGCAAAAACAAAAAAAAAAAAATTAAGTGTAACAATGTTGTTTACCACTTTCCCTTTGTCTGTAGAGAGGAATTCTGTTAAATGAAAAATGAATTTATTTGTCAGTCTTTTTAAGGGCATTACAGTATTTAGCTGTCTCTTTGGGGAAAAGAGAGGAACTAGAATTGTCACTGCTCTGTGAGGCTGTGTTTGTTTCCAAAGGACAAAATGGGAGCAGACAAAAAATTAACAGAAATGCTCAGTTCTTGTCCAGACCAAGTAAATCTCAGACTAGAGGAGCACTACATAGAGACTACTCCATGTGCTGCCTCTCTCATTGTGCTGTTGCTAAAGATACCCGGACTTTTTCTTCTTTATTTTTATTTCTCCTCCCTTTTTTTATTCATATCCCTCCCTCCCTTCCTTCCTTCCTTCTTCCCTCTCTTTTTTTCACCCTCTTTCCTAGAAGAAATCAAAAGGAGATGGATGGGAACAGAGCAGGGCAGAGACAGGACATGAAGGAGGGACAGTACAGGTAAGCAGAGTCCTGGGGTTGGGGCCAGGGTGCTGGTCATGGCAGGCATGTTACGCTCTCCACAGGCAGATACACTCTCCTGTTATCACTGCAGAATGGTGATGTGGGGATGTAGCACAGTGGGGATCACTAAATAGCTCCCAGAGATTGGCTTGCTCCTGTCAGTCCACCTGTCTTCTTCACACCACCTAAAAGGGAAGGAAATGAGACAGAGAACAATAGGTTTTCTCAATTTGTCTATCAGTTAAGCCTGAATCAAAGTTTGATTTCTTTTTCATTTTGACTTCCAGGTAAGGTTTGATCTTGGCAGGAGCAGTAGGCTTTTAGGTTTTTTCTGAGGAGTTCAGAAGTTTATACTGCTTGCAAAAACATTTCTAGAATAAGTCTTCTCTTCTCAGTAACCCCTTGTACCTCTCTTTGGTGATATGCATAGCCCAGCAGTCAGGATCTGAAATGCACTGCAAATGCTAAGAGATGAGCCTTGCCTTATTGCCAAGTTAGTGAGCCCTGCACACAGCACAGGATGAGGAATACAGTCCTGAGTGGCAGTTCCAGCAGGGCAAGCAGACCTACTTTTAATCAAAATACTTAAAGTTTAACCAAAATGCTACTTCTGTGATCTTTGTGGAAACAAATCAAAATTTTATGCAAGAAAAATACCAACCAGAATAGCTATTTTCGTATTAGCCTACAATCACCAGTTATGACTGTAGTAATTTAAATATCATTATTTGATGCTATTAATATCATCAGCACTGCAGACAAAACATGAAGTGACTAATCCAAGCTAATATAAGCAGTAACTCCAAACCCAACACTTACTCCTGCTTCAGTGTTTACTCTGCTAGGCCAAGACATTCATTGGTATTCAGGAGCTGCCACCTGAAACAGAGCTTCAGGTGGGCTGTATCTACACACATATTTTTAAAGCTTTTATACTCTCTGCACGCTGATTGCTGATGAATCTTTCCATGCTCCTGAATTTTGGATCTGGCATTATATTCATTTTAGCTCATGACAACGTGAACAGATTTCTATTCACTGAAAAGAAACTGGCATCCCATTCTCTCTCTCTCCACACACATTTCACTGAAACAGTAGTGGTGGAATTGGCTGGATAGCCCTTAATTCCACACTAACTGATTTGCAATCAGTTTTTTAAGAGATTACCTTCACAATGGCATTGAAACTACAGCACTTTTGAAATTCACAGCATTCTCAAGAAATAACTGAAATTATTTCAGCCAGTAATAAAGAAGTTCTTTTTTAATGGCAACTCTCTGCTATCTGAAGTGAAAGACTGTCAGTTCCTCATTCAAATTGTTGCATGCTCAAGAAGTACTTACTGCTACCTTTTACCCTCGATTGCTCTCACAGGCCTTCAAGTCCAGGACATTTGTGAAATAGCATCAACTTTCTTCACCCCTCATTGGGAAGGGATGGCATCACCTACTCTTAGTCGATGTTCAGTGGGATAAATGCCGTGTGGTAGCACCTCCTGGAAAGACCGCTCTCTCTTTTCCTTAAATCTATTTATCCTGTGCTTAATTTCCCTCTCTGTTAAAGGGTAGTAGTGATACTTCTTTATATATTTAAGCAAAACATGCTGAAACACAAAGAACTGTCTTTTTAAAAGAATAAAAATCCCTCAAAGTGAGTAAAAGGCAGAGATGTAAACTACGCTTTGACGTACGTGCCCACACTGTGCAGCATCAGACTGGTAGTTGTCATTCCACCTGCAATTCTCTACACCGTGCAAGGCTGCTCAGTGTCACCAGACAGTCTGAAAACAGACGGGTAGCTAGAATTATTCATTTTAACTGTGGTGAGAATCATATGGAATGAAAATTCCCTAGTCATTGGGAGGGTACACAAGGATGAATAGAGCAGAAACGGATTTCAGGTCTAAGGATTTGCTTCCAGTTCAAATGCAGAAAGTATGCACAGATGTATTTATTTCTTGTGTTTATATGTTTATGCTAAAGCAAAAAAAAAAAAAAAAAGTTTAAGAAAACACCAACAACCAAGCAGAAACATATGAATCATCAGCAGAGCTTCAAGGGGTATGAATTAGGATATCAATTAAAATCTGTTAACATCAATGGATCTATGCTCAAGATCTGGCTCCAAGAGAAATTTTCAGTTGGAAAACTGATGCACCTTAGCTTACTGGTTATTTAATTCAAGTATCAGGAAGAACTAAGAACATAAAATTTCCTCTTGGGACTGGTATGATCTACACTTTCAATTTCTGTAATGCAATGGCACAGCACGTGAGGAACTGCTTGCATTTCAGCCCACTGCAGCAGCAGTTCCTGTGCACAGTGGCATCATCCTCAACCAGAAGGAGCAGATTTCTTATGTCAGCAATAGAGCTGTGCACTCCCAGGCAAATCTATCTCCAGGATAGCCTTGCAGGCTCTGTAGATATTAACTGTCATGAAAGGAGTCTAAAGATTTGTTGGTGTTCATTTTAATTAACACAATCCATAAGCAATAAAGCCAAGACTCTCCCACAGCACAGTGAGCTACAGCTGAGCATGGCAACATCCTGAGCATACTGGCACTGTAATATCCTTTAGTCTTCTAACATGTCTGTACCTAACCCCGCCAGGGCTCAACCCCAGTCCTCACTCACAGAAACTGGAGAAGGAGCAAGAGCTGTTGGGCATGAAAACTGGCAACAGTAAGTGCTTACAGCAAAGACATATTTCTCAGTGTGGCAGTGTCAAAATTTAACTGTTTGTCAGAAATCTTTTATCCCTTCAAAAGGCTTGTAATGATGGTTATAAAATGATAGTCTAAAGTATTGCTTTAACATCAGCAGGTAAAGAGCAAAGGAGTTACTCATCTTCCTTTCAGACTGTCTGTTCCAAAGGTCCCCAACAAGTCAAAGGCTGAGCCTGGCTGACTGCCTGGCCCCACGCTTCCTCACTCACTGAAATTAGAACATTTGAATTATTGGATCTTCAGACTTCAGACAACTGTATTTAGGATTTTGGAGAATTTAGACAGTGTAAAGTTTACCTCTCTGGCAACAACAGTATCATGACTCAGCCTGGTGTGAGGGAATACATCTGCTTTCAAGTTTACAGTGCTTCCATTCATACAGGCAGGAGATGACTATCAAGTTGCATCTTGACATGATTTCTAGGGCTGTTTTATATACATTTGACTGTTTATAGACGATGACATTAAAACACCTTGTTTAAAAAAACCCACTCTTACCTTGTAAAGCCTTGATCGCTCATTAGGAAGGTACTGGAAATTAAAAAACCCAACTCTTAAATAAAAAAAATACCTATACATCTTGATTCCTCTAGCAAGCATAATTGTGTCAGTCAGCTACCCCCTGTCAGACCAGCCCCACAAGTGATCACATAAGATATGCTAGTCTGGGAGCAGCACACAACTGTAAGAGCCTCCACTGAGCCACCCCCATCTAATTTCCAGATGCTCAACATATTTCAGGATCAGACACCAAGCTATGCAGTCCCATTGTGATTGGACTACTTTGGGCCCACTGGCACATAATTCCTAATTAAAATTTAGCTAACTGTGAAAAATAAAAGTTCAAGGCTTCTGAAACGTAGGTGCCTTTAGAGTTAGAATGTAACAGAGAAGAATTCACTGAAGATCACATTTTGGATGTTAGATCCTTAAATAACCCTATTATTTGTACTAATACAAGCTCACAAGACTGTGGGTTTAGCCCTGAAGAACTGGTTAAAATGAACAACTCTTTTTTCCAAGTATTTTGTAATATATTTTGCCTCTAGTGAAAAGAGACCTATTTAAATAAATTCAAGAAAATGGGGAAAATATTTTCAGTTATTTAAAAGAATTAAGCAAAAAAAAAAAAAAAAAAAAAAGGCAGGGGGAAGCATGTAAACAAACCAGTCTAAATGTTTTTATTTCCATTTTTGTTTAATATGCATCAAACAAGTTTGGCTTTGAAATGAGAGCCATTCCTTCATTATAAACACTGACCAGCTCTAATAACATATTTGTTTGAAATTGTTCCCACAGCAACTGCAGCTAAGAGTTGAAAAGTTCTGGTTTTGTTTGAAAACAGACTTCATAGCCGTAAAGCTCCTCTGCTTTGCCCAAATATACTTGTTAGTCTAATAAAAAGTAGTTGTTCTCCCTCCTAACCGTGATGTCTGGAACTCAGTATCTTTTCTGCAAAGAGGTGCTGAGATGCACAATGAAAATGTACTTCTGCTTTGCAGAAGTCACACACAGCAAAAAAGTCCAAGAGGAGAAACCATCCTAGGGTAGTGCCTGTACCTGCCTCTCAGTAATGGAGAAAGTCATGACATTTAGCTTTGATTAGACACCGTGACATTTAGATGGCCAAAATAAAGCAAGACGAATCGCAGCACGTACCTTGTGCACAGAGCGTGCTCTGACAGCCAGAACATGCTAGCAGGATTTTGTGCCACACTGAATTACTCTCTAGAGTGAATCACTGTGTACAGGGGTTGTATCAACCAAAACCTGACATCTTTATTCATGTAAATAGTATCATTGCATTTAAGATACTATTCATATGCATAAAAATTAGAGGAGCCAGGGAGATGTCCAGTCATTTCTGCAGGGCTTTTTTTTTCTCCCCAAAGTTTACAGAGCTTTTCATACCAAAATTTTCTTATCACATGTCCTTGGCAAATATTATTTCCAAATGCTACTAAAAGTGTTCTCTTCATATACTTCAATTAGGAAGAAAACCTCTCAAATACAGTCGCAGTCGCAAATGTAGCAATACGGCTACTCAGATTAAAGTCATTTCACAGACTCACTGTATTCCTTCCACAGTCTGGGCTCAGTATCAGAAATTAACTTCACTTTTGACAGTAACATACAAAATGCAGTTAAAGATCTTTGTCAGCACATGCACCATTAGTGTTACAGCTTCCTGCTTTGCATCAGAAGCCCACAGGAAATCTGCTGAACCTGCAGCTTTTCTGTGCCTGCTTTGAAGGGGATGGCTCACAAATCCCCTTTCCCCCACTGCAGTGTTAGTCAGGAGTCAATTCCCAGGAAGGACCATGCTGCATATTCAACAGCTGACTGTGAACTGCCTAATTCCACTGCTGGTATGATTTTTCACTTGTTGTTCTATTCACAAATGAAGTTAAGTGCACTGGGGCCTTGGTTGCCAGATCTTTACTCATCCACCCCTGGGATTCACGCAGGCTTCTTGGTTTTAACTCACCCATGACAGAAAACTAAACCTGGCTGAAAGGAGTTGACAGAAAAGCCCAGAGTTTTCTTTAGGTTTCTGGCTCCCAGTGCATGTGACAAATCGTCACATACCCATTCAACAAGGCAGAGACTCTGGAGGGTAAGATAGGAGTTGACTTGTAGGGAATCAATTCATCACAGGTGCTTCCCAAGGGTGTTGAGCAGAGATGGAAGAAGGAAAGGTATCAGACAATTGCTGCCCTCACTGGATATAGAATGACTATTTGGGTTTGCAGGTACTGAAGATAAAGACCCAATGCTATAAACAGCTTCTTAGCACTTATGTAATTGGGACTACATTCAGAAGTTAGAATGAGATTGCAAAGTAAGCCTATATTTATATGTTTAACCTGTCTAGCAGACCTCATTAAAAAAATAAAATAAATTCCCCCCCTTCAAAATTATCTTCTTCAACTGTGAACACAGAGTTTTGAGGACATCACAGCCTTCATTAGCTACTGCGCAGAGCCATTTTCCTCACACCAGAAGAAACCCACAATTTCAGCTCTGAGCTGGTCCTCCATGGAACCCAGAACTTCATTTGTTCCAGTATCTATGCAATCAAGAACATAATCTACAGAAAGTACTATAGCCCTTCAAAAAGACAATCATATTAAGAGCATGCTGTCTTCTTATATAAGTAATGTGAAACATCAGTAAACAGAATTGTAAGTTTAGCATTTATATCAATTGAATTGGTTAGATGTGGCTTTTCCTCCTCTCTCCTATGAAGAGCTGCATTATTCTAGAACTTGTTTGAAGGCTTGCATCTCTTTATAAAGCCGCATAAGCTATACTGATAGATTCTGTAGCAATCCTTGTTTGTTTGGGTTTCTTCTGATTTTTTAAAAACATGGCATACTATGTATTTTCTTGATAGTTGTGTGCAGAAAAGAAATGTCCACGACCCCACCAAGACAGACTTGGGCATTAGCAGTTCTCCAGGTAACCACAAAGCTACTCAGTGTTCATCAAACAATCATAAAACTAAAAAGAAAATAAATTAAGAAAAAAAAAAAAAGTGGGTGTTCATGTGGGTTTGAACCAGTCAGGGAACATCACAGTCTCTAACACAGTCATTCTCCTGGAAAAAGGGGAGGTTCTGGAAGGGACAAAGCAAGGACTAAGATGGTAATTTTAGAATGATGAATTACCAGCAATCAACAGCAAATGAATAAAAATCTGTTAGCAGACATGACTAGATTTAATTACTAGTGATGGTCAAGCCATAAGCGGAACAAAAATATCCTGGGAAAATATGACAAACAATTATACATTTATGTAAATTAATACAGACATTGCACATCTATTCACTCAAGGTATTTTTATAATGGCCTTTCAATTCATACTCTTGAAAGTAACATTTTACTCCTTCTGAAACACTGCATAGGGAGATTTTTGCCCAGTTGAGTAACTATAAAACCATTCACATATTGCAACCAGATGTCATCCTCAATTACACAATATCAAGGACTAATTCTATCACCAATGCTCAGATTTACCAATTTCTTCCCTCAGATTCTGAGTGCTGTTTTCGCTTGGAATTGTACCTGCCACCTCCAGGTTTTAATTTATTTTCTTACTCAGCTATCTGCTTTCAAACAAAAGGGGTTGAAAATACACAGCCTCTTTTCTGAGGTAGCTTTTTTGGCATAATTGAAGAAGATGCTCCAAAGTATAATTCACTTCCTTGCACAAATAACCAAATGTCTGCCTCCTGCTCTCCAGAGGAATCTCTGAACCTTGCAGAGAATAAATTGCTTTCAGTCAGTGTGACTCTCAAGCTTCTTGGTACAGCTGAGGTGGGAAAAGTAACCAGTGGGTTTATATACCAATAAGCACAGACTGCTCAAATACAGAGGCAGGCATTACCAGTTTGCATTAAATATATTAATGAGATTAAAATTAATTAGTATCACGACTTGTCTGCAACACAAAGGCAAATGGTAAGCACACTGTATAGTCTTGCACGAGTGTGGAGTCTAACTTTCCCTGCCTTGCTCCCTGTGAATAACAAGAAAGAGAGCACTGAAGACCCGACCTGGTGGCCTTTTCCAGCCATTTTGCAGAAGAGAACTAGAGTGGAGAAACAGAAGGTGGAAGAGCCTGGTTCCTGTTTGGAGCACTCAGATAGGAGGATAATACTCCTCACTTGCACGATACTGCTCGGCTTGGTACCACTGTTCATGTTAACCCTCACAGAGCTCTCAACAGCCTGTGACAATACAGCTTCTATAATTCCGTAAGGAAAATGAGCTTTATGCTGGTACACCTATGGCTACACCAGCTACATCAGCACAGCGGTGAAACATTTTGGCAGAGATGGAACAGGACCAACAAGTCCACTGAGTGAGTGGACTCGGCACTTGGTGCTTTGAAAATCCCCCTGCCAGTCTCTCGGGAAAGAGAAAGGCAGTGCAGTTACTGACACTGGGTTGTACAAAAGTAACAGCATAAAAACTTCACATTCCCCATAAGAAATGAAGGTGTTAAAATAGCAGCTGGGTAAATACAAGATAATGAAAGAAATCAGCATGAGTTCCCAGGTTCAAATAAGGCAGATGAGTATTTTGCAGAATTAACCATATTAAAGAGACATTGTCACTTTAAAAATTAATCTAAACCCAAAACAATTACAGCAATCAGTGAAGATAAAAGTTACCTGTTAAACATAACAATTAATTCCACAAAAGTGTCATCTCTTTTACTTCCATTTTCACATTTTTTGTAGTGGAGTGAGAGGTCCATATACATATTTTCACTTCTGTTTACAACAGATTGACTTCGACACACTATTGATAATCTCTACCAGAACATCAAGTCATTCACTCTTAGTATTAATCATTCTTCATTACGTTCAACATGTATATTCTACTTCATAATAAATTATTAATATTACTGAGGTCAGAGAAATGAAACATAAACTTCTGGAAGGAATTCTCAACTCCCTTGTTTCACAGAAGAATTTTCAGCTCAATCACTGCAGAATATTTTGTGTACCTCTTCCCCAAGATGTTTTTCCCCATGTGGGGTCTTTTTTATTGAAAAGGCCTCCAAACCTCTAAAATGAAATCTTTTAAATAAAAGCTTGACAGAATGAAGAACATATCTTGCTTGCTAATTCAGTATCCGTCTTTTTGATATCCCAGGCCAGAAATACAGCAAGGAAAATAAAAAATCTTTAAAAGTCTTATTCTTTCTAAAGGGAACTACGCAGGCTTCATGATATTATCTATGACACTGTTTTTGTTTCAACCTCTTTTAAGAAATGTAGCAGAGAACTTCATTACTCAAATTAATTAGACTTCAGTGATTGCATTCGTGAGGAAAATATAGCATACAACATGAACAACGGGATCATAATATGACACAGCAGAAAAAGTGATTAATAATTACTTACCCCACTGCAAACAGTTGCATATGTCCAGTTGTATATGCATACTGATTCTGTTTTAATGGCTGGGCACCAAGGACCTTGACAGTTTTAAACATTCATACCCATTTAATCTTAAAAGGACTGAAGTATCTTAAAATAATTTTCTGAGTCTTTTTATGGCAATAGCATTTTGTCCCCTACCAATGCAGACCTCTGCTTGGACAAACACTGCATGGTCCTTCACAAGGGAACCCACCAGGAGCAGAAAAGTGGCTAAATGAGAATGCCAAGTTGCCTGAAAATCCTGAAACGCAGGCACAAGGGATGTGCTGTGCAGTGGGTACAGAATGCAAGCTAACATTACTAAAATTTATGTTAAAAAAATGGTAACAGAAGCTACAGTTTAGTAGTCCAGCATGGAGAATAATTGCTTCAATAAGATATACCACTGCCAGTAAGTCAGGTTTTACTGTGTGGATTAAAGCATCATTGCCCAAAGACAGTTCCTTTTGCCTCCTCCTTGCATGTTTTGGCTCCTTGGCAAGTGGCTTCAGGTTGAGGGGATATTGTGCAATGGAGATGGGGATATATTGTCAATTGTCAGGGACAAGATGAGAAGCAGTGAACTTCCAGGGGAACCCAATTAATTGAGAAATTAATTCATTGAGAGTTCTTCACTTCCAGTACTTTCAACTTCAGTAAAATGCATTATATAGCCAGGTAGAAACCAACACGAAGTGCTGCTAAACAGGTGACGCATTTCTTTGAAATGCAATAAGCATACTAGCCCACTACCAGATACTTGATTTAGCTACATCTGTTTAAACCAGGAGATTCAGCCAGACTATTATGAGTCCCTTTTTGACCTTAATTCAGTGAGAATGAAGAATGATTTGAACCATCTGGATATGTTTCAAATCCTGAAGAATTTGGCCTTATATTATTTATTTTATTGATGATAGTGAAGCCAAATGGGCTTAATTTGAATGGCTTGTATAGCACATGTATTCCTTGGAAGACTTCACCTGCAAAATAAGGATGCTAATACCTATGGCGCACACACAAATCTGCACACAAAACAGCTGGCCCTCCTATGCCCTCTGACTGACTCAAAGCTGAACCTAAGTCAACTCTTTACTGAAGGGAGCTATTTCCTAGGTAGTACTTCTTTCATGAGGCACGAGAGATGTTAAGATCTGGACGTTTCTTTGAATATGTTTTGCATGACATGAAAGTGCTGCACAGCACAGCATGACTTTCCCTGCTAGAATAGTTACAATCACTGAGCTGCTTCAAATTCGCGATGAGGTGTGAGAGAGTTACAAATCAGCTTTCGGGTATTAGACATACAGATTATCTATTAAGAATAATAAATTGATACTGCAATCAATATTCAGAAGTTGCATTGCATTATTGTAACTGATTAAAGCTATTGGCCTCAATATCTTATCTGTGATGAGTACTGTCATTCCCTTTTATAACAGTGTAGGGTCTGGGCTTGCAAAGAAATCTTGGAAGAGACTCACATTCGAGGGAAGGTACTTCAGTTTTCAAGCACTCCTTGCAGCCATGAGGACAGACCACGTTTTCCTATTGTTCTTCTCTTATACAAGGCCAAACCTCTTTCTGAAAAGAGTTTACTGAGGCTCCTCCTACACAGCTCTAATCTACTTCCAAGGCAGGACAGATCCTACTCTTTACCTACCCATGCCTTGGGGATGACATACTTGGACACATTAAAACCTAGCAACTGAACTCCCACAACCCTGATAGACTCCTTCTGTGACAGCAAAGACTTCTATTGAAAGACTGAAGAATGCAATCAAAAATAATTAGGATTATCAGTCTAATTATTGCATTCATTTTCTAATGCTAATAGTGATAGGAAACACTAATTGTTGTTCACTGTGGGATGCATATTTAAACTTGACAGAGAAGTGAGGAAAAAAAAGTTTTTTTCCACTTGGAATAGATGCCAACTGCAGACACATGCACATTTTAACACTTTAATTTTTAAAATTACATGGCACCCTCTTAATACAAAGACACAGAAGATCCGTACATGAAAAATTACAAAATATATGATCACAGTACCCTCAGAGCATAGCATTCAAATACAGTTAAAAAACTCAAAACAAGCTTGAATATCAGGAAATATTAACAAATATATGTGGTTCTCTTAATCAGCATTTTCCTGTTCCTCTTTTTAGTGTTCATATTTACAGGCTTCTTTCAGTCAACCAGAAAGGTTTAAAAGTTAACTCTTTTTGAAATGTAAAATTATATTCTCCACAGTTTAGAGAAATTCAGGAATAAGAACTTGAAAAATACCCATCTGAAACTGTGATAATTGGCAGCATTGCAACGAAAAGCTTTTGAAGGCATTACATGCTCATTTACAATTTTCCCTTTTCTGATGAGGAAGATGATACTGTTTCACCAAGAAAAAGACTGCAAAATGTTGTAAATACTTAATATAGCCTTGAACTGTAACCACATTCAGAGTTCAGCTGAGGTTAAGTTTAGAAACAACAGCGAAAAGTTGAAGTTACTCCAGGATATAAAGTTAAGCACATAGGTAAATGCTGAAAATTTGGACTACCAGCTATCAGTGTACATGGAATGCAGAAGTAACATTCAAAGCCTATTAAGAATACAATATTAAACAGCAAATTAGCTAGAGTAACATAAAATCGGAGAACAGGGGACTTGCAGTTCATCCACTGCATCTCTTCATGTCATCTGCTATATTGAAGCTTATTGCAAAAGTATATAAATACAGGAATAGTAAATCAGTACCTACTTTATCTAATAAATAATCCTACTATATAAATTACGAAAATAAATCTACAGTAAAATCAGTGCAAAAATGGTCAAAATGTACTAAAGATCACTGAGTCCTGACTGCCAGAATGTGCATCATAAAACACCCATATTTCATCTAGTGCATCAAATACTGACAAGAACTAAAAAATGCACAATGCACATGTGCCATTCCAAAATTTCAGTTATTTCCAATGTCAGACAAACCAGATTAAAACAACACATGTTATTTGAACCACACGCTTCATTCTTTCTCATTATTTTACTGAAATTTAAATAACTTCCTGTTCCTTAATTGACACTTTAAATGGAAGTTATCCTCATAAGTCCATGTTCGCACGAGCAGCCTTTTTAGAATTAAGAAAGTTCTTTTTCTTTTTCCTTGGAGAATTATGTAAAGCAAGTATTGGATTGCTTGGCTCACGGAACAAAAATATCTTCTCCCCTGTGTCTGACAGCTCTATGGCTTCACTTGTTGCAGTATTCAAAGAAATAGGTGGATCAGACTGTTCCATAGGAGGATGTGTAGGTGAACATGCAAGATGAATGAATGCTGCTTTTTCCAAGAGAGCACATTGTTTCTTCTTTATCAAGCTACATTAATGAAAAAATTGAATTGAAAAATGAGAACTGGAGCAAAAAAAAGCATAAATTCCTATATAATATCCTGATATAGCAGTGGTGACTTCGGAAGTGATTCGTATTTCAGCAGATAGAATTGTAATTTTCACTCCAACCCCCAATAATTTACATATAATTTTGTGAAATACAAAATAAACATAGGAAAGATGAGCACTCTGTATGAAAAATGTGAGAATGTTGCAAATATGTACAGAAAAATCTTTTTATGTATTTACTACACTTGCTTATTATGTGTAAATATGTTGTAGGAAACACAAGTACCAAACAGCAGAACAGTGTTTGAAAATATATATTTACGAACTTATTTTCAGATTTCTAACAGTTCTAAGAAGAATCTTTGGAGATTAAATAAACTGTAAACAAAAAAACTCATATGTTTCTCCTGGTTTTCTCCTTACCTGTCTTTTCTCTTTTTTACAGAAGGGATGCTTCCCAAACTTTGGTTTATCAGATCTTGCCTTACTTTGTTCTCTAGTGCTTGCCACAACTCTTGGTTCTTCCTGAAGGAGCAGTAAAGAAAAAAAAATCCCAGCCTCAAATCCCAAAATATAAACATTCTTCTCCCCTTTCTGACTTTAGCTACCAAACCCATGACAGTAATACCACAAATATAGTCAGTAAGAACACTCAAGTACTTTTGCTGCCCTGCCACATCATTTAAATCAGCTAAAATCACACATCAGGGCATGGTCCCAAGGACCCTTATCTGTTCCTTGAGAACCCGTGTCTGCCAAATAGAGGTTTTAATGCCATGTCTGCTTTCTCTCTTTCCCAAGTCATGGCAGGGAGCTGGGAGAGCAGGTGTGGGAGCATCTCTCAGTGATAGCTGCACAGATATTCAGCGGATATTAATGGGGCTCCACTGGAGCCATGAAGGCTCTGGGAGTCTACCTGTCTCTGTGAGTAAGAGGAAAAACAGTGGCCACTTGAGACTTCAGTAATGAACTACAAAGAGACAGGCATCTGCAAGGCTGAAACTTCCACTGCTAGAAAGAAGGGCCTCCTTTATATATTTAGAAGCTACAGACACCTAAAAATTGGTGTGCTATGAATATTATAAATACAAAAAGCAGAAGGAAAATATTTTAACAAACTCCAATTCAGTCAACAGAAAGCCAATGATCAGAACAAGACTTATAAATCTATGAAATAACTGTTTAATTAATGAACCTGAAAAAATTATTAACTTTTAGTAAATCAATTTATTACAGTTAAAATATTTCACAGAATAAGGAAGTAATTTCAAAGTATTTATGCCCCACAAAATACTTCAAAAGGAAAATTATGCACCTGTGATTTTTTCTATTGCTGTCAATCACCTTGTCCAGCAAATACATGTACATGTAAAGCAATAATTTTGTCTTGCAATGGTCTACCAGAAAACATCACACTTACCTTTTCTTACAGCTGCCAGACTCATCTGCATTACTATGACTTTCAACAACACCATCTGAATATTTACTGATGGAATCAAGGACAGAGAGAACCTCACTTTGTGAGCTGGAGGGCAGCAACAGGTTCAGGACTCTGTGCAACATCCCCATCGGTGGCCTCGTCAGTTTAGCTAAATAACCTGCCAGACGGAGCTCCTAGAGGGTTAATGAGTAGAAGACAGAAAATAAATGTTATCCAATTTTAATTGCTATAATTAAATAACTATTGATTATAGAAACTAGAAATATTATTGAAAACCATTTTAGTAGTCACAATTTTGGTGTTAAGTGGTTACAATTCCCATGCTCACTGTTTCTACCCACATGTATCTGACCCATGTATATCATGGTTGTCCATTTCATTTGGGATATAGGCAATGTAAATGTTAAATAACCAGTTCATTGTGGCATGTTTTCCTAGGGTAGGTACTCACTGGCCTTCAGCCTGAAAAGTCACAATGCAACCATATTCTAACATGT
Source organism: Acropternis orthonyx (assembly GCA_035583155.1). Classification (NCBI taxonomy): domain Eukaryota; kingdom Metazoa; phylum Chordata; class Aves; order Passeriformes; family Rhinocryptidae; genus Acropternis; species Acropternis orthonyx. The sequence continues at coordinate 62,565,338 of JAWWEU010000125.1, forward strand.
AAGGCTTAGTTAATTTATGGATTCTACTCTTATAAAGAAATCCTTTCAAGATAGCAAGGAAGTAATACAGCATTCCTTGGTCTGTAACATTAGTGGGGAAAAATAGCTTCCAAAACCCAATGACAACATTTACATGTTGTCATGGTCGATCACTTCATTGTTCAGCTTCTCTTAACACCAGATTCTGTGATAAGCTCAGAGAACAGTTTGTAACACTTGTTAAGAGGAAAGGAAATACCTGCTTTTGTTTTGATGGATTTTTTTATTTCCAAATGGCCTCTCCTTTTTGGCCCAAAGGCCAGTAGTAAAGCATACTCATTCATGTAATGTTCAAATAGGCAGAGTTCAAATTCAGTTGTTCCCTAGACACTCAGCCAACCCCATTTCCTGTCCCCCTCCAAACACCAAAATCCCATTGCTATTGTCAAAAATAATGTGTCCCAAGGGCTCTTTCTGCAGATCTCTCATGCATATCAAATATGAAAAGTCTGCAATATATTGAGAACTACATGGAAAGAAAAGAGTAGAGCAAATTAAAGCAAGTTAAATGTCTCAAAGAATGACAGGAAAAAAGCTGTTGTTGTTTTCTATTTAAACCATACATATATCTCAGGTAGCTGAACTTGGGTAAGAGGTGCCAGCCAATTAACATGACAGCTGAGTCATTACCTCTCTGCCAACTCTCCTATAAGCACCAATGGAGGAGAAGACAACAAAGCCCACATCACATAAAAAAACCACAAGGTCCCATCATGCAGGAGGGACAGCCACTTTCTTTGTCCACAATGGATTCAAAATGTCACAGCAAATGTTGGAATCCTGCCTCTTTTCTGTATGACAAGTTGTCAGATAAGTGACTGCACCTAGGAGATTCCTGTACTAAGTGAATCTTATTCTTTAAAAGAAAAAAAGCTGCACTGGCAAGGCAGTCTTAACTCACATTTAGATGGCCACACAAAGAAATCAGTAAATCCCCTTTTCCCATAATTGTACTCCAAGCAGAGAACTCCTCTCCAAAAGGTAGGAAAACTAGCCACCTCCCAAAGTTTCCTGGGCTCTTCAGTGTTGTTACAGGTTTTCCATGGAAACCACTGAGCTCACACAGTTTTAACAAGACAAAATCCTAAGACTGAAGATAGTTTAGTAAATTGGTGCGGTTCTCAAAATTTTTAGCCTAAACAGGCACCAAAGTTGGACACTAAAGACATGTCTGCTCAGGCTACTCAGGGGAAGAAATTACTTGATTCTTCTTTGCAAAGGAATGCAAGTAAGAGCACTTACAGACACCTAAGTCTAATATTTACAGTTGTATACAGACTTTTGGTCTTTAAAAACTGTTCTTCTAGGAACTTAAAAAAACAACATTAAGTGTGAATAAACATGACAGATCTTTGTGACCTATTCTGCCCTTTTTGGCTAAATGGTCTCAGGACCTTTAACTCAATAATTTATACATAGATGATCGAAACATCATTACTTCAGTACTGCTGTCCTCTTAACAGTTCCCTCTTTTCTCTGACCCTTACCTTTCAGCAGCCAAGTATGACTTGACTGAGAGCCAACCCTTAATACTTTTCTAACTCAGCAGAATTATCAATTAAGCAATTCTGTGAGGTGCCACATTGCTGTCAACAGTCCCAAAAGCGGCACAGGTGCCCATCTGCCAGGTGCACCTGGCATATGTACAGCAAAGGGAGTGCTGTTGTGTGAACATGCACCAGCACTGAGCAGCACTTTCAGATGCTCACAGCTATCCAGACCAGCTTGCAAAAACAGGAAGGAGAAGTGAATGCGCATCCAAATACACGAATGGTCACACTGGTCAGACCAAAAGCCCTCTGGCGTGATTCTTCAGGTAGAATACCACAAAGATCAGGAACTTGCTTTTTTGTAATATCAAATGGGGATACAAGTGCTACTTGTGCCACCAATACACTCATCTGTATTCTCTGAATTTGGACAAAACAAACCCAGGAACAAATGGTGGTTTACAGACAGCAGAATTGCTTTTAAGTATTTGGGCTGAGTAATGTGTATTCAAACAACTAAATGCAAGAATCAATGAACTGGAGCCCTGCTGTGTTTCAAGCTTCCTGTGCTGTTTCCACATGACAGTCTGCTTGCATCATCTGTTGTATCTAAAATGAAACCAGTGCACCTGGGGCTATAGCTACAAGCTTATTCAAAACTAATATCTCAGCCAGAGGCTTATGATCCTGAACTCACTACCATTCAAGCAAATCTCTTATTGACCTAGATGTGCCTTGATATGGATGTAAGCTGAAACATGAAATGCAGGAAAGTAAAAATTCCCATTTTTTTTCTGAGAGGGCTCTGACCACAGCTCTAAAAACCAGTAAAAAAATGGAAAATCCTCTTTAAAGAAAAGAGTGTAAATAGCTGTAGTTACCTAATACTTGCCAATGCAATGTGTTCTTCAAATTGCAATAAAACAGGACAAAAAATTTTAAAAAACTATTTCCAATATCAGCTCACAGGATAAGCACATCCAAAAGGAGGAACATGTTATATTGTGAGCCTTAATAAATTAATATTCTACTAAGGACATACTTCTTAACAGTTGAATTAAGAGTAGTCAGATTTGAAACTACAGTTGGAGTTAATATACTATTATACTTGCTGAGAACAGAAATTTAGTTTTATATATCTGCAGGATAAATATGTATAGGGTTTATGGAATTTCAATAAAGTATGATGCAGAATATCTCTGTGCTACACTCTGTATGAATAAATATAAACACAAAAACCCCAATGGTATATTTAAAGCATATTTACACAAATAAATTATTTCTTCAGGGAATCTTATGAACAAAACATAAAGCACAATGAACACACTGAGCAGTGCATCCAGTTTTTCAAGTGCAGTGAGGTGACAGCAATGCTTTTAAATTTTTGTCTTGAACATGTCAAGATCTATAATTATTAAGGGTCATTGTTCACCTGCTATGGTGTGAAGAGGACTGGGCACTGTGAAAATTACTACATATTCTGTTTGCATATATATGTGATCTGCAAAACAATAATTTTAACCTCTCAACTTGCAGAATACATGCCATGCTGTTGAGAAGCTGTTTCACAATCTATCTTCATCAAAGAAACAAGCATCGTGAGAAGACAAATTATCATAATCCAAGGGGAAATAGTTAATGACCGGCTGTGCCACTTAAGACACCCACAAGTCCATGGGGCTGGAGGAGATCCACCCAAGGGAGCTGAGCAAACTGGCACAAGTGCTCACTGAGGCATTTTCCATCATCTACCAGCAGTCCTGGATAACTGGAGGGGTTCCCAGTTGACTGGAGGTCAGCAAATATGACACCCACAAGCCCAGAAGGGCTGGAAGAAGTCCTGTTTGATATCTCTATCAACAATCTGGACATGGGATCAAGCACATCCTCCATCAGTTCTCAGATGACACCAAGTTGGGCAGGAGTGTTGATCTGCTGGAGGGTAGGAAGGGTCTGGCAGGGGGATTGAACAGGCTGGATTGATGGGCTGAGGCCAGTTTTACGAGGTTCAACAAGGCCAAGTGCCGGGTCCTGCCCTTGGGTCACAACAACTCCACACAGCACTGAAGGCTGAGGGAAGGGTCTGGAAAGACGCCCAGCAGAAAAGGACCTCAAATGCTTTTTGACCCCTTCATGAGAAGAAGCATGTTGAGGTGCTGGAGAGAGTCAAAAGAAGGGCAATGGAGCTGGTGAAGGGCCTGGAACAAAAGCCTTATGAAGAGTGGCTGAGGGAGCTGGGGTTGTTTAGCCAGAAAAACAGGAGGCTCTCTGGAGACGTTGTTGCTCTCTGCAACTACCAGAAAGGAAACCTGAAATCCTCCTACAATATAAAAAGAATGTACAAGACTTGGCCCACCAAGACCAATGACTTAAACCACAGTAGTACAGGTAAAAATCAGCAAAGTCCAAATAACCTTTCAAAACATTTTTTTGTATCTTTTCTGATGTTTAGGTTCCACTCATGTCAGAGTTTATCTAAGATTTATATTTATCATATTCAACATGCCTCAGTGTTTCACCAAAAATATTCACATGAGCCTGTTAACTCCTTACCTGTTTTACAAAAAAAACCCAAAACCCCTGAAATCTTGAGCAACTACAAATGTGCAAATACAGTCTCATATTTAAAAGCACCTCTGCAAAGCTGTCACTGCCCACACCATCATTCCACAACTGAATGAATAAATACATACAAAGTTGAAAGTTATAAAGAAATAATCACATTAGAACTCACCATAATGTGAATATTTACATCATAAGTACCCCACAAAAGCCTGCAGCAGAAATTTTTAGCAATGTCAGCAGGATGGTATTTCTGTGAAGTCCCCATAAAACGTCAGAAGCTGTAGGTGTAATAGGCCATGAGGGCAAAAAACTGTGAAGAAACTGAAGGCTGGGACAGAATTCAGCAGCTCCTGACAGCCACATCTGCTTACAATATACCAGCTGTCAAGGCCAACAGGGTAGCAAACTGATTTGAAAAACACAGTTGCAACAGGAGGATCAGCAGGAAATCAAAGAGGAAAATAACAGTAAAAAACCACCAATAAACTCTTAGGGAACACACAGCTTGGATTTAAAACTGGTAGAGTCCTAATGAACCTCCTCAGCAAGCACCTTCAAATGGTACACTCTACGAGACACATCAGGAGAGGTTTTGGATGGAAAAGTGTTAAGATGAGGTCTGAATTCCCACTCTGCCTGACTTAATTAATTAGCAGAGAGTAGGATCTTCCATTCCAGGACAGCACCTTAGCCATCAAACTGACAGGCACACAGAGTTAAGCCTCTTCCAGCAAGGCTCATGGAAGGACTCTGTCTAGTAAGAGGCAGGGACTGAAATTATTATCACACACCTGGGACTGTTAGGAGATCCTGGTGCAAATTCTTTACCTAAATCAGAGTAAGGATCTGAAAATATGGGCTCTCTTCCAGATAAATCTCCTAACACAGATATAATATACAGTAGTCTCACTCCAGTTCTTCATGAGAACACCTGACCTAAAATAGACATTTAACTCGGGAGAGAATAAAGAATTCAGAAAACTGAGCAGAAACAAGCTACGACACAGGAAAAGCTGAGAGATCCTTAGACTAAAGTGGTCCTGCCTTGACATGCTGATCTCTGAAGCTCCCAATTTATGATACAGGGGACTGTAACCACACTTGTCCCTGGGAGGTAAGATACTTGGATACAAAAATTAGTACCATTGAGTCTCTTTCCTGATGAAAATATATCTCAACCAAGGCCTGCAGAAAAACATTGGGGTCAATCAAGTGATTCATTGTTAAGGCATTCTGTAGGGCTGACAAGCAGTCAACAGATAGCGAATTACCTGAAGATGAGATGCTCTTTTTGAAAACAAATACAAGTAATGATACAAAAAAATTTAACTAGCAGTCCTTTAATAATTTAATTTTGAAACATAATCAGTGCAAATCATTTCTAACATTCATTAAAACCTAAACAAAACCCTGGTCTCATTACATGAAAATCAGACTGTAAATCTATCTGTCAACCAGAAAATCAGGCACTTTAGTTCTCCATGGAATGAAATGCAACAGGACAACCCCCTGAAAGCATGTGTAAATTAACAAATAGAAGTACAACTCAGTAAAACTCAAAAGGCTGGAAGTAGGTCAAAATTAACTGAAGTGACTGACAATACAGGCTGCAAACTGGCAGCAACTACTAGCAGATAGTAACTCCAAACACATCTGTAATCATTACCAAAAAAGAAGAAAAGCTGATTTCCAGATACAGCTGTAATTTAAACTTGGGAGCTTTGTTCAATTTCACGCTTACCTGACTATAAATTGCCAAAAATGCATCCATTTCTATATTTTCCAGGAGATCTTCAAGTACCACGCAATTCCACTGCTCATCTCTCAGGCTGAAGTGAAAGACAGAATTAACATTGAAATCTTCCCAGGTGCAATGACTGTATTATAGGAAACAATATCTGAAAGTCATCCATCCATCTCTCTGTCAGCCAAGCTGAATGAGCAGCATAACTCAAAATACACCAATTTCTACCCTCTTCTTCCCTGAACCACCAAGCAAACCTCAGAGCAGAATCTAAGGCTATGCTCTTGCACACAATTCAAATCTGGAATCGCTCTAAAGTGATGTGATTCAACCTGTCCCCATCCTCTTCTTTAAATGTCATCACCACACTTTATGGCATGTTGTGGATCTTTTAGTTGCTGAAATGTAATATTAAACAGTTAACTTCCTCACTACTGGTGATTTTTTTTGTTTCTAGACTAAATCGTGATGCCACCCTGTACAAACTAGTACACATACAAAAGTACAAAACTTACTTCTTCCCATAAGTTTTCAGGTAAAGGCTACTTGCAGTTTCTTTGAAGGCTTCACTGATAGGTTACTGGCTTGTGGGTACTACTGCAGAGTTCTATATGCTCTTCTAGTGACTCTTTACTTCTGCAGCAGGAAAAGCTCTTAATGTATACTGAGCAGAGTTTCAGTCTTTTCAGAATTAAAACAAACTTACCACTATCATTTTAACTTATTGATTGTTTCATGGAAAACACTCTTTTCTAATGGAAAGTACCCTTTGAGGATCTTACACAAAACTTGAAACATGGCGGGCTTTTAACATTGTGCTATATGCATGGAAATGTCATTTCTACTCCCTGTAACCCTAATGAATGTATAACAATAGGCTGCAGTTTTGCAAATTATCATCCATTTTTGCTAGGCAACCTTCATGACAAGAGAGATATTTCTATATACCTCCCAAGAGGTATCTATCTTACTTATCACTGATATCTTTACTTAAAAACTGGCCAGGGAAAAGTGATATTGAGCCTGTCTCTGAAGAAGAGTTTATATATCCCACCAAAAACAATTGTGTGACAAGGAATTCAGTCTACAATGTGACAGTGGAGATGGAGATTCAATTTAAATTGTCTCAGCTACTTCCTCTGACTCCAGCAGATCAGGTTTCTTTAAAGTCCCTCCCTACTCCTCTCCTTGGTAGATGAAGTAACTGGATTAAAATTCTTTACTTTCTGGCTGCTAAGGAGCATCCTTATTTTTCCACCACACCCATCAAGAAATGGTGATTGCCATGCAACGCAGCACAATTTATATTTTACTAAGTTATTATTATTTCATGTTTCTTATTTCAATATTCCCAAGACTCCTCCGTTATGCTCTGGGCCACAACACAAGAAGGCAGCATTCAAACATGGATGTATAGTCCCTCCCCAAGAGCAGAACATTTAGCCTGCTGTTTCTTTGTGATACCTTACAGTCTTTAAGGACTGCAGTAACACAGTAAAATCTGAGACCAAAGAACCTACCTTTGCTGGTACAGATTTATAAATTGCCTACACTTATGCATGGTCTGTCTTAGCAAAACTGTCACGTGTCTTTCTGCATTTGTTTCTGCAGCTTCACTTGAAAGTCCCAAACCATCCAGAATCCACCTCTGCCTACTCATTAGATGCTGTTGCACCGACTCTTTATGCAACATCTCATACTCCAGCTTCCTGTCAAGTTCTTCAATTTCCTAGAGGTTGAAAAGGCATAATGATAAAAAGTTATAATTTAACTTGAAAGAACAAATTTCATTTGAAGTGAAGAAAAAAAAGATGATGGTATCAGATTTTCTGATATTACTTTATTCATTTCTCAATTCTACCCAGCCACTTGCAGTCATTACACTTTTTAATTCATTGCACAGCTTAAGTAAATATGACTGGCACATTATGGATATCAGAGCAATGATGAAAGATTGGACTCAATTTTCATTGTGGTAAAAGTCAATGCTCTCTGAAACCTTTTACCACAGAGGACATGTAGAAAGTACAATACCAGCATGGCTGAGATCCAAACGAAGGAATGTCACCATTAGAATTCATCTATAAGCTGCATAAAACCACTGAAACAGCTTGAGAAATTCAGATGGACAAGTTTCAGTTATGATGAGTTAACAGCTAATATCAAAGAGATTTGAAGTTAGAAGACAGTAATTCACATTTAGTGTGTTACAGTTAGGGATAAAATACAGTGCTCTGAAAATCGAAGGGTTAAAACTCAAAGTCTTCAGTTGAACTGAATCCCTCCTGCCAAAGCATCAAACTAGACATCCAAAGGAAGGCTTCATATTCTAGTTTTCCAGTGTCATGGTTGTCTCACCTCAAGCTTTATGTCACTTACTATCTCAGTGCCCCACTTCCTCACCTGTATCTTGGAGGAAATGCTGAATCTTATTCCTCTGTCTCATCAGCTGTATTCACACTACAAATCCATTGCAGCACCCTGTCTCTAAGTGTCTGCTCCCAGGATTTGACACTGACGCTCAGACCCACTCTCCTAACACCAAATCTGAGTTTCCTCTAAGGGAATGAAACTAATTCACATATAGCCAGATATGTTTGTTTCACTGATTGGCAAAAACAATTACTGATGTCATCACCATTAGGGAATCCTGTGTAACCTGATATATTTATTTTAAAGCAACAGTTGCTTAAATTTGCCAGTTAGCGGGACCAATGAGTTGGACAAAAACATAGCAAGAGAGAGGTTTGATTAGCAGGAAACAGTCCCTGTAAACCAAGCCTAACAGGGACTGTAAACAATTGTCTAAAATACCATAATTCCCCCCACACCCCTGAAAAAAATAAATCAGGGCTCAACTAAGTTCTTGTCCATTGGATAAGGAATCCAGCATTAGCTACTCTAAGTCTCTCTTCTGTCCCTGCTTCAATCATTTTTCTTCCCCTGTTCAAGGACAGAGAAAATAAAAGCAACCTCTGTGAACAGTCCCCTCACATTTATGTCATAAGACAAAAATACTCCATCTACGTACGATTTTCACTGTTTCCTACAGGTTTAATACAAATTTAAGCAAAACTGGAGGCATATAAGCATCCTGACTGCCACTCTACATGAAACTCTGTAGAGATGGCCACATTAAAATTTAACCAGAAATTTTCACAGCAACAGCTGTATAATGATGCCCCCTAGCAAAGAGGTTTTTCTCTTCAAAACCCATTTTGTTTGTTCTACTCCAATGCACTCCCAAGACTCACTTGGATGGTTTCAAATAGTAGATGTTGAAAAAAAAAAGTCATTATAAATACAGAGCACTGAAGTATTAAAAAAGGATTAGAAAATTGGCACATATCAAGTATGTAATAAATACGGTGAAGAGAAGAGGTCTTTCCAAAGTTTCCAGTATTTAAACTGCAAGAGTGTGTTTGGAGGGAGACAGACAGGTAGAAGTCTGTATATACAATCTCTAAAAACTTGATGATTGAAGCATATAATGTGGTTATGGATTTTATGTATGGATAGCACTTTAACATGAACAATTTTGTAATACAGTCACAACAATTTACTATCACAGTCATGGCTCAAAATCACTTCTCAGTTGTCTTCCTTACAATTGATAAAACATCAATTAGCCACCAAAATTCTACTTCTTCTGACCGTATGCAACTATAATAAAAATAAATAATAATAATACACAACCTTCCTCTGGCTCTGAGACTTTCCTTCTCTTTATGTCTTTTAGTGAATGCATAAAAGTGCATATCATCACAGAAATTAAAGACTGGGCCACCAAAAGCTGCAAACCAGCAGTTAAATCCAAATCAAAATAAGATACTGTAATAGTTGCTGTTTCCTAAAAAGATTTTTTTTTCTTTTAACAACTACATTACTTACAGGATTATGTGCTTCTAAAATCTGAATACATTCCAATTTTGATAGGGTTTTTGATGTGCTCAGTTGTTCAAAGAGCAAAGCTTGCACATTTATGATAGCAGTATAAAGCTCCAGCATTTTGGATTTTTTAACAGACTTTTGAAAGGCTACAGAAGCAATATACTCTCCAAGTTTATTTTCCAGGTCGCGCAGGTGATGCTCTTTTTCAAGCTGCAACTCGTACTTAATCTAAAAAATTACCAAAACACAAAAGATAGAGAGATTAACAGAGAACCTTACATGCACACTTATGATTTTGCTACTCTGTAATTAACAAGCAGGATTAAAGCAGCAAAGAAATCAATGCTGTTATCTTATAACATTATAAGAAGTGCTTTCAACGTTCAACTCCAAGCTTTTACTGTGATGAAAAAAAACCCCAAACGATAAGGTCAAATACTGTAAAGAGATCAGGCTTTGTTTTAGGGTAGTCAAAACTTTAATATTGAATACTAATCCAAAACAGAGGGTCTATATAATTTTTTACTATAATAAATAAAGTCAAAACTAAAAATACAAATAAACTTTTGCTTACATATGCAATTGATTAAATGGGAATACAAAATATACCCTTCTGTTCAGAAAAAACATGAAGCTTATAGACTGTATTTAGTACCAAATTGGCAAGTGTCAGTAAATGTCAGATCAATGAACTTCTTTTCTTCGAGCAAATAACCAAAAATCCTCTTACATAAAACAAAGTTAAACTGTAAGTCAAAAGTGTACAGGCAATGCATTTCAAATCAGATTAAAACTGGATTGAGTTGACAACAAACAGGATTAAATCAAAGTGATTTAGCTCAGTACCTACGTTGCTGCCACACATCTGATGGGACATCCACAGAAACTATTCAAGGGTGAAAGGCAAGTGCAGCATGTGCAAGCACATGATCAAATGCAGTGTGATCAATGAGCTCTCCATGCTATACCAGCCCAGGATACTGCACTGAGACCCTTTTTCTGTGGGACAATGTGGATAGTAGCCAGCTGCAATTACCTCTTTAGATGCTTCCACCTGAGCTTGCCACTTTAAGCTCTCTTCACAGAGAAAAAGAAAATGTATTTCTCAATAGGTTTCATATTCTAAAAAAATGTGTTTCCTCTGATGTGTAAGGTGGATGTCTAGGTTAGATGCCAATGGCTGCACCACATATCTAACACTTAGGTATCTGAATCTTCAAAAGACAGTAAACAGTTGCCAGTTTGGTTTTATTCTCTCTCCCTGTATTACTCACATGGGCCCAAAAGCTGGATTGTAGAGAGAGAAGACCCAGAAAGAGTAAACGCATGCAGCCATGAGAGCTCCAACTCCACTACTTGGTGTTGGTATCAACTGCAGTCCTACATGCTGGATCTACTATAAAGTGAAGCACAGAAAGAGCCCATCTGCACACTGCTGGGTATCAGAGCCCAAGGTTTTTCTTCACTCCACCTCTAAATTCTCTGTTGGTCCTGACAAATCTAATCCAATACTTTTCACAGCACACCAAAAAAACCAAAACCAACCCCAACTATTTTCAGAAGTTTCCAGCATTATGTATTTTAACTGCAATGCTCAAGTAACTACTGGCTGTTACAGAATGGAAGAACCACAGCTACCAAAGGAGGCATGCCAAAACCTGTTGAAGTTTTGGTCAAGTTTACTATCACCATGGACCCTGAGAGCACATACTCAAATTAGCATTCTATAAAAAACCATTTAATCCATCAAGTCTGGCCTCTCTCTTTAAAGAACAGGCAGAGATGTACATCGCTATTTAGTTGAGATACCTACATAGTGAGTACCTAATGCATCCCATGGTATACCTTTGTACATGCAGTCTTAATCTCTCCCATTTTACCAGTCTATAAAATAATAAGACCAATAGTAAGTGCCCTGCAGGTGCAAACTACAACACCAGGAAGGTCAACTGTAGTCTTTAGACACTGTATGACTTCCCATTGGCACAGGACCTGATTTTGCCCCTGGGAATATCTTTGCACAAATAGAAACGATAGGTACTAAAGACACTAAAAACCCTATTAGCTTCCTATTGATGTTAATCACAATTATACATTATTGACTCTATTTATGATCAGCTTTAAAGGAGACTTTAAGGATACTTTCACCAAGTTTTTAGACACGAAATTTGATAAATACGTAACATGATGCCCATGAATTTTCTCTGGAAATTTTATTGGTATGAGTGACTGTGTATCATACAATTCTATTATCCAGTAGACAGAGGTAAATTTAAAATGTGATTTGGAACCAAATATGCTTGTGATATTCTCTTGCTCATATGATATTCTCCAAAGTCTCCGCTGCATCATCTGGAACATCCTTGAATGCAAGAGATAGAAGGGTGCCTTCAGGAAATGTTTCTTACTAATTTAAGTCAATTACAAGTCAAGAGTAAGAAATCATCCTACAGACACAAAGTAGAGGCAAGATCATTTTCTTCATACTTTTAACAAATCTCCATCTTAAAAGACAGACAATGTCTTTCAACACTACTATCTGTCAATCTAACAAATCAATCTGGAATAACGCAGGTGTGTGACACTGAGTAGTAAGTAAGCATATGGGTTACAAACAAACATATGAAATATTTGAGTTAGTGGGAAAAGTGAACTCAGAGAGCATACTGGCATCATGGTAACTGAAAAAGCTAAAAACTAAGCTGTTATTTCGGAACACGGGAGGCAGATATTTACACTGGAAAGCAAAGGAGATGGTCAAAATTGGGAGTCAGCAAAAGAAAAAAACGAAAAAAAAGCTGACCTGCCTTCCAGTATATGTTAAAAAAAAGCAGATGACATTTATCTTAGGACAGATCCAGAAATACTGATTGCCTGTTTCTATGTTTTAGTTTTAACTAAGAAAAAATAAATAATAGTAGTTTCATATATGTATCTTCTACAACCTTTTCAAGAAACCTATTAAAGTGAATTTGAAGCCTTTTGCTCTCTATAGAGTACTTCGTACTGAAAAGGAAGTAACTTTAGCATCTCCCATTTAAGCTCAAAGCACAGTAGTTCATGGTATTCAAAGGAGTACACTGTACTCCAGCAGCACCAGTTGGAAATCAAAGCCAAAAAAAGTCCATAGAATTTTCAGTTATATTGTCTGACTGTCCAGTTTTAAAGTCTCAGTTGTGAAGTTTATATTGACTTGCTCTCACTCCTCATTTCAGTGGTGAAAGTTGTTGCACTATTAGGTGACTCTTAAAGAGGGGATGAAATGGAAGCAGGTCCTTAACAGTTAAACAGACATGCTAACACGTTAACAAATACCAGAACAAGTAGCTTCTAAAGAAAGGCAAGGAATTTATATCCAACTCAGCCAGACACTTAATACTTCACTGCCAACAGTTGCTGTCTAGCAAAGTGTTGAGTGAGATGCATCGCTACAGCAGGCATCACTCTAAGGGGCAATAGATGTTAGAAATGAACCAACCTAGACAACAATGCCACAAGTCACCTTTTAAAACTTGGACAACACTGGGTTTTGACTTTCCTTAAAAGCTGGAAAATTATGAATGACAACAATCAAAATTTTTGCTGCAAGAGACTAAAAATATGTATTTTGATTTTCATTGCACTAGCACCTATCCAAGGAACGGGAAAAAATAATCAAGCAGGCTTACCTGACTAGGAATAAATAGTTCCGTTTTCAAAAGGACTAATGCTTTAGAGCATGTGATGTTCCTCACTCAATGCACTAGAGCAGCTTCTTAACTAACAGAAATTATTACAACACTACTAGCATGAATGAGTCATGACAACATGCACACACTGAGGAATCATCCTTTTCTTCCAGTTTTTACTTACATGTCTAAGGTACTGTCTGCCAGAATACACACATTTTTACAGTATCTCAAGGAAAGAGAAAATAAATGCTTGAGGTGTGACTTGTTTTATATGCTATAAAACTGTTAAGTAATATCTGAAGGCTGCCTTTGTGGTTTAGAAACAAGATGTGCTATAAACCTTTAAAAATATAGATTAAAAAAATTATATAGAAATGTTTTGACAGGTGTGTGCACACAACTGAATATACAGTTTGTTTCTTTCTTGACAGGAGGCTCAGTTTCAGACATAAGGATTTTAAATGAATTATACATATATGAAATCTGGGGATGGATCAATGAATAATGAATAGATGAATGAGTAAATGAGTTATCACCTTTACTGTAAGTTTGAAACCATTAAAATGAATAATGAATAATGACAGAAATGCAGTTTGACAACTCAATTTCACTTATAAGGAGACTCAAGAATGTATATTTTAATTGCAGATGAATTCAAAGGCAAAAGAGATGCTATTGATGACAGAAACACTTACACTTTGCCAAATAACACAGAATTTATACAACATGTTCAGTATACTCCATGAATCCTAAGATTTTTGGTCCAAATTGCAAAAATAGATAGTATTTGCATCCTACGAAGTATGAAGCCTCACATTAAGCATGCCCAAAATACAAAGGATGGAACACCTCTCCTATGAAGAAAGGCTGAGAGAGCTAGGGTTGTTCAGCCAGAGGAAGGCAAGGCTCTGAGGACACCTTACTGCAACCTTTCAGTACTAAAGGGGGAAAGATGGGGATAAATTTTTTAGTGGGGCCTGTTGCAACAATATCTGTTACAAACCGAAAGAGGGAGGATTTAGACTAAGTATAAGGAATACAATAGTTAGAAACAGTGTACAATATTTTACGTTTTTATTAATATGTATGTTATTAATAATCAAATTAATATTAAATATTTTACAATAGGAAGAAATATTTTACAATATTTTACAATTAAGGTGGCAAAACACTGGCACATGTTGTCCAGGGAGGTGGGAGATGCCCCACCCCTGGAAACATTCACAGTCAGGTTGGACAGGGTTCTGAGCAAAATGGTCTAGTGAAAGATGTCTCTAGTAATTGCAGGGGGTTGGACTAGATGGCCTTTGAAAGTCCCTTCCAACCCAAACTATTTTATGACTCTATAGGAACGATGTTCAATGTTATCATTCAGCATCTACTCAACATTACATAGTAAATTAACTGCCCTTAAACAAATAAAATGCTGCATTACTCAACCAGTACTACTATCTAGCTCTAGACACGAGTTTCTTTTCGCCTCTTGTCAGCTCTGAAATCACAGCTCTGAAAACAGAAGTACGTGTGTGAAATCCAAAGCTTGAAAGTAGACATGAATTCAGTGTGACATAGAGGGTGATTTCAGGTATTAACTGTATCAAATATTGATTACAAACTAAATTAGAAACTAATAGTTCCTGGCAAGATTTGAAGCCTTGTATTATACCAAACCCAATACCATAGAATACTGCTTGACTTTTTACTATTTGACATATTATTAGAGTGCCAACTACCTTGGTTATGATAAATCCACTCTCATAGGTCTGAACATTTGCTACTGATTCCACATGAAACATCCAAACTACACAAAAATTGTAATGCTGTAAATGCACTATGATTAGTCCACTGCTTGAAAGCACTGACTGCTAAATTCCTTATTTAACTCAGACTAATTGCTAACTAGTGTTTTCTCAGTCCTAAACATTACAAATAAAAACATAATCTGAGTATCTACTTGATTACCTGCAACCCCAAAGACATTTCTCACACAAGTATGATTAATGGGGGGTTTTTTCAGCCCAGCAGGGAAAATGGGCTAAAGAATGCCAGTATTTTTGCCCCTGTGTTTCTTCTGAGTTAGATAACTGCTGTTTCGGAAAGGAACAGTTACTTACTCAACCACAAGACAGCTCAAAACAGTTATGGAATACAGAAGAAGTAGACAGCCAACTTTTGAAGATTTTCACAGTGAGGTCAATGATACTCCTAGGTGCTCCAAGATTAGGCTTCAAATTTCTCACCATGGCCTCCCAGCTCACTACCTTCTATCTATAGTGTCCTTCTCTGCCATGCCTATTTTACTGTACTATAAAACACATTCACATTCTGCTGCTGCTTTCCTTAGCATTAGCTGGGAACCACTTCAAAGCCATGCTGTAGAGAGACAGAACCTATGACACTGTGTGAAGTCTGCAGTAGTGAAGGTGAAGAAACACAGCAGAGCTGTATTGATCCATCATCCTTTTCCCCTGCCTTGAATTGGCCGTGCAGCTTCAGGTGGGCAATTTTGAGTGAGATAATAAAAGTGTTCACATTAAGGCAAAATGTAGAAGTGTAAGATTCTAAATGGCAAATGAGGTAACAGATTGTAACAGCCAAAAGAAAGAAACTCTTCTTCTGTGATCAACATAAGGTTTACTGCAGTAAATCTGTGTTCTAACGATAATAGGAGAACTAACGGGTTTCTTTAACGATAGTTTAGCTTCCTTATTGGTAAAAGCACAAAGGATTTGGCTTTTCATAACTAATGTGCAGCCACACAATTACTACAACATATGTGCCAGATGGTGCATGTAAAACTGAAACAATGAGGCTTAGAGAAGCTAACTTTCCAATTTTAAAACAAGATTCTAATAAAAATGTAAAGTAATACTCATGCTAAAGAAGCATTCAGCACTTTTTTTAGCATAGGGGCTTAGCCCATTATTGGTTGTACTTTAAAGTAAAAGTACAAACAAACCCCTAGATTTTGGAGATCAGGGCATTAGGTATTGAAGTCAAAAGTTTAAATGCCTCCATTAAAGGATTAGGGCATTCCTGGACCACAGTTACTAAATTATTGAAGAGTGCTAGAACACATTTGCCCACTTGTTGCACTCTTGCCCAGCCACCTGCTCTCACTTGCAAAGGCTGGGTGCTGGACTAGCTAAACATTCACTTTCATCATCTGCAACCAATATTAACAACGTGTTGCTCTCAAATAAAAGTGAAATTATTTCTGAATTAACATGTTGACCCAGTATTTTTCATTTGTCAGGATACAGGCATAAAAAGCATAGGAAAGAGGGATAAAACCAGATTTTTGTCCAAATTGTTTACTAAAATTGATATTGCAATCACTTGTGAAGCTATTTTTTAAATCTATCAATTTTAAATACCAATGACACCTTCTTGTTCTGCATAGTTCTTCCAGTTGTGCACCACTCATGACTAACACAGTTATGATTGCAATGTCCCTCTGACATACAAAACTAATATTTTAGATGTGGAAAAGAGGAGGGAAAGGTTAAATAACACAAATAAGACCTTAGGGAACATCTACTATGAGAGAAGGAAAAAGCTTCCGAAATCCCATACTATCATCAGTCCCGCTCATTTCTTAAGGATTAACTTCAGACTGGGGCTGTCATTCTTTAATAGGTGCCCACCAGAACAAAGACATCCTTCCAATCAGCTCTGGACAAATAAATTTGGCCCTTACCCAAAAAAGGTTTGGATCTATGAATCCAGTTCTGGGTTTTCAGCAGCATTAGCAGACATGCAAGAACTAAATGTTGCTCAGCTAAAGCATGCTGTGAAGTACCACCCACATTTTGAAAGCCTTACTAAGAAAACCACAGGGTCTAGGGGAGTCTTGCAACCTTGCACATGCCAAGCCTCAGAACCACTGGGAGAAAAAAGGGTAAGACATGAAATCAGCTCTGTAACTGAGACGCAAAAATTAAAGCAAAAACTATTAAACCTGAAATGCGCCATCTTGATAAATGCAGGCAAAAGTAGGGAGATGCATCATACCACTAGATTTTATGCTTTCTTTATCTTGTTCTTATTCACACTGATAGAAAACTGCCATTCAATTACTAACAACTTTTAATTTCAGTCCAGAAAAGGTTTTTTACTTACCTTATTCAAATTTTCATCTTTCACTGAGTCTTCATAAATTAAAATTTTGTCCTGTAAAGATTTCTTCAGACTATCTAGCTTATTTCTATTCCTGGATCCTGTTTTTCCCATTTTAGAATGCTGCTGTAAGAAGATAAGCACAAAATGCTTTATTTGTAAGAGATATATGAGGATGCTAACATTATTACTTGCTATTATTGGCACATTCACCAATTAATGAAACACTTTTGAAAGATGACTTTCAAAGTATTTCTGAAATGAAGGTGCTGGCTATTCATTCAGAAGTCAGACAAAGTTGGAAATTTTTAAAAAAATTTCTTTCAAGCACAATTATATATTCATCCTCTCCATGAAAACTGGTAGCATATAAATTTGATTTTAAAAAAGCTTAAGAAGTGGTAATAAGAGAAGATTTTGACTGATATGTTGTCTTCCCAGCACAGTGAAAAATGAACAAAGAATATTAATTTAAGAACTACATTGTTTTCAACACACAGTCTATGAATCACAAATGAACCATGATAATATTAAGAGGCACTGTTCCATGTAATCAAATTATTTTTGACCTTTATGTTTCTTTACAAGAATACCAACTAAGTATATGTACTCTTGGGGAAATGATAACATCTGTTCAACTATAAGGCTTTGCAAAGTCATTTCCCTTCTTTAGTACTTCAGAAACCATTAAGGTTTTGAACTCGGCTAATTCCTGGTATAATTAACACAAGGTAGTTTACATGTTTAGAAAACATAACTGAACCAAATGAAAGCAAGGGCAAGTCCTCCTTTTTAAGATGGTATCTGATACAATTCATACAGGAAACACTTTTTTCCCCTGTACTTTATAAGAACTGAAAATCATTTAAGATTCCACAGCTTTTATATTTTACTAAAGGAATTAAACATCCCTCACAGAGTTCTTTTTAAAAGCAGCAGATTTGAGAGGCAGACAGACTCCTTGTTGGGAAAGTTTCTCTAACTTTGAATGAGTATGCCTCATCTTCTACATATTTAGATGTTAAAAAAACCCAAATCCTCTGTATACCATCAACTCTTTTGGAAAGAAGAAACAGTAATCATGCCTAAATTCATGCCAGAAATGACGAGCTAATTCGGGAACTTTACCTTCCTAAATGGACAAGACAACAT
Source organism: Acropternis orthonyx (assembly GCA_035583155.1). Classification (NCBI taxonomy): domain Eukaryota; kingdom Metazoa; phylum Chordata; class Aves; order Passeriformes; family Rhinocryptidae; genus Acropternis; species Acropternis orthonyx. The sequence continues at coordinate 62,584,009 of JAWWEU010000125.1, forward strand.
AGAACACTACCTTTCAGAAACTCCCAAAATCTTTCCTTGACTTAGTGCTAAATTTAGTAATGTGTAGAGAATGCCACAGAACTCTCAGTCTGGGCTGTCACGGACCCAACTTGTCTCTAATATGCAGAACCAGGCTTAGCACCACTCAAACCTTTGGCATTTCAGCGGACTCTCCTCAGAGTTGCTGTCTCTTTTGGACACCCATTTGCCTCTTTATAACTATGCCTTCTTCTTGAGAAAGCTGGAGGACACAAAAACAGCAGAAATACACAGGTGTATGTGAAAAAACTCTGTATTTATCCAACTCCTGCCAGCACAATTAATTGTCTTTGAGATTCACTGGTCCATGCAGACAGGGAAAGTGTGCACTGCTGACACAACTATGAAGAACTATGGACCTACGTCTACTGCCAACACCAAGAACCAACAGGTACACCCATGAACATCTTGCATATTCCCACACCGATCTGACATTGTTCTCACCTGTTTATTGGTCATTGCTAAATTCTGATCGACTTTCAGTATCTCTGTGTCCCTCTGCTCCATCTCAGAAGTCTGAAGCAATGTTCTTGCTCTTATCTTGGGCCAAGCCAAGCTGCTGTCGACCTGAGAGAAGCAGCAGTGCAACTCCTGCCTCATTCTAAGCAATTCCTCCTCTGATAGTGAGAGGGGTAAACTTAGGAGCTGCCTGTTAAAAAAAGCAAGAGCAATTTGCTGTTCAGTGATATAGCCAATATTGTATGAAATATCAGAGACATGCACACAAATACTTCACATGGCAGTGATCATCCTTCTTTCATGTATTTCACACATCACTTAATGATTCCACACATAGCACTGAGCTGCTCAGCATGTTCAAAATATTCTTGAGGATACTTTAAATTCTGCATACAGAACTTCCTGGACTGTAAAACTTCATTTTCAAGGAAAAATAGTGTTTGAATATTTAAGAAATAAATTAGTATTTTTAGCACATTTCCTGTGCAGAGAATCCTCCCACCTCTTCAGACAATACAATCCCTGAACCTTGGCTGGAATCAAGACAAAAGCTTCCCATAAAGCCTCCCTGTTCTGTTTCCCAGCATTTGACAGTCACAGCTACTGCAAAGGGAAAAAAAGTCTCTCTTTATAATAAACACATATGACATCCCTCCATCACCAAGTCACAAGGGTTCCAGGTGTTATTTGTAAAAAGGCTCTTTGCAGTCTGAACAACACAGAATATATTTTAGCAGTAATTTGAAACACTCAAAGTTCCCATTTTGTAGAAGGAAAGTTCCCAACACAGAACTCTGGGGAACTGATCATCAGGTCAAGCTGAAGTCGACTTAAAAATAAAGCATGCTCAGTTGTGACTAACCTTAGACTACATTCATCTGACCTTGTGACTGAAAATATTTCCTTAAGAATATTTCATAAAAAAATAGCATAATTTTTTTTTTGTTTAGAATGTTTCTCTATTTAAAAAAATTGTTTTTATTTAAAGTATGAACAGCATGTTTTTTAAAAAGTAGTTTTCATTAGAAAATGTATTATACTATATGTTTCAGTAGTACTGATGCTTTTATTCAATATATCACAGGCCTGTACTACCTCATAATTTCACTAAAATATTTGAGTTTAGAATTCCTTATTTCTGTCCATTGATTCAGCAGCATAGTTAAATCCTTAGTTAAGACATTTTTAATGCACGAAGTTTTTCCCTTCAAATAATTACTTAGTTTAAGACAAGATTACTCCAACCAACCATTTACAGTGTACTTAATTTTTTCATGCTGTCTTAGACTCATGGAAGAAAATCTATGCTATAAATCCACATACACAGATATACAGACAGAGATATAAAATAAAATACAGCAAATAGAGATTTTTCATGTCTATATTTAAAAAGGAGTTTAATCATTAGTGATCTTCATAAGTATTTTGGACTAACTCACTGTCTTTTTGATAAGCAATAAAATTAAAAGCTATCATCCAAAACAATTCTTTGCAAAAATTGGATAGTAGATGAGAACACAAACATGAGTGCTTACATCTGTCATCAAAATACCATAATTGACAGACAATGGACTGAACAAAGACAGTGACAGATTCTAAGGAGCTTTTGATAGGACAGCTGTTGATGCATTTTTTGTATCTATTTTCCAGTATTTTACTAAAAAAACCCCAAACAGCTTACTGTTCCTTCCAATAAAGATAGCATCTAACAAATACAACAGGCCCACTGCAGGCTGGAACACAATTATCATGGAATTCTCAGTCAGAAACAGAAAAGTCCTGCTGGGTCATACAGTCTACTTCCCTACCCCAGCAGGTCTGCTCTCAGCCATATAAACCAGAGATATTAAGACAAGCTAGAAAAGACATATAAATGGCTTATAGAAAAGTATTTAAAATGCCAAATAAAATACAAAGCCCTTGAAATTAGAAGCAAAACAAGACAGAAATTATTTTTTTTTTCTCTAGCAAAGCAAATGTAATGGGTAAAGTTTCTTTTTATGTACCTGTTATATGGTTTCACACTGTGTGGCAGGAAAACTTATAAAGATGCTGACTGGGCAAAACTGCCCATACAACTCTATTTGTTTTAAAGAAGAGGTATGAAGTAGAAACCTTTATTAGCTCCTTTTTTTTTTTTTTCTCTTGTCCACCTTTCTGTTCAATCTCTTATGCCTGGTACATTTTCTCCAGGGGCATACAGCCTACTATAGGTTTGCCTGTTCCAGTTGCTTCCCCTAAAGCTGCAATTCTATTTTTTCACATTCCCTTATCTCTATCAATGTCTCTTATTAAACAGACGTTGTACAGGAAATGCAGTACTGTAAATATTCAGGCAATCTAACAACTAGTCAAAAATGCACTTGAAAGCTAAAAAGAAATGCTGACAAAGAAATGAGAATCTCTCAGGGACCTTGCTGCACCAGTCTGAGAGGCATGACCACCCTTGGCCACAGCCACGGTCTCTGCCTGAGCAAGGTCTTCCTGTGGTGGCAAGGCCTTCCCACCTGCCCAGGGTTACAGGGCAGCAGGCAGAAATGGCTCATAATATTTCCTGGGGCCAGAAAACCACTCTGCAATGCTGCCAGTGCCATGATGTCTCTCTGGCTCAGGTCTTGGTGCCAAGGACAGCCAAGTCTGATGCATGGAGCCCATGAGCTGGAGAGGGAGGCTATTGCACTGTGTACTTAGGGAACATGTGGAAATACTGTGGCAAGGCTTAAAATGAACCCTATGAGCAAGGCCTGACTTCTGGCTAGAAGGAATATATTGAAATTGGACATGGGGCTAATTAAGTCTGACATACCAGCTGGTGTTTCCAAAGTACAGGACCTCTGAGAACAGACTGAGAACTGCTGTTTCCTGGGATTTCCACTGCAGTGCTCACCCACTGGGGCCACAAGGGCTGAGCACTTTGGGGGGGGAAAAAAAAAAACAACAAAATCAATTCCCAAGTGCCTGACAGAACTGATCATTAGGACAGGTGTGAAAACTCCTAGTTCTCTTCTATTTGCAATAGTAACTAAGAAAAGAGAGATACTTGCATGAATACCGACTGTTCCCAGCTCCTTAATTTTTTTTGTTCCAAAATGCTTGTTTCCAGTTCTTGGCTTAGCTTCTGCCTGGTGAGCTGAAGCAGCTCTTCAGCAGCCATGCTCTTGTCATGTTCTTCCCTTTCAAGCTGTTCATGTTTAGCAGCCATCTCTTTTTTGTGCTCCTCCACAGCTTCTAGCAGGAACAACTTTGGCACATTGAGTTTGACCAGTTCCTGCACAAACACTCCACACTGAACACGTTTAAGCTCTTCAGTGGCTTTCTCTGTTAGGCTAAATAGAAGCTCTTTCAGCTCTTCACTGGCCTCATTGTCAAGCTTTTCAGTAAGTTCTTCAAATTCAATGGCATGATCACTCAGAAGATTTTTCCAGTGTCTCAGGTAGTGAGTGATGTCATTAGTAGTTGTGAAGGGGTCTCCAAGTGACAGCTGCTCCTTTTGATGCTCTTTCTGCTGATTCATTTGCCAAAAGGAGGAACAAGAGAAGAAAAGGAACATCTCAAATTCTAGCTTTTTAACTACAAATTTCATAGCAACACAAAATCTCATACTTTGGCTTTTCCTTGTTCTCGAAACCGCTTTTCAGTGTCCAGAGGCTTACCCAGTGCACCACATGATAGCTTTGTGTGCATCTACAAGGCCTGTGATAATTCAGATTATTGTTAGATACAAAGGCTAACACAAGTCTGTGGTAACTTGGATTGTTGCTAGATAAAAGTGCTAACAACTAAACAAATGGATGACTCTGTGATTTGGTATCATCTCAACTAGCTGAACTTCAGTGACCTGGCAGCAATCCAGAAGTGATTCTGGATCAAACAGAAAGGAAGGAAAAGAAATTTAAAAAAAAAAGAAAAGAGGGGGGAAAAAAGTTATTTTTTTTTATTTTCTCCATTCGCAACATGCAGCAATTTCATTGGAAAGCTAAACCAATGCTACCTAAACTGAGAATAAATACAACAAATGATGCCTCTATCATCACATCTGCTGTCTCTGCTCACACTGATTTCTGTTAAAGAGCATAAAATACTGAAACACATATCCTGCAAAAGGTAAAATCCATCTCACCTAATTCTGATCACCTAAAAGAAGGATCACTTAATCCAAGATAGTTTTTTCCACATCTCTTAGGCCAAGAAAGATAACTTTGAAATATACTTTTGGACAACAACTCCCTTTCAGATCAGCTGCAAGTCATCTTATATTATGAGTTTACATTAAGCTTTTTAGATGGCTAAGGTGAGGTGACATGAGTCCTACCACAAGCAACCAGAGGTAGAGAATCTTTTAAACAGTTTTGGTTTGTAGCTGAAGCTTGACTGTGCTGTAGAAGTCATTCAGGTCACACATAGCCAGGAAACCCACAGAAAATCGTAAGTCATGTGAGTCAATTCCCCTTAACCAACTCCAGAACCTCATCTGGCTTTTGGCTCTCTGCACATTACCGAGGCTGGTCATGACCCCCTTGGACAGGTTAGACTAAGGGGAGGAGCTTCAGAAGTTTCTCCAGCTAAGCTGAAGCTAAGTTACTTTCTTGCAAATTTTTCTACAAGAACAGGACTTACTTACTGGACAATTAATACAGTACATGGTGGTACACAGTTAAAAGCAATGGACACTTATTTTTAACCATGCTCCTGGCAGTGCTGACCTCTGTTTTAAGAACTACATTTTATTTTTAAATTAACTCAATTTTTAATTCATGATAAGCCCTATGAAAATAAAATAATTACCTTTTGCAGCATTTCCCGCCTTCGCTTGGTAATGAGTTTCTGGCAAAGCTTTTGCTTTTCTTGCTTTAAATCATGATCAAATTTCTGTTTAACAAAATTAATTTCAGATTCAGCTCGGTCCAGCAGCATTCCCAAATGACTTTGAGGTAGATGACCTGCTCTGCAAGAACAGTGTTTGAAGCCTGTTATCCCAAATTCTTAAGAGCAAAAGGATATCTGAGGCAATTAGTACCATAACAAGGCTCAACAAAGTAGACACACAAAACTATCTTTGTTTCTTTAGCAATGACACCTGGGAGGTTCAAACAAGCAAGCAGATAAGAGAAGGACAATCTCAGAGAGGAGTGTAGAACTGAGGCAGTTTGTGAAGACAGGGTGAGGGTGTATGAAGGAGGAACAGGAAGAAGGAAGGAAGGGAAGACAAGTGCAAAACCAATTACATACCAGTTAGTAATGTTAAGTGATATTCAAATGAGACATTTAAAACCTTATATATTGATCATATTTAAATTTTTAATTTAATGCCCCTGGAATGCAACTTTAGAGGTCTTTTATAACTCTGTCTCCTAATTAAAAACAACTTTCCCTTTAAAGTATGTAATCAATAAAAAAATAATTTTAAAATGCAAAGCAATCATATCCACAAAAATATTTGTATTAAGATTTCCTGCTACAGAAGAATTACACAAAATGTCAAAACAATAGCAAAACACGAAAATCTGAAAAAGCAAATTGTCAATCTTAAGTCCACAGTGCTTTCAAATGGAAGTTCAAGGCTATGGTCTACCTCCAGTTCTTACAGTATTTAATGTTAAAGGGAAAACAAGATCCCAACAGTGCCTGCAACAATTAGAAAAATCTCTCTCTCCACAAACTCAAATTGAATTTCAGAACTTACCCACTATTATATTTACACCAGAAATTCCCCAAATCTTTCTTATTCAACAGAAGAATAAAAGGACATGTTAATTTCGACTAGGCTACTGGACATCTGTATGTTATAATTTTTGTTAAGCACAGTGGACACAGTGGTGTTGAAAAGGTCAGCATGGAACTTTGAGCTGAAAGCACCAATTCCTGACTGAACCTGGATGTTATCCATATACCTTCTAGTCTACTTATCCAATCTCCACTTTACCAAAGATATAAACGTTACACATAGAGCCAGGATTCAGAGGAATCCAGGGCTTCCAAGGTTCCACTCCAGCCTGATAAATTAAAGTAGCTGCTAAATGTGGTAAGCAAGCCCTTCTACAGAGAGGACACTCTCATTTTGGTTTATTAGGATTTATTAATACTGTGACAGTTTAATTCCAACTAAAATCCTCAAAATAAAAGCTAAAATAGAGCAGAAGATTAATGTATTGGTTTGTTTGCAGCCACTGCACTGTAACTGTAGTGGCCAGATTTCCCAATTCACACCTCTCCATCTACTGCTCAAGCATCCACAACTATCTGAGCGAGCCATGAAACATCATCCCCTATAAAATGTATGTGCTGGATAGAAACTTAGATGTGCTTTATCACATAGTTTTGTCAACCAGAAAGAGTCTCTTTTTGCAGAGGTTTTCCAAAGTCTATCTACAGCATTTCTTTAATCTTCTGCAAAGAGGATTAAAATACCTCTCAGTATCTTCAAAGCAATCTACCATGCATCATTCTTGGCCAAATAATTTTTACCCTGAAACTAATCAATGTTGAAATTACAGAGCCACAGAATATTCTGAGCTGGAAGGGATCCACATGGATCATCGAGTCCAGCTCTTAAGTGGACAGCCTGTAGATGGATCGAACTTGTGACCTTGGTGTTATTCGCACTGTAGTCTAACCAACTGAGCTGATCTCAGGGTCCAATTCAGTGCTATGTTAAAAAAACCCAAAACCAACAGCACCAATTTAGCCTGTATTTGGTAACTCTAAGTCTTGCCCTTCCTTTTTGATCAAGTCCAAGGCAAAGGATACATGAATAAAAAGTAGATTAATTATGGTGAGGAAGTGAGGAAAGATAATAACCAAGGTATTATTTTTAACACCTTCATCCTTTCTTGTACTGAGGAAATAAACTCAGGCTTGCTGCATCCAATTAAACTCCCTGTACAGAACAGTGAAAAGAGCCAGCAATAGAAAAAGATAGATGTGCTGGAACCACCTAGCAAATGAAAGTTTAAGAAAAGTCATGCAACACAGAATGATAGGAGGATGATATACAGCTACCTATTTTTAGGATGAAAACCCCTCCCCGAAACAGTCTTCAGTTTCAAGTTATTGACTTAGAGATCGAGTATGTCGAGAGCTCATACTGTAGGTGATGCAGGATCCCACCACAGAAGTCTATGTCAGTTTACGTGCCAACTTATATCAATCAGTATTACAATAATTCCTAGAAGGCTCAATCCTGGCAAGAAACCTTAATTTTTGGTTTCATATAAATACAATATAAAAACAATTACAGTATTAGGAATAAAAGATGTCCTATTATCAAAGGACTCTGAACAGAAATGCAAAACAAAAGGAGAGGAAAGACATAATGAGACACTACAGACTGTATGATAAACTGCTTGGTCTTAGGATACCAGACATTTAATCACTGAAGAAATGTGCAAGCACATGTCTAGTGTCTTTGAACAAGGAGAATTTTAATGAAGGAGAATACTGCTGTAATGACAAGTATGTTTAGAAGGAGATCCTCCCAAATGAAGTGAGCACCAACGAAGGTACAAAGATGAAGCGTGGAGCCAACAGCAGCAGTCTTATAGGTCAGTCAGAAGCAGACCTTGACTTCTCTGTACTGAGCAAAAGCCAACAAATTAAGGACAAAATAAGGAGTGAGGGAACTAAAGTAAAAAGCAGGACTTTAATGCTACAGAGCACTATCTAAGCAATGCTGGACCACAGTAAAGGAAGACTGTTTTAGGAAAGCTAGAAAAGTCATGGGAGCATCACTGAAGCAAAAGGGAGATAGGCATGAAGCAGAAAAGTTGTGCCAGCCTGAATGCACATGGAGGCTGAATCACAACGCTATACAGAAACTACACAGAGACAACTTGCAAGACTGTTCCCATGCTACTCCAGCTACTCAGAATTTCACCTGCTGAACTGGCATCTTTCCAGTACCCAGATCAGCATTTATATAAGTAATTCAGGGCAATAAATGCCCTACACAGCAAAGAGCTACAAGCAGAAAAGGTTTTAAGAGATTAATAGAAAACTTCATATTGATGCATTACTCCTTGAGGTATTCACTTTCCAACAGTGACTTCCAGAAAAGTCCAGCAAGACACTGTTGGAAAACTACTTTATATGGACAAGGTCCATATAAATGGAGATTATTCAGAAGAACAAGGCCAGCATGGGATGCTTTCCTCCAATCTTATAAGAGTCTATTGACTACTTTAGAAACACAACACACAAGAAATTCTGGAGGTCTTCTAAAAATTTAATTTTTAGGAAAAATTTATAAAGGAGTCTGCAACTGTTTGTACCTAGTGAGTCACAAGAACTGGTTCAACTTTTAAGAGACTGAAGAAGGAAGAATTTTTCTTGTAAACAAGCAGATACTGGCAAAAGAATGATGCAACACATTACAGATGCTGTGGTTTAAAAACATCAAGAATCTTGCATCTCTGTTGATAGCAGGAAAAATCCAGAATAAACACTGCCGTAAGTGCCCTTTTCCCCATTATTCTCTAAGAAAAAACATAAAGAGTCCAGTTAGACATCCTCAAATCTACAACAGCAGACTATATTTTAAAACCTCTTTTCCTGCCTTCTGCCATGGCAGTCCAGACTTGATTTTCAAATGACAGAGTACTCAACAGCTAGTCCTGACAAATGGGACATTTTATTTAAATACAGTGTTTAGAAAGCCCAGCTTGAAAACTCTGGCTGCTCTATTTAATTTAGAATGTTTACAGCCCTTCCTAGAATCGGTTTTGGTTTATTTAGCTTTTTATAACATTCATTTCTGGCCACACTTGCTTTACATGTTAATTTGAAATTGCCTTGCTATCTGATAAATTTTAAACATACTATTAAGCTTCATTTATAAAAAACCCTTCTCCCCTCAATATTTATCTGTTTGTTTATCACTGAATCAATTCGTGGTATATTTAATCTACTTATTTCCTCAGTTTCTCTTCTCCATACAAAATTCTGCATTTTAAAGTTCCATTTATAAGTTTAAGGCACTCTATTAAAGCTGGACAAAATAGATTAAGACAGACCTGTATCTACAGACAGGCAGATTCAATGATAAAGTGAAAAATAAGAGGATAGTATGGATACAAATTTAAAGTACCAGTCATTCAGGCCAGATTTCTCTTGCCACTCAAATTTTAACATTCCGATTTGTAAACATTCCCCAAATCACTTTATAATCAGAAACTGAAATACAAGCCTCAGTAATATATCTATAAATAAGGTTCATACTAGGATATTTCAGTTTGCCCATAGAAAATAAAAGACTAGGCCATCAACTGAAACACTACATTCTGGACTTTTATAATCTCAACATCTAAAGAAAGAATTTTAAGAGTTTGACCAACATTTGCCGAAAAGGAATTACTGTTGCAGCAGGAGTGAAAAGTTATAGGAAGATAACTAGTTCTAGCCCCAAAAAGTCATATGGGATTGCTTCTCTACAAATGCTGTCTCCAACTATGGACATGTCTCCTTTGTCCACAGAGTGCTACAACCATTGCACACTTTGAGAGTTTAATAGGGGAGTGCTAGAAAAAATAATTTTTCATCTGGGTAATGATTCTTGCTGCTTTTGGAAGTTTCTGGGTAGTTTGGGGGGGTTTTGGTATGTTTTTGAGGACAAGATCTACAAGGTCTTGGATTACTAATACTGTGCCTTTCCTCTCTGTTTTATAGTTGATCTGTTTTGTGACTGTTAGGTGCAATAACAGGCATTTAAAAATCGGTGAAAACTCCTTTTCCAGCCTGAGAAGTCCCAGTTGTTCATTGCAATGGCCACACAGGTGAGTTTCTCACAAAGGCTTTTCACATAGCCAAAACATCTGTAAAAACATCTCAGACCATTTCTCATAACACAATTCCAAAGACAGGCATGACTGGTCAAACGGAACTCTCTGTGAAGGATGTATCTAAGTTATATTTCCTATGCCAAGACTTTTATTTTTTTCTTTGTCCACACAGCTGCACATTTCAGCAAAAGAGGCAAAGCAGTGCAAGCATACTGGTAAACCTCTCCAACCAACGAATCTTGAGGCTAAACTTCGGGTGATTCAGGCTAAACTTAGTGTATGATTCCAATGAGGCAGCACACAGGAAAATTAAAAAGAAAACCAAGGAAAATGTCTAAAAAAACCCAGATAAATTATTTTGTCACATCAACAGATGCAGTCTTTGGTACCTTTTAACAAGACTTCCAGCCTCCTAATATTAAATTACTTTTAAATTTAGTTCACGTTATGAAAGGAAAAACACACTGAAAAGACCTACATTTGTCTTGTTCTCTTACTGCACATTTCACATATTGTCAGTGACTGATATCAATATACAAATAAAGCTGCATACACAGGACCAACAGCAGCAGTGCTATGTTGTTTTCCAGTACACTAACATATTTTGCTTCCCTGGCATGCTCCTCAGCAATCTCTCTGTATGCCAAACTAACATATGCCACAGTTCTCTGCATAGCAGCATGATGCCTCTCTCACTGCTCCACACTGCCATATAATTTTAAATAACTATGTGTCTGTGTGTCTGTTAAGTAATCATTTTATCTCTCTACCTTGACTATGAGTATTCTCACAAAGTACTCAATCAACCTGGATCTGGTATGACATCCCAAATAAATTAAATGAGTGTATTACAACAGTCCATTTGTAGGTGTACTCTGCTAGTCAAAATCCTCCCCAGTTACATTATTTATAAACTTAGTCAACTTCGTTCAGAAAATATTCACGCTTTCCAGTTTGAGACTGTACATCCAGCCACTCAAACACATTCAATCACAAGTGAATCAAAATTGTTCTTTTCTGTTAAATCCAGATATTTGTACATAAAGAACCCAGACAAAAGGTCTTAACTAGTACATGTTGCAATGGACTCTGGTATGACTTTTCACATGACTGTTGACTATTTACATATATAATGGATGTATAAAGACATTGAGAATCATACATGAGTCTGGTTCCCACTGCAGTCAGAATTACAAACAGGTACTAGAGATGTTTCCAGCAATTCATCTCTGTGCAACACAAGGTGGACACAAATAACAAAATCTCACCTCAGCATCTGCTGGGATATTAACTAACAAAGTCATCAGTTACAAAATATTTTCTTAGAATTAACATTTTAATGTAACTTTCCTTCTAGGTAACAAAGAAAAAAGACTTTTGAAGAGTATTGTCTGGGAGACAGTCAAATGGCTGACAAGAAAACAACTGAAATATTTACCTTTCCATCTTATTAAGGAGACTTGATATCTGGGCTGCTGCTGTATTTATAAGAGCAGAGACATGAGAATTCCTTAACTGTATCTTACTTATAAGATACTCTCTGTAAGAAAATCTTCTATTCAGATGATATTTCTTGCTAGCTTGCAAAAAATCCATTAGCTCTTCAATGTCTCCCTACAGGAAAGAACATGAAAAAATATCTTTAAATAGATGTAATGCTAATTTCACCTAACACCTGTGGGTATCAAACCAGATTTGTTCATTAACAAAGGCAAAGTTAAAATATCACTACAAGTGAAAAACAATAAGCTTTTAACAACTTTATTCTAACGATCATGTCAAATGATTAGTTATTTTAATAAAACAAAATAAATAATGTGCTGAGCTTTTGGCCTGATTACCTCAATACTGTTTGTACTCTCATGAATAGTTAGTGCACCTCAAGTGTCCTGAGTTGACAGGTTGTTTGATCAGGTATCCACAATTAAACACACATGCAACCCTACCAGTGTTACTAGAACTGTTCCTGCTTACAGCTATCCACAGGCTGACAGGTCTTCTGGAACTGGGACCTGAACACAACTGTTCAGTAGCACCAGTAAGTGGCATATGTGCTCCTTTCTTTTTTTCCTCTCTTTTTATTTTACAATGTACCATATGATTATATAAATGTAGGGTAACATTTTTCAAAGGTGTCCAAATTGACTTCAAAGCCAATGATAACTCTAACACATATGTTCAGTACAGCGTAGGGAAGGCCAAGCCTGCTGCACAAAGGCTGGCTTAGAAGTTCCTCCTTCCAACAGTGGGGAACAGGAGGTGTTTAGACACCTACAAATGGGTCTGGCAGGAACCAGAGTCAGGCATACAATGGTCTACAGCAGACATTCTTCTACAATCAATTAACCAAGGCAAGGTCTGATAGTTACATGACCCATGTCTGAGCAGCCAAAACATTGTCAAAACCTTTTTCACTTGCCCTAGCTCTCTGAGCTGGCTGCTCAACTATTTGCACAGGTGCTTGTGGCATCTACCTCTGACAATGGCCCATGAGTAGCTTCTGTGTACTGAGACTGTGCATTAGGTTTTAGGAGTGGGCCTTACATCTTTTCACTTCTACTTTTCAGGTGTTTCTTTTTAACTTTCACCCTCAACCTGTAGGACCACAACAATCATATTCTTCCTCAACAAGCAGCCAGAAGAACAATTACCAGAATTTTTGTAATCTAGAGCACTAAATTTCAACAAAAGTGGGGGGAAAAAACAACCAAACAAAGCAATTGAAGAAACAATTCCAGCCATTCTGTTGCAAGAGGCTTAAAAGTAACTGAAAGCAAAACTACGGTCCTGAACATGCTCTTCATCCCTGGACCATGTGAAACAGATACTCAATCCCTCTAAGTACAAAACTATAGTATTTCAGACATGCCACAGTATCAATAACCTACATATTTGGACTGAGGGGGATTAGTACATCTGAATAATAAGTGATGCCTAGAGGAGTTTGAAAATGTGCATATGCTTCAATATACAGTTGTGTAAATGCTCAGACATGCATAAGGAAGGCATTATAATTTTTAAAATACTTTCTAAGAAAGTTAGCTATAAAAGTGACAACATTTATCCTGAAACATTTCTCAGAACTTACTGTACATTGTATTCTGCCATTAGATTAGGAATGGAGTTATCATCCTATTACCTGAATTTTAGAGTAACCTTCCACTAATGTTTTAGCTGCTTCCAGCTTCAGTTCTCCCTTTAAAGTAGCACTTGTTATCTGTGCAAAGAAGATAGTATGGAGCTCCTTTCTCTGGGTCACAGCCAGCTGTCTATAAGCCTTCGCAAAATATTCCTCCTGCTTTACCAGAAGCAACCTCTTCAGGCAGTCCTGCTCCAGACTGTGAAGTCTATCCAGAAGACTTCTGTATTCTACAGCAGGCTGCAGAGAAGAGAGAAATAAATATATCTGAAGTGATTTTCAGAATTCAACATGTTTTAAAGTATCAGTGCTATTATCTCATATATGTTTTATGCATTCAGGTTTGAATGAAGGCTAATATTAAATCAGGGTACACTTCCCAGAGTTTTCACCTGTTTGGAATGATGGGGTTGTACAGCTGTGAGTCTCTAAGACAGATACCACCTCCAAGGCATAATGAAGTCTTCTTAGAATTCAGAAGCCTTACTTAAGATAAATTACATAAAATGGCATGCAATTCAGCACAAAGACTATATATATTAAATTAATTACTTAGGTTTCAACAATTTGAAAATCCTATTAAAATTGAGTAGACTCATACAAGGCAAAACTGAAATAACAATAAGTGTAATTTAAAAAATAATATAAATTAGAAAAAAAAAAATCTATTCTACTACAAATATCTAAAAGGTCTTACTATTGGTGACCTGCTTTAACTACAGGTTTCTACAAATTAATCCAAGAGCATCATTTTAGAGTTATAACAATGGAATAAAATTGCAATTAATTTAAAAGCTTCCTTGCCAGAAATAGTTTCTCATAGTTCTCCAGTAAGACTTACACATTCATAGTTTTAATCTCAGATGGCATAAAGTCATTATAGAATCAAAACGTACACATCTCACAGAACAAGGAATGCTTTTTACGCTAGCAGAGCTACTGAACAGTTGCTTTGTCACTCCTGTCCTCAATTTCATACCAATTACCTTGAGGAGAACCATCTCCTGCCCCTCCTTCCCCATTCCCATGAACACACACTGCAGGCATCAAATAATTAACAAAAAAAGGAATATAAATTCTGTATTTTGGCTGAGCAGCGGAGGAGGTTATTGCTCCAGCTGTTTTTCACTGCCACCTCTTGGATGCCAGGATACACCTGCTGCCCAGGAGCACAGGTGTGAGCCAACCTCAGCTCCAGAATGTCCTCTTGGATCACATGTCATGGGAAGTACAAAACCAAGTCCTTCCACAGACAGAAAACTGAACAGCAAGATGTTAGTATACGGTAAATGGATCAGCACAAGTATTGGATTGGCCTTAATTGTTTGCTTGATTCCTGCCATTCAGGATTTCCACTATAAACAAGACTGAACCAACACCAATACATTTCGTAGAAAGAAAAGCCACTTTGCTGAAAGCATATTTAGTATGAGCTCACATATTGAGTTGCAGTCAGGCCCCTCTCTCTGCAAAGGAGCATTTATCTCAGTGAGGTTGATCTAAGTGTTAGACATCTAGTCTAGGCTCCTTCTATAACCAACAAAAGGAAAAAGACTTCTGCAGAGGACAATTCACCTAATCCTTAAGAAGATGTCCAGAAGTATCTCTTCCTTGCCATTTCTTTTGAATTTCTAGAACCTCTAGTTCATCATATGTATGTGCTACAGGTGTTGAAAGCTCCCTACAGACAGAATTTAAAATTCACCTGGAAACATCAAAGAAATTCAACTGACTCACTAGCCTTATGCCATCAGTTTTCTCTACACAATAGCCTGATAAAACACAGTTCTTCCTGAGAGCCTCAACATATTGGAATACCTTTGATGGGTAACACTCTGCAAAAAAACTTTTGTCAAAACTGCAATCATGAATTATAAAAGTTCTTAATTATGGGTATGTGATATGCAAATACCACTTGTGATCCAGAAGCAAAGTTGCATTTGCAAGTAACAAATTGCATATTTATTCCCACCAAGTCATCCTCTTAAAAGACAAGCATGAAACATTAACTGGGCCTCTTCACATTTTAAGCTTACAGAGATGAAATATTCAAAACTTATCAGAATCCTTTTCAGCCATGAAGTTGTTAAAATAATAATAAAAAAAAAAAAAAAGGTGAAGGAAATCAGTTTTATTGTAAACATTCAATATACTTGAAAAAAGACATGGAAGACTGGAGCATAACTTTGTACATGGGATGTTGGACTGGTGACCCAGGCTCTACTTCCAGCTAGTGACTATCCATGAAATTCTGGGTAATGATACTTACCCATTTGGACAGAACTCTTTGAATGAAAGTGACAGGCACAAGCAATAAGTTTTTGCTCTAAGCTTGTAAAGAATCATACTCTGACTTAAATTATTGATCTATTATCCAGAGGCTATTGCCAAAAGAAGTTCACTACCTGCCCTGCCTGAAATACAGATTGTTTTGTTTGCCTTCGCTCAGTTTGGAGGGAAATCAGCCTTTGGTTATGCTTATATTCTCAACTTCTTCAAAATAAGAACATAAATATTGGACACTTTTTACCTGATTGTAAGGTTTATGATGCAGTGAGTTTGTTGTGCCCTGAAAGTGCAAAGTACTTTACACAGTGTCTGGAGACCTCAGAAACTGCTGCAGTAAAATGTAGTAAATAAAAACACACCACTTTGCAACAGTTTAAGTGACTATAAAAAAACCCAAGAGAGTAACAACAACCCTTTGTTTTCAAGTATCACAGATTCCCTTGAGATAAATTCATTTTCTAGTGAAGTAAAAAAGTTTCTTAATAACAACTACTCTAATTATGACATCTGAATTTTTGAACATATTTAAACTGTAGATCTTTGTCTTTACTCTTCTAAGAGGGTAACTCAGCTGTTGTAGTCTAAAAGAGAAACCAACTAAACAAAACTACATATCATACAAAGTATCTTGATTTTATACCAGATTTACCTTTTCATTAATTTTCTTCATTAATTCCTCAGCCTCTTCCTTTGCAGCTCTTGCTTGTTGGCACTGAGCTTCCATTTTCTTCCTAGTTTCCAGATTACATTCAGCTGTTAAAGCCACCATCTTCCTTTCATATTCCTCTTGAATCTCTTTCTCCATTGCAAGAAACCGCTTTTGGAAAATAGAACTTATCTTCTTCTCCACATGAGGAAAGAGACTGTGACTTAAGACCATGTTCTTCAACATCATAGCAATGACTTCTTTACAAATCTGCGTTCGATATGTCTCCAGATCAGCATCTGCCCGTGTCAGGCTGGCAACCTCCAAGCTGTAGAAAGGTAATCAGGACTGTAAGGAATCACAGATTATAGGAAGTTTCTATTGGAAAACAAGGATATCTAGAGTTGTTCGATACTGGGTAATCAAATGGCAGTCAGAAAAGTGCAGGAATATTAGAGCATATGAGTTTACTAATCATGATAGTAATCATTTATTAAAAAGCAGGGTGAGTCAACTTCTAATACAGCGACTTTCATGAAATATGTCCATCCTTGCAATTCCATTTCAGACACAAAAAGTTTGTCTTTAATAAAACTCAAAAAATTTCCTCAGATAAAAGCCAATAGAAAAGTCCCCCATTCAAAAAACCAAACCAAACCAAAACCCACCATCTCTGCTGGGAAGCAGAAGTGGGTATCTGAATAGACTACAAATTTCACAAACTGTAAAATAGTTCTGAACTCACTGACCCATCTACACTGATACATCATTATTTCATGTCCTGTGCTGGTGTACTCCCTTCTCTGCAGGGAAGAGCAGACAGTTTGATTATGTGATGATACATATAAACTAAAATAGCTGATATCTGTCTCTCAAGAATTAATAGAGTTCTAGAAAAGAGATTAAAACCAGATGGAAATACAAGGGCTTTTATAAAATGTAATGAATGTCACATCGTATATGCATACATTCTCATGTATTTTAGAGTTAACTAAATTGGAGTTATAATTATTCTAGTTTCATATACTATGTAACTACTCTAAATTCTATGCATTTGCCATTCTGAACTGAATTTAATATTGGTAAATTAGGTGGGGTTTGCCCCTGCATGTCAAATTACATGACTACACAGCACTGTATGTTCCTGTGTATGGATTATATACACAAATTTCTTTGTGACCTACAAAACACATATTTAGGAGTTTAAATCCATTCCTTTTTTCACCTAGGCTAAATTATTGGTCTAACTTTTCCACAGACAAATCTTAGAATAAATTTCAAACACACAGTAAAGATCCTGACAAGACTTGCAAGAGAGTAGAATACTACATTCAGAATTATATATATCAAATCACGAAACCTAGAAATACTTCACCTTTTTGTCAAACTTTCCTTTACTTATATAAGTAAATAAACTTTAACTAAATCAGAAATATTACCATTGTTGCCCCTCCATTAACACATGACATGTATTTTCCCCATCTAGAAATCAAAGGGATGGAATTGTTTTCTTACAATGACTCAAACACTTGAAATATTTAGGAGACATTAGTTTAAACTGTGATAATCTATCACAAACAGGTTTTTTTGTTGCAGTCTTTCAAAACCACAGAAACACACTGGTGATGGCCACATTCATCTTGGTGATCTGCTGCAGGGCTGGTTGCTTGCAGCTACAAAACCTCCTCCATTTTACCCTCTCTTCCTTCCATACAGGAGCAGAAATTCCTGCAATTGAGCATCATGCACCTGAAATTTCTTCATAGTAATCTGAAGATTCTGTAAGAGCCAATATTTCTATAATGTTCCCAAGACAACACAACTATTCAGCTTCTCTGTGCTATGTACAGATGGACATTGCAGGACAACACCTGAAGGTACATGGCATTCTTGGGTGACATTCACATGCATTCCTGGTCCAGTGCCCCAGGGTGCTGATCTGCTCCCTCTGCTTGGGGAGAGTCCTTCTCACTTCAGAACAGCAGGGCAGACAGAGAGGACAGGTGATGGCAGGAAAAAAGTAGCAGGAAGCAACACAGCAAGTACTTTACATAAGCAGTGCAGATGTGCATTTTCTCTTAAGTAATTTTGTTTATAGTCCTTACACAGCCAGCTACTACCAAGCTGTTGGTTTATGACAACTTGATAAAAATGTTTCAGTGTTGTATAAATGCACTTAAATAAAAATAAGGATTTAGAAAATGGGAACTTTATGCTATAACACTTCCCTAATGACTGTCGGGCAGTGGTAAATATCTTCCCTACACAGATTCACCAATTCATTACTAGCTTGTAAAATCCAAGCCACTAGATTTATTTATCTGTTTTACTTCCTGCTTTAAGTTCAGCAGCTCTGATTACACTGAAGTCTATCTGTTTTCTGTGAGAAATATCTCATCCTGGTTTTCAAGCATCCCCTAACAGAGAACTAAACAACACTTTAATTAATTGTTCCACTAGATAACTTCTCTAAGACCTAAAAATGGTAACCTCATCTTCAGTTTGGATTTGACTAGTTTCAACTTCCAACTCTTTGTTTGTGGGAACAACAAGTTCCTTAGTATTTTTCTGCTCTTCATGCATGCACTGCTAGATGGTGATCCAAGTACCTACTAACCCTTTCTTACTGAGTTGTGAAATACTGAATTCCCCTTCTCTCTCCCTGGAAAGCAACACTTCACAGCTCTACCACACTGATATATACTTCATAACATATCATTTATTCCTTATCACAAAAACAGGTGCTTTTTTTTTTTTAAAGCATGCCTTAAAAGGCATTCTTCACCCACTTCCCTAATTGTTACTTTTCCAGTCCTCTGCAGCAGTGACCCCAAGAATAAAACAAAAAAAATGCCAAAACCAAACACCATCACATTTCCTATTATCTTTCCCTCAGTCTTCCCACAGCATTTCTTCCTATTTATTGCAAGTTATTATAGACTCAACTTGATTTCATTTTGAGCAAGATTCCCATGTTCTTTCTCATCCACAAGATGAGTACCCAAATACCCAAGTAACTCCACAGGATGCAGAATACAGGAGGAGCAATAGGA
>JAWWEU010000125.1:62603506-62649623 GCA_035583155.1 Acropternis orthonyx
TCTTTCTCATCCACAAGATGAGTACCCAAATACCCAAGTAACTCCACAGGATGCAGAATACAGGAGGAGCAATAGGAATAGTTCACCTGTTGCTGGTGTGTCAGCAAGTGAGTAATGAGGCTGATAAGATGTCAGGTGTGTTTAACAAGCAACTCTCACTCTTCATTTTGCTGACAGCACATCTGTGAGAAGGCAATGAAAGAGAAGAAGCACATGAACCGTTCCACCAACCCAAGGGTAACAGCATGGAGAAAAGTAATTATAAATTACGGCTCTCCCAGGTCACATCCTGGAAGACAGCAGGCAGACCATTACCTTTTTCAGTGGCAGCTGGAGAAAGGTTGTGTCTGTAAAAACTTGAAATCTACCTTCCATGTGATGTGCTCTGTTTCTGACCTGTGACGACCACACAGCAGCCAGCACGAGCAAGAGAAGCTCATCACATGCACCAGAAACCTTGCTTCAAGCTCTTACTCAAAATAGAGAGGTTGAGGGCAGGCCTAACATGCTGAATCAGTAAGTCTTGGTGTTTTAGATACCAGCTGTCACTACAACATGGAAATCCTGTACATATAATAAACGAAATGCTTTCATTTGGTTTAATTTAAGTCCATCAGAAGAACAATGTTTACAATCATCCAGATTAAATGTGCTATGTTTTGTGACACATAGAAAAAAAAATTCTAGCCTGACACTGTGTCTCCTCAAGGTACATTTAATAAGTTGCTTTAAATGCTCTGCACTCTGCCTGTTACAGCAATTGATGTTTAAAAGGTCTCAACTCACTTCCTGAGCATATTCACCATCATAGAAACATGAAAGCTAATGAAGTACAGGTAGCTGATGGCAACCTATTGATGAAAAAGATCAAAGCTCCTCTTGGACAAAGCATGCAGAAAAAGGTTGAGGACAGTGTAGAAGGTAGGTGGCACAAAAGGCAGGAAAGGTGAACAGGCACATAGAAAATGAAACTGCAAACAGCAAGTGTAAAGATTTTTCACTCACATGAAGAGGAAGAGGATATAAAGATCTGTCAGAGAAGACTCAGAAGGGCAGAATCCACAGAGAAGCAGAGAGAGTGCCTGGAGCAACAGATGTCCTCCACAGACCTAATAAAAGAATACAGGAAAGCAGCTAGGGTCAGGGGAGTGAATATAGTTAATTTAAAAAAAAATCCCAAAACACAACATACTGCCCCCCCCCAAAAAAAGGAAACTTCCCATTAACTACCAAGTAATTGTGCCTCTAAGTCTTGTTATTTAAATTACAGGCCCACAGAGGGAATTTTTAAACAGGAGAATTAATAGCTGCTGAATTTAACAGTCCCAAAAATAACTAATGGCTTTCAAACACATTTTTAAAACTATTTCTGAGTTCACAAAGATAAAAAACTACTGTGACCCAACTTTGTAAAGTCTAAAAGGGAGAGAAACATCAGGCAAATTCCCCTTCCGTGACATTTTCTCAACAAAACAGAAAAACCTGTCATTTTCCAAAGGTTCATCTCTCATCTGCCAATTAGTAGCATATGTATTACAACAGTATCCAGAGGAGACTGGAGCTCCATGGTAGCAGTTTCTGCAGAAGTATTGCTTTGTAATACACATGCTCCCGAAAAGCATGTAATTTAGGGCCATTTGTAGGACAGTTTGTCTCCACTGTTCCCACTGCAGCAATGACTCAGAGCCCCAGGGCACAGCAGCTTCACCAGCTCCGGATGGAGAGAGGAATGAAAACGGGGAAGGACAGACAGACAGACAAGTGCCCCCAGCTCAGTGGCACCCACTGTTACAGCCTGAGTCAGAGCAGCAAGTGTCCTGTACCCGCGGGGACAGTGACAATGGGACAGCTGCAGTGAGGAAGGAAAAAGGAGGACAAACCCCAGGTTATAGTCTGTGTTCCCTTGTCACACTTGAGAGAAGGGAAGATGGAGAAAGTGTCAGACAAGGAGAATCACAGAAACCGGTCCCTGCAGTGCCGGCGTTGGTAAGCAAATAAAGCCAGTTCAAGTATAATGGGCATCAGAGATCTTTGAAAGTTGCTGATGTGGTTTTTTTCCCCAACCATCCATTTATTGAGCGGCTAATAATACAATATTGGTAAGTTGGGCTGTGTTTTGTTTCCTGGGGTTTGTGTTTGTTGTTTTGTTGTTGTTGTTTTTTTTAAAGTACCGCGTCAAGGAGGACTCTCTGTGCAGCCCTGTAGCTTCCTCCCTTCAGCTTCTCCCTCCTTTTTTCCCCTCCTCTGCTTCCCATGCTCTCCTACTGGGTGCAATCTCAAGAGAGACTGCAAACACTTCGGGGCAGGAATTTACAGAGACTACAGCACAAGGTGCAAACCTTTGTTGGAGACCAAAATAGTGCTAAAGTAGAAGCAGAGATAACAGCGTGAGGTCTGAACAGCCACCAACAGCTACTGACTGCCCAAACCCAAATTCTTCAGTCCTCCCATGCCAGAGTAGGGTGTGCTGCCTTTCCCTGGTCTCTGCCTGCTGCCAGGCTGTGCTGGCAGAGGTCTGATCTGAAGGTGTCTGTGCTACACCAGTAGCTTGACTGGCCTGCAGCCAGCTCGGAGCTGGGGGAGTTCATCCGTCAGTCTGCAACACTTACACAGCCAAGCATAAACTCAGCACAGCTCACACATGAGCCTACAGAGAATACAAGACATCACATCAGTAAATGAAATTGCTAAGAGAGGTACATGACAATTACCTAAGGATGCTTTCACATGGATGAGTCACAGGTTAAGTTTAGCTTTCCAGAAGAGGTCAGAATGCTTACAAAACCAGAAATAGAATTCCTATGATATATAGCAAAAAAAAAAAAAAAAACCCAAAAAAACCCCAAACCCAACCACAAACAAACAAACAAACAAAAAAACCCTAAAAAATTGAAAAATATAATAAATTGAATGGAGATACCAGTAGCTCTTCCAAAAACAAAAAGATTCATGAAAACTTGATAGAAGTCTAAGCACTAGATTTGGCAGCAGTTTCACTATCAAATTCCTTTAATTCTCCACAGTAATATAAGGAGAGTAAAGGTATTTCAATTCTTAAATTATCTGTTTAGAAAATGTTTAAAAAATTCCATCATTTAAGAGGCTGAGAACCTCTGCTTTGCTTGCAGAAAATAAGAAATCTGATACACCAGTGATCTTCAGAAAATCATTTAAAAAAATACAGCTACCTGTAATACAGTGGTTGCTACAGAGCTCAGAAAGTGGTCCTTTCACTGAAAAACGACTATGCAAAAAGAGTGTAAGAAACACTCCAGTCCTGCTTCCAGTGAAATCATGCATTTTACCACTGATTTCAAAAGCACCAACTTCAGCCTGGATACAAACAAAAGTGTAAATAAATATTATGGCTATATGCATTATGCATTAATGCCTGAGGAGCTTCCAACTTTGCTGTGATCTATTCAGATTCTTTTGATGTACTCAGGCAGAGTAAGCATTCAGATGACAGAAATGGGAGGAGATATCAATCTTCTTTCAAAATGGTATGGAATAAAGCATCACTCACAGAACAGTTCTCAAAAGGAGACTCTTTTCTGGATGAGATAAATTATTCCGGGTGGACAGCAGAAATGACCCATATAATTCTGAACACTTCATAGTTAGCCAACATAAAAGAAAAGTGTTGTTTTTAGGATGAAAAAATATATATATTGGTTAATTTCAAATTACTTGCTTTCTTCAGTTCCCCTGTCTTTTAGGCTCCTATCACATATTAAGCATTTGAGCTTCTCTGATGGAAAAAAAAGTATAATTTACACACTTGTCAAGTTTATAACAGCATTCATAACATAGAACTACAGATGCAGGGTTTGGAGTTTATACCATGAGCATTCACTGCATCTTACTGTTATATCAATGTGATTATTTACAGTTGTATTCCTGCATAGTACACATTTCACAGAAACAGAGTACTAAATATGCTTTCCTGTCTAAAATTCCAAAATTTTAATTACACTTCTACAAAGTCACAAAACTCAGAAATTTAGCACCTCAATATTTTTTTTTTCACTAATAATGTAACTCTTTCTCAGCATTTTCTACATAGAAATATTGAAGTCTAGCTGCTATGGCAACATGATCATTTGTACCCCAACCCTAACAGTGTTCAAAGTCAGGATGGATAAGGCCTTGAGCAACCTGGTCTAGTGGGAGGTATCCCTGCCTATAGCAGGGAGGTTGGGACTAGATGATGCTTAAGGTCCCTTTGAACCCATTAACATTCTATGATTCTTACTTTCCATTTGAATTCAGGGTCAAAAAAAAAAGAATCACATCTGCTCCATAGAAAATCAAGTTAACATATACAGCAAGAAATTTAGACTTAGAAAGTAAAAGTGAACTTCTAATATTGTACTAAATTGCTTTTATTTTTCTGTCAGGGCTCTCTAGAGACAGTATAATCCTGTTCTCCAGTACACTGGCCTCAATGTCCTCTACCACAGGAAAAGATCAGCTGCAATGTACACATATTACTTACTCATTTCCCAAAAGAACTGGCAGTATATATTGTGTATCAGCAAAGAGCGGTTCAAGTTCAGCTAGAGCTTTGACAAACTCAAGGAAGCATAGCTGTACAAAATGAAGACTAAAAAGAAAAGTTGTAGTAGTGGAAAGCCATCTAAAGAAGTTAAGCTGCTTTTAACATATCTATATCTTCTGAGACTATGAGCATGGTTAAACCTCATCACATTGGACACAAACCCAAATTGTCAGCTCTCTTCATACTCAGTTCTAGACATGTAGAAAAAGAGACCCACATTTTGGAACATGATCTTCCAGTGTGCAAGTCAAATATTCAAATCATATAGCTTCCCCTCATTAGCATTGATTGCCCATGGGCCGATATTCAGTAATATAC
The DNA here is from genome assembly GCA_035583155.1 of Acropternis orthonyx. Lineage (NCBI taxonomy): Eukaryota > Metazoa > Chordata > Aves > Passeriformes > Rhinocryptidae > Acropternis > Acropternis orthonyx. The sequence goes on from JAWWEU010000125.1 coordinate 62,608,386, forward strand.
ACAGCAAGGAATCCACTGAGAATAAAAGCCAAGCTATTTTGCTACATAATGTTCATCAAGCATACAGCTTATTAAGGCAAAACTCACAAAATGAGTAACCAAGAAGCTTCCTTATGAAACATTAAAAGTATGTTTTTTTTCTCTAGCCAATCCTCCTGACACCGCAGAACATCTACACTCCAAAGCTGTCCCTGTCCGTAAATATTGAACACATGCTCCTGATGTATCTGCTAAATGATTTGGCACTGTCACTTCTTAAAAGACAACACAGCTTTATTTTACAAAGAAGACAAAAACATCCCATGACTCTAACTTTTCTGAGTGTTTTTCTTTTTCATATCTACACAAAAGGATGAAACTGGAATGATTCCAACAATGTTTACTATGACAGCGAAATTTGAAAAGAATGTATAAATTATGTTGGCAAACTTATATGTGTGTCATGTAAGCAAAAACAAAACATACCTGCACCGAAACATGCAGAAGAAATTATCAAACTAGCATACAAGCAGGATGTTGGCTGGCTGAAAATATCTGATCAAAACCTCTCTAACAAGAGTCCCTATTTTTTTGCTTCCCAAAATAATAATTAAAAAAAACTATTACGATGCTAAAATTTGTATTGATATATATATCTGACACAAAAAAATTATGCTCAACATACAGGCCCAGTACTTATCATCAATATACTGCCATTCCTCTGACACAAAACAAACCTCATTCCTTACTGCAAGCCCAAATATTCTGTTGGGTGTTACTAATGTAATAAAATAAAATGCAACATTGGTGATATACTGCTTGTGACCACAGTTAGTAAAATGACAACATTTCACTCAAGCACAGAATTAATTCAAATTCACTGTAATTATTCATTAATAACTTACAAGCGCACCATTTTTCTTTTGCCCATTATGTTTTAAAAATTACTATCCATAAAGCAGGTAATTCAGTAACAAGAATAATTATTTCGTTCTGGTTTTAGCCTAGATTGCTGTCATAGAAGCTCCTGAGGCAACTGTAATATTTTACCTTTGTCTTTGGAATCAGCTAAAAACCTGGATAGTACTAGACTAAAATGAAACTTTAAAGGAATACAGGTAGTGGTTGATCTGAGCCCGTTACAGTAATGTCTATCACGATTTCAATCATTTTTCTTAGCAGGAATCACTGTAACTGGATACCTTTGGGGTCTCTCTACTATCCTCATCCTGGAAGAAGGAAAAGATCGCTCAGAAAGTGAAGAAGGTTAGTGAGTGTTTGCTAATGGGCACGCACTCAATTCCCTGAATGCTCTACCTACTTAGAGGTAAAGAAAATAGAAACTGTGAGGAAAGAAAAGGAAGGAAGAGACATATGCACAAGTTTTATAAGAATATTAAAATCTTTAGCCTCTGGATACATACCTGAACTAAGATATGAATCCTATTTTATAGGTTTAGAAATAATCCTGTTATAAAAATAACCCTATTCAAAGGTTTGTAAGAATATTTACCTTTCTAATTCACAATGTATCTGACAATAGTCCAGGCTATTTTTTTTCCAACCTAGATAGATACTAACTATCCCTGAAATAAATTAATACGAAAGGGATTTAAAAAAATGTTTGATCCTGTTCTTCTTAATATTCACATAATGATTTTCAGGATAAGTCTTCTCAAAGCCTGAGTTGCTATACAGTTATAAAAGCAAGAACCAATGTCCAATGGACAGAGATAAGTACCCAATTATCAAGGAAAGGCAGGAAATAATAATGCTGTTAGTTACCCTTTTAGAAAGAAAATTACATCCGTGGTCCTGTAACTTTTCAGCTTCTACAGATTTTATACTTGCATAATACTGCCTTTCACCTCACTTACTAGGAGCTAATGGTAAGACTGAATAAACAACATCTGCCTGTCCTCACATCAGACCTTTTCATCAAATTCAGCTGAAGAACAGATGACCTTTAACAACAGTTAAAGTCAAACAGCCCTGACTAGACTTTCAACAATATCAAGAGAATTTGCCTGCTCTACCAAGAGGTCCCACCAATTACAGGTACATGGTATCTTTCTGGTAACACTACAAACTGTCACACCCTAGACTCCAGGTATTTCCAAAATACACTGCTGAACAGTAATGCTGGCACCCAGCAGGGGTTCTCTTTTCTAGGACAAAAACCACCTATTTGAAAGCAGAATACAACATTTCAACATTTCCTTGCACACAGAACAGCTTCTCCTTACTTAGTGAACCACAGAGACAAAACTAGATGTTCATTTGAATTGGAAATATTGTATGTCTAAGGTCTAGATAGAGTTGTGACTTCTACCAGTGAATTAATATGAAATGATGATTTTCAGTTCCCATAGATGGCTGTTTAAAACAGTTCAAAAGACTAAAGCAGTGCAGTAATATGTGCAAACAGACACTATAAAAAATAATAAAAGAGAGATAATAAAGACATATTCAAAGATTTGGCTGATGATAAATGTAATAAATGTGATGTAATAACAGTGAATTCTTACTCTTCTAAAGCTTGAAGCATGTTCCCAGGTTCTTCAAAGGCCAGAATATCGATGATTTGGTCATTCATAATTATATCTTCACTAAACAGATCACCTGAATTAAACTGAGAATGCTCTGGTTTGTGATTTTGGCTGAGTTCATGCTGTACCTCCTAAAAAACAAAAACAAAAAACAAAAAAAAGTTTCAGATTATTAAAAAAAATTACAATGAGTAATTGATCTCACTTTGATGCAGTTTCACTCTGCGTGAGAAGGTCACTACTTATCAAATTGTGGAGCTGGAAAGGGTATAAAGAGGTTGTGCAATTCAGATACGTATCTGATATCAAATACATGATTTTTGTTTCAGGCTGATCTTTTTTAGTATATAACTGATCAGGAACACAAATGAAGAAATGAATGGAGGACACAGAACACTTGAGAAAGTTGCTGAGGGAGTTATTTTCCACTATGAACTTTCTAGGTAATCTACTTAAAAATTGCCATGGTATACAAATTATATATGGTAAGATTACAGTATTATGAGATGAACAACAAGAAAAAATAATCCTATGTGTAATAGAAGTCACTCAGTTTGCAGAGACACCCTGAAGACTGGGGGTTAATAAAATTACTATACAAAAAACCCACTATAAATATCTGATGTGAGGACCAAGCCAGACCTTTTTTACTACTTCATTATCACACTTTCTTCTGTAAAAGGAAACAAGTCACATCCTTTTCATTTAAAGAGATTAACTTTCTAGACCTATATTAAGTAAAACATTGATGGTGTAATTTTCAACCACAGAAAAAAAGACTGCAAGTGATTTGTGAGCTATTCTGATCAGACCAGAGGGATGAGAGATCCACCACCATCTGGGCAGATAAGAGGTTCAACTCTCTCAGCACACCTGTCTTAAAAGGACTGCTCCAACCATGGTAATACTCTGAGGTCTCTAGCTCCCTCCTGCTGAAGTTGCTCTACTTTACATAAATACAAGAACAATTAAGAGAAGCAAGGGCTGGATTTGGGCCAACTTGATTAATATTTATCAGAGTCTGTATTTTCTCTTCCATTCCAGTATGTACTGAAATACTTTCTCCAAACTGGCACACCAAAAACACTCTATCTCCAAACCCGTCTGTTTTGCTTAATCACTCAAGAGATTAAGGCACATCCAATGAACTAAGAAACCAAAATTCAAATCCCCTTTCCTGATTATCAGAGGAAGAATATGAAAGGAAATTAATAGTCAAAGGGTAATTTTCTTCCAATCTAGAACTAACATGTAAGTACTGACAGCAGTTGTTTCGATCAGGTTATCATTCTTACACTCACCTCGAAATCTGACTGTGCAAAAGTTTAGAGGTTGTAGAGATTACATTACTTGTGAACTAAATCCATCACTTGGTGGCTTTTTATTTATCTTCAAAAACTCTTCAGACACTGTCTTAGCTAGCAAGTAATATCATCAGATATGATCGATGAAAAAAATTAAATAAACCCTCTCAGACAGTATGACTCACCTGGTTTTTACTACAGAAACTCCATTTTAATATTTGGGTTCGGTAAATGATGAGAAAAACAGCACATGTCAATACAAGGGAAACAAAAAAAGCAATGAAGAACCCTGAGGCAGTGATGGCATGGCTGTACAAAATCTGAAATTAAAAGATCATATCATTAAAACTGCATTAAAAATACATTTTAAATACATATAAAGATCATAACTGTAATTTGAAGATTATAACTGTAAGCAACATAGTAAATTATTTTTAAATTGCTTCCCACAACTTCAGAGTTTATCAGCATTACGTTATAATCACTCATTTGGATGAATATTTTCAAACAAAAGCATATTTTCCATAGGTTTCAAAGTCAGCATGGTTTGTTACATTCAAAATTCCTGTCTAACTCTAAGGAACAGAACTTCTGCAGATTGAATTTTACTTGCTGTGACTTTTGGGCATCCAGTACTTAACAGCCTGTTTTCCAAAGTAATCAAACTCAGAATTCTAAGTCTTTCTGAAATTTATGCCTCTTGACGTTGCTCAGAGGCTCTGAAAAGCCAGTCAGATGCTGGCTGCTTTTAATTAATGGCCATTTCTTGATTCAATAAAACTGAGTGAATACCACAGGGAAAAAACACTAATGTGAGTTCAGAATATACATGTAACTGACAGTTCACAAACCACTCAATCTGTGTGCACCCTTGCAGTTCTTGCATTAGCCTGAGTCAGAAAAGAGTAGCAGGAGCACCGGAACAATAAGCCAGAGAACAACTTTGTAGGCCTTTCAGTTTAGCTCTTAACTTAATTTTTAAATTGAATTGCATTAAAAATTAATGTTTACTTCATGCTCCACGTAGCAAAAGTTAATTCAGTGTTTGTTTAGTTCTGTGACATCTATGGATGAAAAACATAGCACAGCTATTAGTATAATGTTTCACCACAAACTAATTACTCTGCTGGGGCTAGGAACTGTAAATAATTAACATGCTGCTTGCAAGCTGGACTGGGTCATCTCTTGGAGCAGAAACCTGACAACATTCCATGGAGTCAGTGTAATTCTGCATAGGAAGCAATAATCAAACATGGTCCTCAATTTGAAAAAGGTTTATTTCAATTTAACAAATTTTATCTTTTACTGCCTATTTTTTTTTCTCTCTGATGTTTTTGTACACTGATAAGCTGTCATATCTCTAACTGAAAGGAACTGCTTCAGGTCAGAGTTTGTTGTTTCACAGGTTCAGCTTCTCAAAGCTCCTAGAGCTGCTCAGCACTCGTTGTTTTCAACCTGTTTGCAGCCGAATTAGGCAATGATGTCAGTATCAAGGAGATCATCAAGACATTAATACAGGGCACTATTTCACAGTTCCAAGAAGATTCACAGTTTACTTCACAGAACTGTACACTTAGAATCAAAAATTGCTCTAACTGACAGAGGTATGCTGAAGTTTCTTCACATGATTTGGTTTTTTACACTTAAAGAACATGGGCTCTGGAAGGACAGTCCATGTCATTGGGGAGGCTGTAAAGCCCAGCAGGAGAACACACCTGGTGCTTAATGCCCTCTGAAAGCACCACAGAGGACGGTGCAGGGCAGGTGCCAGAGCCCCGGCTCAACTCAGAACCACTGTTGGCTCTGTAGGTCGACCTTGAAAACACTGACACACCAAGAAGCCTCAAAAGCCATTCCCTAAGCTAACTTCTGAAGCCATCCCAATAGTGGGAAGAAGCACTACAAACTCAAGTTTCTTTCTTAAACTGCTGTGCTCTCACTGCACTGTACAATTCTGAGGGAAGCAAGGCTCGTAAAAATCAAATAGAAGTAATTATCATCTATCCCATGCAATACGCTTAGATGGGAGAGCTTCCCTTTGTCCTTTTCACTACAGCTTTGCATTCAGCATCAAACACAGCCAGCCAAGGGCAGTAATCACAGCCCCGGAAGTGCCACAGGAAGACATCTGGCACAGACACTCAGATGAACAGTGATATTTTTTTCATAACTCACAAAATTACCTTGTCACAGGCAACCAAACACTTTCTTCCAGCAGCACAGAAGAGAAATCCACAGGGTTTGTAAAACAATTGTACAGTGCAGTGAGAGCAACAACAGCAGCGAAGTGTTCAAGCAAGCATGTGAGAGCTGACGGGACCAACTTGGCATGGCACTGCCTTGACTATGTAATTAATTCTTCTCTTTTCCATCCCCAAAGTCAACATTTAGTATCCACTTAGTCACATGTGTGTGTTGGCTTTAACATAGCCATGTGATTTTTAATAAATAAATCTGAGACAGAGAGCATTTATGACAGCTGAAGATATGAATTAAATACAATACATTACACCTTTTTCAGCTGATCCCAATTTCCTTGCACAAACTGATTTAATTCTGAAACCATTCTGGCTACAGTCCAAAGCCTAATATTATGCATGTGAAATTTGGTGTGTTCCATAATTTCTAAGCTTTAGCTTTTTTTTCAAAAATTTACAGTATTTTCCATACACCTTTACCACACATTTTAATTACAAAATCTATTCATTTACTAAGTTCAAATGCAGCTGAGTTAATTTTACCCACCTATGGAATGGTCCCCAAGAACTTTCTGAGGCCTAACTATTAAGTTCAAGTTGGGAAAAAACCAAACACACTAAAAAAGTCTTATATATAGTAACAGATTGTAGGGATTTTCACGGTCGATTGAGACCAATACACCTTACAGTCTTAGCTTAGACATCACCGGCTGCTGCAGATGGATTCACACTGAACATAACAGAAAACCACTCATAAAGCTATATTTTTAACCCAGTCAGCTACTGCATGGCTTACACTTCTAAGAATAGAGTTTCCAAAAGGTACATTCATGGGAATTCCTTGGTTATCGCTTAGCTATACAAATGTCCAATCTTTTTAAGTATTACTAGATCTTTATCCAGGAACAATGAGTTCTCTGGCTTATGTAGAGTTTTACTTTATATCATGTTTAATTATGGCTTTCATTTTAAGAGAATGTGTACTTAATCTTCTAGTAAGAGAAAGCCAAGTCCAGACATATCTATTACAATAATGGAAGCTGAGAAGGCAGAGCTCCCCAGCAGAAGAGAATACTGGAACAAGAAGCCCCTACACACAGTCTGCAAACACACTACTTATTCTAAAAGTGGGGAGAAATTCATGGGACAGGCTTATGGAAGGAATGAGTGGTCTAGTCCTCAGGACCTATTCAGGCAAACCCCATCCACGTGAACTTTAGATTTCAAACAACACAACTGTGGCAAAAACATTCCAAAGTGAAAAAAACCTATTTTTTCCTGTCTGAACACAAAGAATCCCAGTGCTCTTGCCAACCAAGCCACGGCCCTTTCAAAAATGACCGCTTGGAACAGCAGCCTGTCAAGGTAATGAGTGGCTGGGGGAGGAAAATAAGTTTCTGAACAAGCTGGTGAAGAGATTAACAATGAAACTGATGATTATCTAGAATAATAACGCTGTTTGCCACCATCAATGTAATTTTGAAGGTTTATTTGATCTCTTAAAAGCCCCATTAATTCATAAGCCAAGAACAGAAAGTCATATTGAAAGAATGACTAGTTAAAAATGAAAGGCAAACATAAACTTTGCCACTCTTACTGCAGTTTTATTTCTCAGGCTTGTGTATCAGCATCACACAAAAGCTCTTTCTCAACAGCTGGAGGATAACTAACCCATTTGGAAAGGTAAAAATCTTTCTCATGGTGACTAGACACAGGAGTAAGTGAGCAATATTCCTCATCAGAGTTTTCTGTGTCTGGACAATTCCTCAAATGAAAAAACATGGCAAGTAATATAATGACATTTTTAGATTTTCCATACTGAATATTGCTATTTTAAGACAAAATAAGACTCCTTATATTGAGTACTGTTTTCTTTCTCTTAAAATCTGAGAAGACAGAGCTTGTGTATGACTAACAGCCAATAGCTGAGTTATGAGATGTAAGTACTTAAGTACATCCTTAGCTCCTGGGATTTTGTTTAGATTGTCCAGAAGTATAAGCAGGAGAGTCAACATAATACTAATCACAGAATGTACCTTGGTCTTTTCTTCTTCAGTTATGGTGAATGATGCTGTCAACGATACGAGATGTGTTTTATTCTGAGAGATATAAAAAATATCACCTGTATTAAAAAAGAGCAGACAAATAGCCCACAGTCTCTAGAAAAGGCTTTCCTAAGATAAGCTATAATTCTCATTAAGCTTAAAGCTGAGATAAAGCTGATATGAAAATGCAGCGTACTTAGGGGTAACATTAAGAGACATGGAAGCAGCTGCTCTGTGGGATACAGGTACTCAGTGTGTACAGTATTACATTTTTCTGTGCCTAAAAATCTGGGGTTGACTGAAGAGGAGCAATAGTTGCCCAGAAGAGGAGCCATGGTCAGTGCATATGTCTCTACTGTTAACATTCCCTGTTTGAAGTAATCCTCTCTACCACTCTCATGCACACTGGACATTTTCTCCTCCAAAACAAAGGAGATACGGCAGTTGAAAAGAAAATGAAAACCACAGAAAAGCTATCACAAGTCATATTTAAGAACTGGAAAATTTTACTTTGGCAGAAACCACTTGTCCTGTGTCCTACTCAAAACTAGGCTAACTCCAGCATTAGACCAACTGTCTCAGAGCCTGGTGCAACTGAGTTGCAAAAATCAGCAAGGATGGAGATTTCACAGCTTCTCTGAAAAATCTCTATCAGAGCTTCAAAACTCTCATACTAAAAAAGCATCTTTCTTATGAGCAAGGAGGTTTTCCTTTGCTGCAATTTGTGTTTTGGTTAAATGAAATTATTTTAAAATAAAAATACAGCAAAACTTTCAATCTCTCATAGACTACAAGAATAGACACTTAAGTAATGTGGGGGACACTTATTTCCAGGATACATAGATCAAATGGAAACAAATATAAAAAGTAGGGAAAAAAAAAAGCTACCAGACAATACACAAACTTACTTTACTTAAGGAGGTCTGTGAGCTCCTAAACTGTGGAGAATAACTCATGTTTATAGATGTTTATATTTCTGAATATTATAAAATACTTATAAATTAACAGTAAACACTCTGAAGTTTTTCAAAAAACTTAATTTCATTATATGCTGGCCTCATTGCTTAGGCAGACAACAACCACCTTGGAGACTGGTTTTTACACAAAAACTGTGAAGAGCAGAATAAAATTGTGAAGTAAATACCTGTGATGAACTCCTGAAAGTCAGCTTTGCAGGCAGTGTCAAGACCCTGCCATCCCACATTTCTTTTGCATCAAGAAGTGCAGAGTAGTTGATTGCAAAGTGTTCTCCACCTGTTAAACCAGAGGAAAAAAAGCCAATCGTGTAGATTAAGCAGGTGAGGTACATCTGCCAGTGCTTCAATAGTGGCCTCTAAGTAAGTGTGCCTGCATTTTCTTACACAGAACAGTAGCTACACTGACTTGTAAACAACCCAGTACAGTTGTACATCTTTTTTGGTACAAGAAGACAGGGTCAAATCTCTGAAGAGCTGAGTACCCAGATGAGCTCAGCTGCAGTTACAGATGTCTGCCAAATTTGAAAAGAAAGTTCAATATGAATAAACCATTTGAGGAGCTTTTCAGGTTCCCCTTTACACTGTGCTTTCTTGCCAGCAAAAGTGTTCTCCTAGGAACCAAGCTGCAATAAACTTGGAACACAGACTTCAAGGGAATTCAGCAGAGGAGGCAGCCAGAGCCCACCAGCATATTCCAGAAAGGAGGGATATGGATAGATTTCCCCTATCTGAGGAAAATTTCTCAAAGATCCCTGGGGAAGCCTTGGCACAGCACTGGAGCTTTTCCCTTCTGGTACACAGCAGATGTCCCACATCCAGAGTACAGTTCACAGCCAGGTGAGCCCACCAACATCCTTCATATCTGCTGCCTCTAAGAACTCAAGTAAATTTGGACCAGGATCTGGAAACTGCATTAAATGATGCCTCCAAGCTACTGAAAAGCATAATTTTTTGATACTAAAACTCAACATGACATATTTAAAAGATTATGGCTAACCTTCAGCATGACAGTACATAGTCCACTGCAGGCATAGCGCTTCTGTCCAGCACTAGTGGTAAGGTATTGGCTGACTTTAGGATTAACACAGTAACGACCAAACCTCAAACTATGCAGAAATCTGTTCTGCTGGATTTTCTTCCACTTCAGTATATTTCACGCTGATTTGTACAACGTATATGTGCTGGAGAAGCTAGCTTCAGTTCCAGATTCACTAATTATAACTAAATTAAATATGGCTCCAACTAGATCAGCTCTGCAAACCATTTTTCTATTCTTTCTCAGGACCACTGTTTCTTGGGAAAGTGCCTGCAGTTCCCTGAACCAGCAGTTCCCTGATGTTTTCAGTAAGTCCAGCCCTGTAATCAGTACCGCTACTCACACCGTTGTTATTACAAATGGAGCCTGGCTATTCCTTTGCGATCAGACAGCAGCCCCAAGTCTAGTTATTTCCTTTTTCTATTTGGAAATCTTTTACCATAAAACAATCATAACCATAGATTCTTCAATCATGAACAGGTATCAGTGAACACTTCTGAAGCTTCAAGAGAAATATCATGACCCTCAAAAGCAAGCTGCAAATTTTTGATGTGCTTGTGCTTAAAAAAAAAGAACTTGAAGAAATCAAGAAAGGTAAAATTTTACGCATGTGCACTGAGCCGATGGCTACCAAAGGAACAGATTGACATCAAGACTGGAGTAGGTTTATCTCTCTATTACTTGCTTTGACTTTATAATTTGCTCAGTTTGGAGAGAACAGATACTGAGAAGAGCTGCCTTATTTCTGATGAATCATCTCTACCCTGCTTCCACAGCCTTTTGCAATTCCAATGCACCTCACTATCTCAGCAAGCCAACCTGCCACACTTGGCTAACGAAGGCTGAAAATATTATTAAAATGGCTTGTGCAGAAGCTTTTAAAAATATCCAAAATGAACAAATACTATCATAAAAAATGCTTTCATTCTGATGGCAGCAACTTTTTATGGAGTACAGGGGCTCACTTCTGTGCCTGGGAGATTGGAAGAAGTTCATATGTGGGAGTCAAAATGTGAGTTAACAGAGTTCGAAACTGCAGCTCAAAACCTTTCCCAGTTTTTCACCTCTATTAACTGATAATCAAAGAATTTAAACCACCATAAATTAATAAATATTGTGATTTGAACAGATGCTCTTCCACATGTGTAGTCAGGGGTACTTCCCTGCAGATTTTGTTACCTTGCAAGAATTTTTTCCTGTACATTTGTATGCCATCTGTGGTCTTATTCCCACTGCTTTTTTGAATGTGTAGACCAGTGATGTTGTCCAGGAGGATAAGATCTGTAACGTTTGTTGAGAGCAATGTGTTGGTGTTATTAATCACGAGTGTAATGTATGCAGTTTGAGGGTCATGCTCAACATCCACCTGAAAACAGAAATATTAGTATTAATGGTGCAAAACAGCTGTATATGGATCTTAACTGCAAAATTCATAGTCTTGATTACAACTAAAACTTCAGTATATGTGGAAACTTATTTTCTGAAGGCATTCTGAGTGACCTGCAAATGAAACTACACTCAGTTTGATCTCAAGCTCCCACAGAGATTTTAATCTTTGGTATGTCAAGCTGTTGCTTGGAGACAAAATAGCAGAAAGCCAGAAGTTGGAAACCCAGCTCATGCAGAACCAGAAATGTAATCAAGAATCTAAGTATGCCCATGATACCTCAGACAACACAAAACTGGATCATAACTTTATAACCACAGCACAGAAGATTCTTAACTCTGAAGGTTTGTACCATGAGGATATTTCTTTTTCAAGCTTCCCTCACTGCAGATTCATTCTCTCCATGCAGTTTTGGTCTCTATTTCCCTTTTCTTCACAGCAGCCCGACTCTTTGAAGGATGTTGTCTGCCTTGACTCACCCTTCCCACCTAAGGGCAGATGGAGCCACCAGTGGACTTGGGAGTTCATGGCTCTGCTTCCAGTTAGTGGCAAAGGTCATAAGCTATTCACCAATCTCTAGCAACACACAATCATGTGATTTTATTTATTTATTCTATTAAACCCATAAGTCTTAGTGAGCAATTATACCCTCTAAATGAAATTACTTTGAGCAGAGTTGCTCTCACCTTCCAAACTTCTTTCCCCTGTATGCTGGTTTTAGCTGGGACACAGTAAATTTTCTTCACAGCAGCTGGTACAGGGCTGTGTTTTGGATTTGTGCTGAACACAGGGTTGATACCTAGCAGGGCTTACACAGAGCCATGGCCTTTTCTGCTTTCTATACTGTCAGGCTGGCAAGGAAGTTGGGGGTACATGGGAAGCTGGGAGGAGACACAGCCAGGACAGGTGACCCCAACTGACCAAAGGGATATTCCAGACCATATGACATCATGCTCAGTGTATGAAGTGGGGGAAAGAAGGAGGAAGGGAGGATGTTTGGAGTGATGGTGTTTGTCTTCACAAGTCACTGTTCTGTGTGCTGGGGCCCTGCTCTCCTGGAGACAGCTGAACACCTGCCTGCCCCTGGGAAGCAGTGAATTCTTTGTTTTGCTTTGCTTGTGTGCATGGGTTTTACTTTCCTTACTAAACTTTATCTCAACCCACAAGGTTTCCAGTTCTTACTCTTCCGATTCTCTCCCCAGTCCTGCTGGCGGGCAGTGAGTGAGCAGCTGTGTGGTATTTTCATCTCCAGCTGGAGTTAAACCAGGACACTCTATAACTTGTATTAAACCAGAATTGTCTAAATGTTTATGAGGTCTCTAATAATATGGTGACCTATAGTATAGCCATGATGGTTTATGAGGCTTCTAATAATGACACTAAATTAACACTTCCTTAACTGATGGAATTACGATTCAGGTCAAACCTTTCTCATTTTAGATCTTCCTTTTTAGGAAATGTTTACACTGTATCTGGACACCAGTAAATATAAATAATAAAGCAGTCCCCAGAGAAATGAGTTCTAAAACCAGAGTTCATGGCAGCCATAGGGTTTGATGTATGTAGCTGGGATTTCACTGTACACCACTGATCTCTACATTTCATACTAACTCATTAGAGAACCACATTATAGTTTTAAAATTACTTATGAATCAAGGAGAAGAAATAGTTTAATGAAATTATTATTGTTTAGGCTGCATTATTCTAGTTAAGTGGCAACCCCCCAACTATTTATTGTACTAGATGCTGCAAACAATGTATAAAAATGTATGTATTCATGCACATACAAAAATAGCTTTAATTACACTTGTGAGGAAATCATTACCAATGTCATATATTTGTATATCATGAATTATACCCAACATTTTTGAGACTTAAAATCATCAAATACTAAAAACATGATACATTTTGGGCAGATTTTGTCTCTCCTAATTTCTGAACTGGCCATAATGCAGTCAACATGCCTTTCAACCTTTCATCTGCAATCACAAAGGCTAGAAATTTGCTGTAAAAAGCACAAACAAAATGAAACAAGAAAAGAAAGTCTCCAAGACATAAAGAAAATTCAAATCCACAAAGCAGAGACCCTAACCCCACCACAAAAACAGAAAAACACACCTTGAAAGATTCAAGGTTCAAACTGCACAAGTTGTTAATACTGTATATTATGCTCCACAGTAAGCATAGATGGACTTCTGCAGACAAATGGCACCAGCAAAAGAGGGAGCTGGAGAAACAGGAAAACAGAAAAACATTTTCCTCCCTTCATTTTCACATACCTTTCTCTTGCTATTCTGTGAGCAGAGTGAAAAATGAGAATTTCAGTATCTCTTCCTGTGCTTCTAATCAGGCACAAATGTATTCCTTTACATTTGGGGAGAGGAGATGTGAATAGTAATTTGTATAAGCTTCTAGGTAAAATAGACAGAGAAAGTAGCATGTGTATATTCCCAGGCAGGTGGGGTATATGGCAGCATGAATCCTCTCCTTCTCCTCAGCAGGAGGTTTAATGCACAATCCCACACACTGTTCATTCTTTTAGTTTTTCATTTAATAAAATTCTTAATTTAGGGATTAAACAAAGCAACCTTTCAGAGGAATTTCAATCACACTGCCTATCTCCTACCACAATCTTCCTCAGGTGGCCAAAAGACCGCATTTGTTACATTTCTGATGAATATTAAATACAGGGTTGGCATTCTTTGTTTTTGACTGGCTGTCAGAGTTAAGCTAAATTGCAGAGGGGTTGAAAGCAGCAGATGAGAATCAAGCAACAGGTAAGCTCTTAGGTTTGACTGCTCCTAGAAAGAACTCCTCCACAGAGCACTGCCACTGGGATCAGCGACTACTGGGTATCTTCTTAAAGTTGCTCCTCTAAGTTTGCCTGAAGATGTTTTTTTCTTGCTTTTGGAGAAGATGGCTATACTGCCAACCTTCTACAGGAACCAAACCCAATCGCAGCAACTGATGATGCATAAGCACCTACTCTCTGCTTTCCTCTCTGCTGCTCAAGTGTACCATGTGTGTCATCACCCCCTGCAAGAGATGTCACTTCAGGTACCTGGGAGAGTGGAGTAAAGGCTATGGACACAACAGGAGAAACAGAGGAGGAAGTAATTGCTATGGAAGTTGAAAGGAATGAAGGATTGTTGTCAGGAATAAGTTAGAACAACTGGAAGCAGAAAAGGAGGGGAAAAAGAAAGAAGGCTTATAGAATCTTTGATAATCTCCAATGCACAAATGTTTATGAGATCATGAAACAAGACAGGTAAAAGTATTAAAAGACAAAAACTTAAATTTAAATATTTACTTCTGCTCTGCTAAAGATTACTGTCATTGTGAAGGACTATTACAGAGAAGTTCATGTCATACTATGGAATGAAGCTCTTAAAGAAGCACATTTCTGAAAAGAAGGAAGAGAGTGAGTATTGGAAGCATAGGTAAAATTTAAACACCACAGTTTCAATAAGGGTATTTCTGCAACAAGATGTTGGAAAAATCCTGGTTCCAAGAATTAAACATATGACACCTCCGTGCTCTGAGGAGCCACTCATGGTAGGAGGAAGAAAATGTGCAAAATTCACTATCTTCCATTTAAAACAGCTAACGACCACCATATGGTCAGTCTGTCTCTTAGCATGAAAGCATCTGTTCAGATGAATTAGGATTGAAGTAAATGGTAAGGTAAGCCAAGGAAAATAAAATGAACTGCAGTTGAAGGTGGAAGACAATCACATATAATTATATAGTTTTCAGTAATGTACAAATAATAACACTGCAAAATTATTTTCTGCTAATCCTAGCATGCACAACAGATGACCTTTGATGTTGTATGGCAGGATTTTGCAATTTTTCATGAGCCTGTGTAAGGCTGTGTTGTGAACAGCAGAAAAAAACCAACATGCAACTGTCTCAAACTCTGTTTCTGAGAGGCTCTGGTATAAAAATTGGGAATTTACAGCCAGAAAAGCAAAACATTTTGTGTTACTGCTTCTTATGTCTGAAATGCTCACTATTCAGCCTCAATATTTATGGCATGAAATAACATGAAAGGTAATTAGTGCCATGAGATGTGATACATATTCATTCTTCTCTATGCAAATGATCTGGTGTAGGTTACAATGTCACTTCTTCTGTACTGGTTACTGAACCCACTACTCTCACATGCAGCACTTCAGTGGCTGACTTCAGATTAGTCTTAAAGTTGGATGCGCTTTCTCTCTCCAAGGGACAGGTAAGACGAACTGTCTGTAACTATAAACATTCAGTCTTGCTTCATCCAGTAAAAAAGAAAAGGGGAAAAAAACTACAGGGAAAAAAATAAGAAAGAAAGGAAAAGTCACAGTCTAGGCACGCCTATCAACCTATGCCACATAAAGTAAAAATAAAATGGAAGGTTAAAACGTTTCTTAGAGCAGGGAGGTCTTTGCTCTTCATAAGCATTTACACAAGCCAAATGAAACTTTTGCATTAAATACTGTGCTGTAGCTGAGTCCCACTGAATATGCAGACTATGACACAATGGCTTTTCCATGGCTGCGTGGGAGGATGCCCAAAGACACAATGGGCTTCACGGGGCTCAGTGCCTCATCCTTTGAAAGAAGTCCATACTTGACACAGGTAGGGCATCCGTGGTTGGGCCAGGAGAGTATCTCAGAATGCTTATCTCATCCTGTAAAATTTGTCTCTATCTCTACCCAGCCTTGTGGCTGATTATTCTAGAGTTCATTAGGATTTGCCCATTTAAACGTTTACAAATTCACAGTGAGGTTTTTCTTTGATCACAACCTAAAATCCCCTAGAGCCTGAGAGATTTCACTGACTTCTGTTTGGAATCAGCATTGCAAAACTGTGCCTCTTACAGAGGGCGTGATCATCTTAACATCAAAATGCACATACTTCCAAATACTCAGCATGGGCACCGCTTTGTTCACACTTCTGAAAGGACACTTGGGTACAAACTGCTTACCAAATTAACATGACAAATGTAAGAGAACTTACCATACCACATTTCTGAAGGGTTATTCCAAATTCAGAAGACACTGATATATTGGACACATCTTCAGTCTATGAAGAAAGGGAGAAAGTCTACACAGTGTATGAAAAAACTATAATTCTTCAACTCTTATGTAAATAATGACATTATAAAAGAAAAATTAAAGGTACTAATCACTTTCAAATTTAAGAGTTTTGTTATCCCAAAAGTTAATCTTTTTTTCTAGTCCACATTTTTAGGAATTGCTTATTCCCACAAGAATCTTAATTTATATATTCATCTTTAGACTGTTACAGTTGCCTAACAAAATACACTATGCACAGAGTTCATCAGACTACACAGATCATTTTAATTACCAGATGTCTATTAGAAGTTACTCAGCAACCACATAGCTGTATCTGTCACAGTAATTCTTTGGAAGTCTCACAACTACTTAAGTGTTGCTAAAGTCAACTCAAATGAACATAATCACCTGAGACAGAATTAGAAATATACCAATTAGACAGAAAAGTTGCAACGACATTCACTGTTTACAGAATTGCTACAATCCTTATAAGTACTAAAAGCGGCAAATCATCTTTTACTGACCAGCTGGTGGTTCACATCAGACTCTCGTTTGAATAAAGTCTTCTTTGTCCATGAGGGTATCAAGGCAAACAGTGAATGGCTCCACTGGTTGTCCGAGGCTGCAGAAGTCAGGAGCCAGTGAGGGGTTTTGCTTGCCTGAATGTCCAGAGGGAAGGGCACAGCTGAAAACCAAGGCAACACTCAGCATTAGAATAAAGCTAACTCCTGTGGGGGAGCCGTGTGGTGCAGATTCCACTGAGTGATGGGGCTCATGGTCCCTGACTCTCTGTGCACACAGTGACCAGCATGCTCTCTCTTAAAGCACCCAAAATCCTTACAGACAACAGAGACTGAGGCCAAACAGGAAACAGACAGGATTTGCCCCACAAAACCCAGCAGGAGTTCGAACAAACCTGCCAAGGGAACATTCATATACCCCACAGACAGAAAACTCCTTGCCATTTAAATGTAAAGCATCTAATGCATGAAATAAAAGGTTTCAGCTTTAAAACAACTGTTAATATTCTCAATACAAAGATATTTTCAGCAAAGCATAAATAATTGAAACACTCTACAACGTGAGGGGCCTCAGTGCTAAAGGTGTTCCGCTTCAGAGATGCAGTCTGCCAATTAAGCATTGACTATGCCAATACATATTCAGAACTGAAATACTTCTCAGTTGAAAAGTACATTTCAGTCACATTTCAGCTGAATTCAAGTGCCATCAAATCAAATGTTACTCAATTTAGTCATCAGCAATAGAAATGCTACCTTATACTCTTAAGGTTTTACGAAAGATTAGTCAATGATATCACACAAAATAACTGGCATAGTTTTGAAATCACATCACTTTGAACTACCAAAGGAAAAGCACCTATGACATCAGTGAAAGCAACTTATACTGAAAATCAATAACATGCTAAATTGTCAAAAGGTAAAGCTGCTGAATTAAGATGACTGGAAAATTTCAAAATTATAGCTATCTGGGTTCAAAGAAGCTACTATTTGCATTGTTTACCTGATAGTTCTCATTTTTACTTATTTTTAAAGATCATATTTTAATCATCAATTTGTATTAATATGAACAAAAACTCTCAATGAAAAGTAAATATTTTTGTCAAATTACTTCTTTCCACTAAAAAACTATTATATAGTAATGAAATACAAAAAGCTGAAGACACTGAAATCTCATTAATATGAGAAGGAGCATTTTTTTAAAAGCCCCTGCTTTGTTGGAAGAACAATATAGAGAAATACTATTAGCTGCAAATAGAAAAGGCATGCACAGTGCATTCAGCATTGGACTCTTTTAAAAAGAGCCTTAAAACATCGATGCACATGAATCACTGAGAATAGTTCTGTTAACATAATGAATGAAATACAATCGTGCTGCTCACAGAACCCAGGTGGACACGTGCACCTTGGGGAGCTTCCCTGTCTTCCCATGCTGGAACAGTTTGGTTCTCATTTAGGAGGGAGTAGGGAGTAGTTAATATTGGACAAAATTGTTGATATATGGGCCAGGAAAGGCTAATGTTTATATTTTATTATCAGTTTTAATTCACTTTTCTAAGTTTTACTTAAACCACTGTTAAGGAATATAACAGACTTGGTCTACTTTAGGAACTGTAGAAATAACATGGCAAACTTGGTGAGAACACAAATATGTATAATTACAATACCAAATGCCTACGTATATTTGGTGTGGGAATTTTGTCAGGATAGTCATGCATGATATATTTCTATTTCAAGACGAAGCAACAGCCCAAATCACTCAGGATGACACCAGTGTTGAATTCTCAGTGCAGTACAGACCTGCTAGCTACCAAAAATCTGAGCCCACCTGGCCATGGCACTCCCCAGCAGATCAAGTATCATACTATATCCCACCTCCAATGGCTCTAAACATGTTTTTGACTACTGAATCAAGCCTCTTTGCAGTTTTGTATACATATTTTCAAACACTGAAAAAGAATAATTTTATATATGCTGTGTCACATATTAATGCAATTGTCACCCCATTTCTGTGAAGGTGGAGCACCAATTCTCCTTTTTGTTCTTGCCAGACTAGAGGAAATGCATGCTCCTTTACAGAAAAGAGAAAACCTGAACGAGGACATGGAATTTCTTTGTATGGCTTTATGAGAGTCAGAAGTCAAAACAGCAAAATGTATGAACAGAGTTGAGCAACTACTACCTTTAACATGCTTCTTATTCAGCAGATAGTTTACTTCTGAATTCCTCCTGATGAGGACCGTCAGCCAACAAGAAGTTGGTAACGGCTTCATAAAATATTTTTTGTTCTTGTGCCCTGTGTACCATAACACCTCCATCAGCACACCCAACTGCACCTTTCATGTGACAGCAAATCCTGATGCTCCCCCTCTGGAAGGTATCAAGTCCACAGTAACCAGTTTAATTAACTGATCGTGTTCCTTGACTCTGAGTAAATCTCTGAATTACTAATTATATGGATGAGTTAGTTTTCAGACTGTGCTTTGTCATCACTTACAATCCCAAGATAATGTGCCCAGCTCCCAGCAGAAGTCTCCAGGCATGTTATTTGGCTGCTTCATCATCAGTAATTGAAGGTTAGGGATTTTGCAGATTTTTAACATAATGTTAAGCAGCCTCAACATTGACAATGATGACAAGGATGTTTCTGCAAATCCATTTGTATCTTCTCAGCACTCAGTGGAAGGTTTTGTTTAAATAAATTTAACTAGTATGACAAGTGTCCATACAGCTACCTTTCTCCAGCATTTTTCTCATTTGTCCTATTAATTTTTAACAATATAGGCTGCTCTGTAATACCCTGGTTTCCTTGACACTAAAGCAGCACTTTTATACAGCATTGTTTTTTCTAGTACTGACCGTCAGTTAAATAACTTTTTCCTGATCCACACATATTTAACTGTCACTAGAACGGCTGACCTACAAGAGCATAACTGCTTTTTAACATAACTTGCTGCATACTCCTAACATCAACACAATATAATTGTATCTATCAATTCACCCGCTGTCTCTTTCCAGGTAAGTTCCTAGATGGACTGTACATGGCTGATGACTGCTTGAAAAGCTGGGCGCTGCATATCTGAGAACGGACAGTACAGACATAACACATTCTGTGGTTTTCACATATACTCTAGATTTCTGTTCTGAATTGTTTGTTTGCTTTTTGGGTTTTTTAAAAGAGAAATAGATTCATGGAGCTTGAAAAATACTAACACTTGAGTAGGAAGCACTGAGCTTTCCTTTGGATACCATGTTGCTCAGAAGTGCAAACAGTTTCTATGGTGACACAGTCAGCGTCCCTTCAGAGGTGCATCCCAGTTCGGACAGTGACTCTGAGGTCTCCTTGTTCCTTTCATTCTTTTCTTCTTACAGCTTCAATCTTTCCCATTTTTCGGGTTGTTTTCAGAAAAGCCATTACCAAGGCTGTACAGTCTTCACTTTCCTTAGTTTCTAAATGGAAACTATTCCTACTTCTTTTCTAAAGAAAAGCTTTGCAAAGCAGGGGAACAGTTTCAGCTTTATACAGAGCTCAAAGGGGTCCCTCTCAGCTGGGCTTGCCAGGCTGCCACCAGGCATTCCTGGACTACAATGCCTCAGGCCAAAACATTTCCCAGTGAGCAAAGTAGCAGAGCATGAGTCTTAACCCGAGGCTTTCCTGCAAACATCTCCAAAGATGCCAAGTGAAACAGTTCATCAAAGAAAGGAATTAATTTCACTTTCTTTTGAGATGTGAGACAATATCGCCACCTTTAATAAGCAATTTTGTTTTGTTTTTCTTAATAAAAAATTCCACATTTTTACAATGTATTATCAAGTTGTTGAACATTTTATCTTTCTTTTAATTAGCACATTAGTAAAATGTTCTCCCACGACTTAATCCTACATAAATCCAATATAAACAGACATGCCAGACATGCCTTAAACTGCACATTCCTAGTTAATTACCAGTGCTGGTAGGTCAACTTTGTATTGAATTACAAAATGAAAACATGAAAATAAATATTAATCTTGCTGGAACAGCTGGAAGATTGGTGTAACATTTTAGCAGTCATGTTACTGTAGCATTTACTCAGTCCCACATAGGCACAGTGCCACCACCATGTGAAACGACAAACGCACAGTTGATCAGAACAGTCTCAGCTAAATAATGTTCCATTTTCTCTGCTGTTCCCCCTAAGTAGTTATCTGCCACTCCAGCTTTGAACACTATTGCTTTGCGTGGTGACCTCTTGCTCCTTTGGGCCTCCAGCCACTACACACAAGGCACAGGCAATACACTTGGGAAGGAGAGCTCCCCACTCCCAGCCCTCACTGCGCTCACTTGGTGCTCAGGGTGTGCAAATACGGAGGATCCCACCTGGTACAAAACGCACCTACTGCGTGGAGAGTGTGACAGCAGTGGCTCTCTACTCATACACACTGAGGGCAAGGAAGATGGGTATCTAAGAAAAGAAATTGTCCCATTTGTGGTCACCATACTGTCCTTTGCTAAGAGACTAGGTCTGCGTAAGGACACAGACCTGTCACAACACAAGCCTTTACCACTGAGCTGAACAGGCCAAGTCCTAAACATGTTTGTGGCACAGATAGCCCACCATTAGAAGGGTGTGTATAACATCGTGATAGAAGTTAAGGTGAAGGTTATTCTTGGCTATGGCAATTAAACAGGAGGATAGAAAAGTCTTAAAATGGGTTTGCAGCAAACACTTCACCATGTCTTTAAGGCTCCTGCACCTTTACAGCCCATCCTAACCTGCCAAATTACAGTAGGAAAGTGAAGACTCTGACGTGAAATGTCAAGTTCAGAATTAAAAATTACCTGACATTGTGAGGAAGAAAAGCAATATAACTGACATCCATTCTAATTCATAGCTCTCAAGGGCTGAATTTCAATTAGGATTCATTTGCTCTCCCCCCGCAAATTTATCAGCAAAGCTTTAATCAACTTTGCTTTATTTCAGTGGGGAAGAAAGGAGTTAAATATACAGTATTTTTGTTGTTGTTGTTCTAAATTACTCCCTGTCTTGAAAACCATTCAGGATACAAGATCCAATTTGAAGTCCTTTCAATTACACACAACAATGAACAAGCAAAGGTAGCAATTTGCTGTATTTCAGTTTTGAATGTTGCCATTAGCTTTCCTTGTTACAATGTCAAAGAAACTATACGCATCAACAAGATAACACAAATTTAGTTTCCAGGTCTGTTTTCAGTAAGTCAGAGCAGATTCAAACATAACTCTCAAAAATCCACTGTGTTTCCCTATCATGGAAATACTGTGGGGTTGTTTTTCTCATCTTATCCAGAAACAACTCAAAAAAGCTTCCAACAGTAACACTGAGATCACTGTGCTGTCATAAACCATTTCACACTTTAGCACACTGCCAGCTTCAATGACAAAGGTTCTATGCAGAAGTTTCCATCTCTCTGCTTTAATCAAGAACGTCTTCAGTACAATGACTCTCGTTCTCTGATTAGGTAAATCACTAAAAACTCTTTAAGTATGTTAAAATTATGTTTATTAGAATGGGACAATTCTCCATTATAAAATCAAGCATATAATCCAGTGTTTGTAGTAACCCCTCATTTAACACATATATTTACCTACTAACAAAATGCCAGTTTCACAGAAATATAGAATCATTTAGGTTGGAAAAGACCCTTAATTTTAAGTCCAATCATAAACCTAAGATGGCCAAGTCCACCACTAAACCATGTCCCTAAGTGCTACATCTCCACATCTTTTAAATACCTCCAGGGATGGCATGGTGACTCAACCACTTCCCTGGGCAGCCTTTTCCAATGCTTGATAACCTCCTTTCAGGCAGTTGTATAGAGTGATTAAGGTCCCCCCTTCAGGCTCCTTCTCTCCAGGCTAAACACCCCCAGACTCCTCAGTTGCTCCTCATAAGACTCATTCTCCAGACCATTCACCAAGTTCACTGCCTTTCTCTGGACATCTTCCAACACCTCAAGGTCTTTCTTGTGAGAGGCCCAAAACTGAAGACAGGATTCAAGCTGTAACCTCACCAGTGTCCAGTTCAAAGCGACACCACTTCCCTAGTCCTACCACACTATTTTAGCCATTAACAAAAAGGCACTGCATGTCAAAATCTTCAACTCTTTCTTTAGTTCCAAAAGGTTCTTCTGACACGTAAAACTGCATGCATTTCCTCTCTCAGTGGACAATACTTGAATAATTTGCAACACATCAGAAAGCAACATGCACACAGAAGAGATTACATTGAATAAATACTGAAAAAAAACAAACAAGAAAGCTCAGCAAATATGAATTGTTTGCTTTCATATTTAAATTAATATACTCATTTGTGAATTAGCAATGGCACAGGGCAAAGAAATTAGAGGTATCTCACTAGATGGCTGCTTCGAAGTGTGTAATTTCTTGGCAAATACATGTCATGAAATCATCTCTTGGGCAACTGCAGTGATAAGGGGGTTTATTTCAGACATTGTGTTGCCCTGTTAATGGGCTATATGATGATGTTGTAACATTTCAGGGTGCTCATCCTACCAGTCTTGAGAGAGGCAGAACACTATTTATAATACACATATGAGGAAAAGAAAGACTAGAGACTCAGAGATATTAAGTGATTTGTTCAAATTTACAAATAGCCTGTGGCAGTCAGCCCTCAGACACAACTCCAAGCTGTCAGGGACTTCTTGAAGTATCAGAGTACCCTATTTCGATCAGATTAGACAACTACCACTGGAGATGCGCAATGTACCTGAGATCACTGACAAAAATACTTGATATCCACTGTAAAGAAGGTTAGTATCCCAGCAATACTTCCAGACCCACTATAAGATTTTAACAACTTGATGGAGGACAAAGTGTATTAGTTGTTGTAATTGCAGAGGTCTTTGAAAACAGCTTCAAGAGTAGGTATTGCAGCAACAATGTTAGTAAATACACAAAGGTTAAGTTAGCTCCTGAAAAGGAACAAGGTCTTGATGAGCTTTAAGTAATATGGGTTTTTCACAACTCTGCAGCAACCCCTGGACATCAGAGGGTGCTCCTCTACACCATTATGTCCAGTGAGGAAAAATGGCTCCTCCTGAAAATGATTCAGAGCAGCGTACAAACTAAAGCCTTTTCACAGGGGCTTTATTCTGGGTGAGCTCTATAGGGAACCTAGAGCATCCTTGTTCCTAACTTCTGAGCAAATGTTCCTCTGTGGCTCAAGATCTAGAGTCCCCTCACTGGTGACAGCAGGCCACCAGGGCAAAGTTGCAGTCTCCCGCTCACCTTTACACCCATGCCCTGTGAGTCCTTGAACTCCCACAATACAGAAAAGAGAGCAAACAGTTACATACCTGCCATTCCTAGGTATCCCATCTCTTTCTGAAGCCATATATTATCTTTAATAACCTAGAAGAGAGCAATTATAAAAAAAACCAATTTTCATAAATATCTAGTAATAAACTTTTATGCTGAATTTATGCTTCACAGTTACACAGAACCCTATCCCACAAAGCCTTGAGTTTCACAAAATTAACCACCAGAAGAGACACAACACAGCTCGAGAGGTCTCCCACACCTTGTTAAGCAGTATGAGGCTCTGCTTCCCAATGTGGCCATGCACACTTGGAGCTCAAATTTTACTTACACTTCATGTTATCAGGATGAGTCTCTGCACTACAGTGGAGCCCAAGGGTTTGCTATTAGTTTGTTCTTATTAAATAATCTTTCTCTGCCATTTTCAAAGGCATATTTGAGGACACAGGAAAACGTGACTACTAGGAGTCAGCAGGAATGTGTCCTTATTACATGATCGAGTCTACTGACATTACACTCATTTTTCCTCTGGAGCATTACATGGAGCCTTTCAAAGGGACCACACGCTAAAAACTGCAGCTTGCAAGGCAATCTGCGCCAGCCTCCTGCCTGTGCCCAGACCACAGAGATTGCTACAGAAATCACAGCTCTAAAATGTCAGTAAAAGAAACCGGTGCTTTTAAGGATTGTTACTGCCCAGTGTTTTGATCAGGATGTAGTATTCCTACAAGCAAGTTTTCATTTAACAAAAATGCTTCCTTGCAGGAGATAATACAGAGTTTGGAATGTCGGCTGATTAGCAAGGACCTAACTCTGCCGAGTGACATGACCCACACTTGCTGTTTCTGTTTGCTACCAAGCTCTGCATGTGAGTAATGTCAAGTGCTGACTTACGTCAACACCACTGTTACAGTACAGCAAGTTAGAGGCAATTTTCTTCTTTGCCTGCCCAGGGAAGCCATCACTTTGATTATTACTAGAGCTGTAACTTTAGTTAACCTTGTATGAAAACATTTCTCACTTCACAAAGAGCACTTTCCCTCAGCATAACAGAAAATGTAAGGTATCTCACAAACTTGGATGCACCAGGAATGCTGGGTTTTAAGTTGTGATGGGTTTGATAAACCCCAAAAAACTCAGATTAAGGCTTTAGTATAGTTCTTCAGCAAGCCTCAGTTTTGGGCCATGGGGCTCTCCGTAGATTCAGAGGGACAGGTATCACCTGACTTAAGTAACCAACTAGCTATTTCATATCATATGACATCAAGTTAAGTATAAAACCAGTGGAGACGTGTTCTCCTCCCTTTCTTTTCTCCTGGTGTGTGCTGTAAGAGGACATGCTGTGAAGCTCTAAGCGATAGGTCTTGCGGTTCCCTTGAGCAGCTTTGGTCTTTAGGAAGTAAATACTTTTGTTTTGTCTGGGGTTGCTCTTTCCCTCTCTTTGCTGGGTGTTCTTCCTGGGAAACATCTTTAGGGGTGTGTTTTTCTGTGGGTCTGAGTGGTGGAATCTGTGTGTTGTTGGGAGGGAAGTTTCTGGTAAAGTTATTTTTGGTTTTTCTTTTATATTTGTACATATATGTATTGTAAATTTGTGTAAATATATATATATATATATAAATAAAAGCTTTTAGGTTTTAAGGTTTTTTTCCCTCACTCCTTTGTTGAGACTCCGCGTGGCTCTGGGGGGCTTGGCATTTTGTCAAGGTCAAAACCAAAACGTAAGTGAACACTGCTCTGGAAAACACATAAAACACATCCATACAGGATTGGAGGCAATTCTTACAAAGGAGAAAGAAAAGACATGGACAGAAACACAACCAGGTACATGTAGCACACTCTGAGCAGCTCTGCGACACAGCCCTGGGAGAGCCCAGGAACTGAGTTCTTCATTTCAGGCTATTTCCAAACACCTTGTTGTACTGTTCTCCCTGCACTCCAAAATTCTTGTACACAAGTTGAGTTATGGTAAAGTTCTCTAATGCCATTATTGGTTTCTTTTTATTGGTTGAACAACCTGTATGACCATTAATTTTAAGCAGCCAAGCACCTCAAGAACACAGAAAGAACAGGAAATTCCAGTGGCAAGCTTAGACAAAAAATTGTGTGATGGATATATACCTATCTGTATCTATGCATTTCCATATATGCATATGGATATGCAGCAACAGAAATCACACAAAAAGGGAATCAACCTTTGTCAGATATTTCTAGAGCAGTCTAGACGCCTATCATTAAGGAAACGTGAACCAGTACACTGAACTGATGAAATGACATCAGTTTAAAACACTGATAAAAATATAAAACACCAATACAATGGTCTTTTACATTAAATGAAATGTTGTTTATAAATATAAATATCAAATATTACTCTCATGCATTGTAACAGCATATACATGAATGTGAATGTTAAGTGTCAAGAGTTGCAGTGTAAATGAACCTGTAACAAAAGCAGACAGTGGTCTAAGCATGCATAAAGACATGCAGAAAATGTGGCTTTCTAGCTAAAAAGCTTTACTTCTTACTTCCTAGGAAATCAGCGCACATATGGCTCCCGAGTTCCACAGGCTCCAGGCATTCATTCCTAAGTGGTTTTACAACAGCTGATGCACAAAAACTCATGTTTGTATGTCCCTGTGCAACAACTACAAATCACACAACAGCACTCCTTGTTTTTGCTTCTGCTATATATGACACTCAGATAGTTCTCCGTAGTCTGCACTGGAAAATATAGCCTGGGTATTCCGCACAAGTCTTCCACTCTGCTGCAGAGAGAATCCATAAAACCCGAGGGCACCACCAGGGGCTCTGCATTAGCAAATAGTGCCAATTCCATGGGCCACATCATGCTTCAAAAGTAATTAATTTAATGCAGTAATACTGTCAACAGATATATTCCCAAGTTCTACACTAATTTATTCTTCTGGCAGAATAAGTTGGCATATTGTTTGTTTGTTTTCATTTTACTGCAATACTATTTCCACTTGATTAGTCTTTCTGTAATCCCACCACAAACTATCATTTGTGACGCCCTCTACCCCACACTGTGCACAGTCTCAGCTATTCTCCACATGGGCAACAGAAAACGCTCAACATATTTTGAGATGGCTTGACAGACACAAATCTAGATAAGGAGAAAGAACAAAACATAGAAGTCACATCCTAAAAGCCAGTGGTCCTTCCCATAGGGGGCTGATAGGAGTGGGCAGCGGTTCTGTGACTAAACACCAAGGGCCTTTGTTCAGAAGCACAGTGAAGCAGAGACAGAATGACAGAACTGGCAGGGACCTCTGGAGATCATCCAGTCCAAACCCCCCCTGCCAAGGCAGGGTCACCTAGAGCAGGTTACACAGGAACACATCCAGGTGGGTTTTGAATGTCTCCAGAGAGAGACTCAACGACCTCCCCGGGGCAGCCTGTCCCAGTGCTCTGCCATCCTCAGTGTAAAGATTGTCATGTTGAGGTGAAACTTCTCGTTTTAATTTGTGGCCATTGCTCCTCAGCCTATTGCTGCACATCACCAAAAACAGTCTGGCACCATCCCCCTGGCACCTATCTTTGAGGTATTTACATGCAGTTATGAGATTGCCTCTCAGTCTTCTCTTCTCTACACTAACAGGCCCAGCTCCCGCAGTCCCTCCTCCCAGAGAGATGCTCTAGGCCCCTATTCATGTTCGCGGCCCTCCGCCGGACCTTCTCCAGCAGCTCCTTGTCTTTCCCGTAGTGGGCAGGTCTGCTGCCCCACCGGGCCGACCCGGGGCAGCTTGTCGGGCCCGAGCGGGCCCAGCAGGGAGTCCGCTGCCCGAGCACGCCCTCGGTGCTGCCCTCAGAGGTGGCCCGCACACCTTCCCCGGGGCCCGCACACCCTCCCCGGGCCCCGCACACCCTCCCGGCCGCGGGCACAGCGCTCACCGCCGCCCTTACCTCCGCCGCGAGGGGCCGTGCAGGCGCGGAGGGCCCGCCGGGGAGCAGCGCCAGCAGCAGCCCGGCCAGTGGCCACCGCATGCCGGCGGGGGGACACCCTGCGGGGGGACACCCTGCGGGCCTCACCCGCCTTCGCTGCCCGCCATCCGTCTCCTCCCACCGCGGGCCCTGCCCCCCGCTCGGTGCGGGCCCGGCGCGATGGCGGCGGGCGGGGGCTGCCTGCGGGCCGTGGGGCTGCAGTTCTGGGCCTCGGCCCTGCCCGCCCCGCTGGCCCCCGCCGTGCTGCTGGGGCTGCTCCTCGGGGCCGCCGCCGCCGCCCTGCTCTGCCGCTGCAAGCTCGGGCCGCGCCGGCCCCCACAGGTACCGGGGGGAGCGGGGCCCACAGCCCGGGGCGCCGGGAGGGGTTTGCCGAGGCTCGGAGGGCGGCAGGCCCCGGGGGGCGCCCTAATTCCTGACACACGCCCGCTGGAAGGGGTTGTGCTGCTTCATTTCAAAACAAGCTGGCTCAAAAAGGAGGCCGGTGTAAGAGTCTGTGAGTCCCGAGTGCTGCCCCGTGGCCTGTGATCGCCGCCGCTTCGTGCGCGGGGCTGTGCGGCTTTTTGGGGGTAATGGGAGATGGACCCGGCTGGCAGAAGCTTTTTGAGATAATTGAAAAGAAACAAAGGTTTCCACCCTCAACCAGTAATCTTGTTTCCAAAGCGTTGTACAGACTTTTCCTAAGTTCATTTTACGCTTTAGCACTGTTGCACATACACATATTAGTACGAACCCACAGCAATAACTTTGCACTGAGGGTGCACACGTGGATACCTGAGAAATAAGGGAGCCCGAACGTAGCTCACAGTTTGCTTGATGCCAGACTAACAGGGTTTTCTAAAGTGTGTGGTTTTGTTAAACAACATACTTGCTTTTCTAAAGTTCTAAGTAATGCAGTGAATGGTTCCTGGCTCTTTATTACATAAAATGTTTGTTTGGACCAAAAAATTGCAGAGACAGCCCAAACATGCAGAACCACTACCGGGCAGATATATTTTCTGAGAATTGTTATCAATTTGTGCTTCTTTCTCCCGTCACATTTAGTCCCAGGTCATGTTGGATTGACTGGATGTAGCAATTGTTGTTGCTAGCACCGCTGGGAAATTTTGAGCCCCTCAGAGTGTTCTGCCAGCCTGCAGTGGGTGGGACTGGCTTGGTTTTTCACCACACTTTTTTTGAGCTATAGCAGCTCTGCTCCGTGTGTGCATCTGCTCGTGTTGATCGTCATTAAACATGGCATAGGAGACAAATTCTCTTGCTCCCAACTGCTTTTAAGTTGGAGGTTTGAGACTCTGAAGCCATATTTCAGATTACTAATGGAGGCACTTCAAATGCTGGATCAATGCATCCTGTGTGAGTGCAGCCTTTCTGATTCAATTGCTCATTTTCCCTGCCTTAATAGGTGTATCTTTATTGTACTGCCACTACCAACTCAAATGTAGCTGTGTACAATTTTATCCTTTATGTCATATATGTCAATAGGGAATAGAAACTCTCAGTTTTCTCTGGCCTGGATCTTCAGATACATTTAGATGTTTAAATGCCATTAAAATCAATGCTCCCTCTGTAAAAGTGTTATTTATTTTGAAAGAAAAATAAACCACCTGCTGGTGCATTGCAGGGTGGGCAGGTTGTATCCTATGGGTTCGATTGCCCAAATTGAACAGGGTTACCATAGGACATTCATTTTTCATACTGGCTGCCCCATCGATGTGTGGAGCAAGCAGTGTGTGTGTATGGCAGGTACTGAATGGCAAGTATTTCAGCCTTCTGTGTCCAAAGGAAAAGCAGGGATATCTTCCTTGAGTATGCCATGTCCCATCCCAAGCAGCTGAATTATCCTTAGAGCGGGAGCTGAGCAAGCACCTGGCATCTCAAGCAGCTTTAAGCACCACAATA
Organism: Acropternis orthonyx; assembly: GCA_035583155.1. Taxonomy (NCBI): domain Eukaryota; kingdom Metazoa; phylum Chordata; class Aves; order Passeriformes; family Rhinocryptidae; genus Acropternis; species Acropternis orthonyx. The sequence continues at coordinate 62,638,592 of JAWWEU010000125.1, forward strand.
AGCCACCAACATTTGTCACTCAGCCCTAATTACTCCCTGTTTTATAGATCTCTGCCTGAATCTGGGACCTGGATGCATGCACTTAAGTGGTTTGTTGATCCGTACATAGGATGCACTGGCTTGGTTTTGAGAAGAAACCTTTACCATGGTAACAAATGAGGGAGACTGGAGCTGTTCTTTTGTCAAACAGATTTTTAGGAACCAGCATTTGGAGTTCACCACATTTTAGAGACTAACCGAAGAATATAATCTGAATTGTTCCACAGTCTAAGTCCCAGAGAGGTGAGAGAAGAAAGTTCATGAGGAATTAAAAATATTCAAAGGCTGGGCTGTTCTCTGTATTCTGAGAAAATAGCCTACTTTGCATACCAAGTGGCCAAATAATTTAAGGAGAATCTTTCCGTAAGACAGTGACATGCACAGTGGATGCAGCTGTGTCATTAGACTACATCAGAAAGCAGTCAGTGGATTGAAAACTTGAAAAATAATTTTAAAAGGAGTCAAGGTAGCATGGCTTCCATCTTTTCCTTCACTAGAAGTAATCCTTCCAGTGTTGTGTTTGGAGGCATTGACTAATAGTAGTAGTATTTTTTGATCTATATAGTGCATAGAGAAGATCATGTGTAGGAAGAGGTTTCATTCCCATACCATCAGTATCCCTACCAGTGGCTTTCTGTGTTTGGGAAGTGAGACCAGTGATACAAGCTACTTTTGGGGAAGCAAGATGGTGAATGTTTTCTGGTGGTTGTTTCTCCATGACAGGAACGTTCTCACACATAAAACTTAATTTAGGAAGTTTTCCTCATAGCAGAAAGTGTTCTCTTCATTGCTGATAATTGTAGGCAATTTTAGTTATCCTGCTTAAATTGAGATGTTTGAGCTCAGACTGCAAGATTGACTCCATAGTCTGTAGAAAGACAGTTTGAGAGCAGATGGATTGATTTTACATGTTTACAGCCTCTTAAAACTTTTCATATTAAAATTCTACTTCTGGAATGACAAATTAATGAAGTTAATTAATTTTGATTATTCCTTCCTGAATATTTTTCATTCATTTTTGGATTGTATTTTTCCAAAATTTTCAATACTGAAATAACTTTCAGAATGGAGACATGAATGTATCCAGGCTGCTGTCAACAATGTTTCCAGTGAATCTGCATGATCTCAGTGTTACATTTTATGTATTTTCTCTTGAAATTTCAGAAAGATGATTCCCAGAGACTTCTGGAAAGCTTCAACTCTGATGAAAAAGGGCACACATTCACAAAAAATAAAGCAGAACTCTATACATCACAAGAGGAAATGGTCCTGGAGGTACAGCTGTGCTCGGTGATGGATGTCCATTTTGCTGCATGCAGTGATGAGCCTGCTCCAAACTCTTAATTTTAATGGGTTTGGAGTGGAGACTTTAAGGAGTGTTCAGCAATAGTTTAAGATGGAGAATGGGAGTTGACTGCTGCTTATGAGTGCAACCACTTGAAGCACTCATTCACCTTTATGAGTTCCATTTCAGTTGGGGGACTCTGGATATTTTAATCCAGATCCTGAGTTCTTTTTGCACAAAGGCTTCATTGGTTTTGTCTCTCTGTCATCCTTTGTTTCAAAAGGCTGATGGGATAAATTAATACTATTGACATAAGATAAAGTTCTTAAGTACTGAAAGCAGTGCCAATAATTAATAGTGGATTCTTTCCTGGGCAAAGGGCTTTATTGGAGAAACTTTGACAGTAGCAAAGTTAGGCAAATATTGAAAGACCACTGTGGTGAGCTGGGATTCCTGGACAATTAGAGAAACAATTTGTGAAGAAAAGTAGGAGAAGGTGTAAACTTTACCCACCCTCAATGAAGAAATCAATGTATTTTTTTTCTTCATAATCTTGAAATAACTGAAGAACCAGTCCTACCATGTAGTTTTTAGATCACTACCTTTCATCCAAAGCTGATTTGACTGCTCTTGGTGAAGCTAAACAATATGGTTAAACTGCACATTTTTTTAAAAAATGTACATTTCAGCTAACTCAATTCAGTCTATTATACATAAATCAAATACATGCAGAAAAGCCAGCCAGTTTGCTGCTTAGATTGTAACAAGAACTAATTGCAGAACACAGAGAAGATAGATGTTATTATTAACATTTTACTGTTGGTTTAAACCCTGACAGGTAATTTATCTTCATTTCAATTTTGTGATCAGGAATGGTGACAAACCATGGTTGGTCATTTTGCTTGAGTTAAAGTACAGCATAGCAAGTGAACATGGATTAGATTCTCCTTTGGAGTGTAAAGCCTGTGGGAGAATTTACACAATTATACATCTTTACGCATATTACCAGTGCTTTTGAAATGGAATCACAGTCTTTTAAGGGTGATCATTCACAACTGCATCCATTTCCCAAACATGTTAGCTCATTTATAACACAATAAGGAGTAACCTTGTTATTTGAGGGGACTTTCTCCCACCTAATTGTCTAACTACTGAAGTTACATATATTTTGTTTCTGTTCATTTGTTCCAGTTTCCAGAGGCGTTTGCTGTACTAGGATCAAATTGACAATTCATGAAGAAGCATAGATGGAAAATTCTTTTAGTTAGGTTAGGGCACTTCAGAAAAACACGTATTTTCATTCTGAGACTTTCTGCACTGCAAATATATATAATTACTGTATTAATAATAACTGTGTGTTACTTATGCCTCCTGAGAAGCAGGATGTATTACTTCTACCACACTGCAGTATGGCTTTTCTAGTTTTGGGCTGACTGATCTGCCTCCAGCCACAGCAGAGCAATAGCTCTGTCAACTCCTGTCCCTGAATATGTACTGCAGCACTGAGACTACTCAGTATGAACAAGTGTTTTACATGCTGCCCCATGCTTTTAACTTTATCAATAAATCAAAAAATTACTTCTGGAAATAAGTGAAATGGAGCAGAGAAGGCACGATGATAGAAATCTAATGAATTACATAGTTTGCTCTTCTCTTCCCATTTCTATTTTTAGACTCTATTAGTTCTTTGACATTTCCTAGAAAAAAAACTATATAAAGAAAATTGTGTTTTGACAAATCAGATTCTTCCATTTCACATGACAAAACCAAAATAGAATAGGAAATCTCCTAATGCTTGGATTTACATATTTTATCTGTTGCTTATAGCCAAACTTTTATTAAGCCATACATAACCTCTCAAAACAAAGCTGATGATCCCATTGTTTAAGTGGCTAGAAAAAGGGAGTAGCAGACAGCCAGATTATGTGATATAGCAGATTGGATGGAAAGAATGCATTGTCTATAAAAAAATTATTTGGAAAAACATTGGTAATTTATCTAGATTTTAGGTAAGGATTATACTATTAAAATTCTTCCTGGAAAAAAATGATGACTAATTTTGCTTAATCTACTGTTTATTTATTTAAATTGAAAGACAGAATTTATAGTCATGATGATATCTGTTGATCTTATCCTTTAATAATTTCTATTATTAAGCTAATTTCAGTGTCATGTAAAAATCTTTAGTTGTTTCTAAGAGTGTGTGTGTGTGACACAATACAAAATGAAAATACCTTGTGAGTACCAACTATTGGCTATTTTCCTTTGCAGGATTAAAAACATTTTTGTAGCAGTGGTTATGACAAGAGTTTCCTTATCAGGTTTTCATACTCTGAATGAGTCTTATGAGAAGACTTCTTGTGCCAAAGCAAAAATAATCAGTAAATAATTAGTTATCAATTCTAAGTTTTGTAGCAAAAAGGGACATTCAATACTTAGAGTGAATAATCACCAGATCTGCTGCTGTTCCCAAATGGTTTTCTGTTCTTTTCCATACAGGAAAGCGAGTCTCCTCTGAACAGTAACGTCACGGCATTTGCATTAAAGGCAAAAGTGATCTATCCCATCAATCAGAAATTTAGGGTAAGGTTTTAGATTCTACTTGTGAAAATGAATGACAATCATTCTGTGTCACAGTAAATTGCAGAATCAAATAAAGAAGAAAATTTATTGCCAGTCTGCTTAATAGGGATCTTTCTTTGTTTATAGTCCATTGACTCAGGGCTTATTCTGTAAGACATCAGCGGCTTTCAGCTCTCCCTGAAACCTGCACTGCTTTACATGTCCTCCAGTCAATTGTCGCTATAGTTAAGAGACTTTTCTGCCCATTAACATTAATGGAAGTTGGATCTGCCCAAGGAGCCATTAGAAAAATGCCACAAGGATCTGAAAGGAAGAAAGCATGCACCAAGCAGCTAACTACAATAGAAGAATGCTTTTCTGGGCAGTGCAAAAACCTGTCAGTATGATGAATCTTAATTTATATGGAAACACTTTTGCTGTGTGTACTGTTTAATTTTTCTCTTGAAAGCAAACGCTGCAAATTGATGAAATGTTTATCTCCTTATTGTGTTGTATTAATTGACCTTGTGAATTTTCTTTGACTCGTAGCCTTTGGCAGATGGCTCATCAAATCCATCTTTGCATGAGAATCCAAAGCAGGCAGTTCTGCCTAATCAAGTTGTGGAGACATCTACATCAGGCAGCCTGGGATCCCTGAGCCAGGGAGACAAAGAGGACTGTAGTTCCTCCACAACAATACATTCCACAACCAGCGATGACAGATTTCAGGCTCGAGCCTTCCTTAAGGTGACAAGCTTCCCTGAAGTGCTGACATGTGAGAGGTAAGCAGTAAACTTGCCCTTGTGTTCAGTCATTTCCTAGTATGCCCCAGTGGTTTTCAGGACAGTCACTAAAGGTCTGTAACAGACCAAAGGCTGGGCTTGAATGCATGCAGTCCCCACATCAAGACCGGGTTATCTGCTTATAAAAGGTGCTTGGGGAGATTAAAGTTATACATTATGCTGTCTGTTGAAAGTCAGCTTGTTCCTTATGAAATTTTGGTCATCAGAAGTTTGGCAAAAGCTGTCTCATAGAAGATGTATCACTGTTAGGATAAGGAGATCACTTTTTTAGGGTTCATATGCTGGGTTTACATGTGTGGTGGTGCACTCAGCTGGGGATGGAGTCCTCTGTACTGTACAGTGTCCAGTCACACAGCAGGTGCCTTGAGAACACCAAGTGGTCTGTTCTCTTGGTTTTAGTGGGAACAACACCTGTCTTACTGTAGGAGAACAGCTGCTTTCTCAGAGGTGCCACTGATGGGCAGGTAGAGCTAACCAAAATGGACTGTCAGCTCTCATTTCTTTCACCTGCACCCTTAGATGAATGCACGTGTCTGTATCTTCATAAGCAGGGATAAGGAAATCATACTTGTGTCATGGGGATTGGGGAAGGTACTAGCATTGAAGAATATTTTTAACACGTTCACACTTATTATAGCTGTTTTAATTTAAAGCCATCTAGTCTCTTTGTTGGAGCCACTCATGCCAGTGTTTACCTTGCCTTTTTCTAAAGGAAACTCCAACTCCAGCTTTGTTAAAAGCACTGCTTTGTTTTGCTTACTTTTCCTTCAGAAGTTTTATCTGAAAGAGAAGGCAATGTAGACATAAAGTGACTTAACTGCTGTTTTGGGGAAGTGGTTTTAGGAGAACGTAGTGGTTAAATGAAACTATTATATGGTGTTTCCCTTTTGTGTAACCATAATTTAGATTGGTAATAACACTTTTTTTAATTTTTCTTTTAGTTTTGATGTTAAGCTCTGCCTTTGCAGTCTAATTTTAAACGATCTCATGCTTCTTGATACTGAACTCAGAAAAGAAAAACATGTGGTAGGTACTTTTATCTCATTTATTGCTCTCTGTTTTGAGCATCTTAAGTTGAATATCAGTTTAGGAAATAACATAAACAACTGGCTAGCTAGGATGTAGTGTAGCAGAGTTGGATTTCTACACTCTTGTCTGTATTTTTTTCTCCTGTTCTGCATATATTTGAGCTTCATAAAGGAGTTAAATATAATGAAATATATTGGTCTGTGAAATAGCAATATAGCAAATATAAAAATTTGCTTTTAAACTTTACTCCAGAGAATAACATACAACACTTGAGGTTCATAAAAAGAGCTAATAAATTATTTAAGAATGAGTTTGTCCTAAGGACAATACCTGTGTGTTGCAATTGGAAAGACTTCTAGGTTTTAGAATACAACTGAAAATTCAGCTCGACTGAATCAGTGCCATTGTGATAAGTACAATAGTTGTGATTTTGTAGGACTGAGGAATTAAGATACCATTTAAACCATGGATAACTACCTACACAAGTCACAGCATCCAAAGCTGACAAGAAAAAAACCCACAAATATATACAATTAAAGCCATGCGATATTCAGGACAACTGTTTATAGTGACTAGTTTATGATCAGTTATAGATTCATTACTGCTGCTGAGTTTTAGCTCAGTTAATATAAATCTAGACATAAAGTCTATAGCTTTCTCCTCTCCTTTTTGTTCTGTTTAAATAGATTGGTCATTTCTCATATGATTTACTAAATCCACTGAAAATATTTCAAAAGGTGGGATTTTCTAAACAAATTTCTACACACTTGAAAAGAGGAAGTGTAGAAGTAAACCTGGAAAACAGTTTTTATTCTGATGCATTATTCCCATCTCAGTAGATGAGAAGGGAAACTTACAATCAGATTCCAGAAGGAAGTTTAGCTTGACTAGTGAAGGTTGAGCTTGATCTCAAAGTTAATCATCAATTTATAAATGAAGGTAGGGTAGCAACACAGTGATGTAATCACAGAAACACTTAGAAAATGAGCATTTAATATACTTTGTGGCCCACTAGAAATCACCACAAAGGACTTTGACCTTTAGCTGAATATTTAAATACCTTTACATTTCTGGTAGCAGGGGAAAGGGGGGAAAAATGAACCAGTTTAGAGAATAGTTTTTTCCTTTTCAACTCTGCTTTCTCTGATTTCAGTCATTCTTATTATTGGGTCTAAGGAAACATATCTTTTCTTTCAGTCTTTTCCTGAATTCTTGGTTTTGGTCTTTTTCGAGTATGTTGTATCTTGGTGGTGTGTTCAAAACTTGCCAAACTCCTATCCAAAACATTTGCAAGTGAGATCCAAAACATGACTACTTTATGGTTTTCTCTTCTACTGACCTCTAATTGTAACATATTTTCCAGATTTTGCTCAGCCAACACATTGGCTTCAATAACTGTTTTTATATGTAAATATGTTTTTATTTATGTTTTTGTATGTTTAAAATGAGCAAGTTCTGCATCATCTGTTTTCAAGTATATGCGTAACAGGCAGGTGGCTGTTAAATTTCACATATTTATATTTTCATATTAGAAAATACTGCAGCAGTTAATAATGAAGTGAATTGTCTTTACACTAAAACCCTATTTGAGATAAGAGGGGAAAAGGTTAAACAAAAATTTTCCCAGTGTTAAAAAAATTCAAAAACATCTTTTTGAAGACACTAGTATTAGTCTTTAAAAAAAAAAAAAAAGGTGCACAAGTGGAAAATAAGTATGTTTCGTGTAAAAGAAGCCGGCTAGAACTTGAGATGGTTACTTTTGGGTTGTATATAAGAATGACTGATGCTTTATGTGGCTGACTACAGTTGAAAACATAGTACCAAATCTTTATTATCTTTAGAATAGTTAATATCTTTGAGTTTAGAGGTTCATTAAACTTTAGAGAAATGGGCTTTGTATTTTTAAGTGATCTGCATTTTCTCCAGTCAAGAACTGTTTCAAATGTGTTAGTCTAGTTACAAGGTTATAGAAGATTCTGTCCTTGTCTTTGTTAGAGTGTAACACCATCTTCCAGTATCTTGCTGTAGCCAAAAGCAAAGAACTTTTCTTAATTGACGTACTGGAGAGTTGCTGGTGATGTATCAGTTATTTCACTTGTGATTCACTATTATCTCCCTAATTGATTTAAATCCCCAGAAGTTATCCCACAGATGTCCTTACAGTGTTAAACAGGCACTTAATTTGTGTTTCGTTTACTTCCTTTTAAATAGATGTTTATTCAGATTCTCAAAATACACTTCAGAGACTTCTTTAGTAAAAAGAAGATTACTGACGATTTTTTCAAGAAGATCCTTTTAATTCAGGAAAATGTAAGTGGGTTTGTTCATTAATATTTAAGACCACAGAAAAGAAGAGTTAATCTTATTACCACAGCAGGCTATCTCGCCTACTCCTGTTAAACAGCAATCTATTTCTGAAAAAATGCAAAGAAACTCCCTTGTTAGTTGGTTTTCTCCATTACCTTGTATGAATTTCCTCTTTGTTGATGTATGAAGTGATCAGGACAGTGATGTGTATAATCAGTGATGTGTGTTAAGGATAAAAGTATTTTGTAGTTTGGTCCATTTAAGCAAACAGAACATTGTGAACCTTATTCACTCAGATTTAATAATTTCTAATTATCAGGACTTTGTTGGGTCCCATGAATCATTACTGATAATAAAATAGCATGAAATAAAGTACCAGAACAAAGCTCAAGGCTTTCATCAAGGGAAAAATATAGCCTTTTCCTTTCACATATTTGTATCAAAGTCCATATGCCAGTTCTGAACTAGAAGACTATCAATATGCATTTCAGTGGAGTCACAGTACTATTTCTAAGGTTATGAGAAGGAAAAAATGTGTTACAAAACTAAACAAAATAAGAGAACTATGGGTTCCACTTTCCATTTTTCCAGTTTAGAGTCTTAGAAAAATCCGTACTGAGAAGCACATCTGGAGATTGTCTGGTCCAATGCTCTGTAGGAAGCTTGACCTTAAGTGAGGTTGTCCAGTGCCTGCCAATCCAAGTCTTGAACGTTTGTGCTGAGAGCAGCCTAATTACAGTACTATTCTTTTTCATACATGTAGATGTGATTTCACATTTAGGCATTAGTCTATCAGCTTGTCAGCTCTAGTTGTTGACTTACTTTGTTTGTACAGTCTCACAATCTGTGAATCACTATAAGGAATCTCTGTAGTTGTACCTTCTAATTTATATCAGATTGCATTTTGCCTTAAAGCTCTCTTCTGCCTTAAATCTAGTGAGAGTAGGTGTGCAAAATTATTTTCCTGATGGACTTTTGGTAATGACTTCAAATTATAAGCAGAGCTAATGTAGATTAGGCTTATTCCCTGATATAGCCTAACCCTCAGTGAAGTTTGATGGCATCATTGTCTTCGTGCACCTAACTAAGGTGCTTCAGGACAAAGATTAAATCTGGATTATTAGAAGCAATAGTTGCCAGAGTAGTTTGGTTGTGTAAGTGTCAGTGTGGGATTTCTGTGTCCTGTATGATGGAAGGACAGATCTTGTAAACCTGACAGCCTTAGAGTTGGGATAGTACAGAAGGAATGGGGACAGGTCGGAATGCCATGTAAAAGAGATGTTGGCAATAAGCAGAACTATTATATGCTTTATTGCAGACAGCATTTTCCTCTTTTCTGTATCATAAAGATTCATGGGATTTTGATGAAATCGTTTGTGAAGCCTGTAAAAATCTGATTATGTTTCTTTAAGGCATAAAGGTATCAAGTTAATGCATTGACACACAAAAGTGGGTGGTGTTAGAAGTAAATGCTTGTTATGTAAGGGATGTTGCAGCAATAGAAGAATCATCAGCATCAACCTACCAAGCAAAGGCAGGAGATTAGTATTTGGTGCTATCATTAGCTTTCAGAAAAAGTCCTCCTGGTTTCTAAGGACTGAAAACTTTTAAACCTCATAAATCATGTAGCTTTATTTTTGTCCCTTATGAGTGTTACAGGTGTGTTCATGCCTGTGTGCTAGCACTCTGCAGGAATCACTGATTATCATCCAGACACTTATCTCAGCTTTACACACAGCATGTACACTTGTAGCTGCCATTTAAGATGTGGCACCTGCAGTAAAATAAATATATCTGTAGATGGATTCCAGGGATTTATTAGTATGAAAGATCATGAAGCAGTGTTTACTAAAACTTGAATTCAGTGGAAATGGACAACAGTCTTGATTGTACTAACATACTAGTGGAAATGTATTATGTGTATTAAGTGTAGTTCAGAGAGGCCAGGTACCTGGAGATCTCCTTGCTTGCTACAGAAGGTACATTACCCAAAGACAGAACTTTCTGAACACTCTTGTTCAGCTTCCTTAGTCATTCCTTAGTTGCTAGAACCGACATACAAATCCACTCCCAAATTTAGAAGTTACATCTGTTTTTCTGTTTAATATATCACTTGTTTTTTTTCTCCAGGATTTTGAAGAATTACAAAAACAGCTTGACTCTAGACTCCGGAATACTGAGATGTCAGGAGCCCATAATTCAGAGTACCAGACTCTAGAAGACCTAGAAAGGAAGGAAAGGGAGTATTCTGAGCATGTAATAGATAATGTAACTTCCTATTTTTTTCTAAAAATTTATTTTAGTGTCATTCTTTTGGTGGGAAGTGTTTTAGTGCAATGGTGTTGTTGACTAGTCTACAGTTAGTATTTTATATGTGTACAAGTACTGAAAACATTTTTACATTGCTCCAGCAAAGCATCTCCTGTTCCCTCTGGGTGCCAATATGTTTTTCATACAAAATATGTTTTTTATAGAAAAAACATTTTCATGTTTTTTGTAAAACACTACTACTTTATCACACTAGGTTTGTAGCTTAGAAATGTCTATTGCTTGTCTGATGTTAAGATTTGTTTCAAGCCTGTGTATAGCCTGGCTTTTAGAAATTTTATCCTAGCACCTTGTTTTCATCAATCCCCATAACTAAGAGAGTAATAAGATACTGTAAAATTTTTTTTAGTTGAAAGAAGTACTTAGAAAATAATTGCAGGGCAATGTTTTAGTACGTTTTGTGCATTTCCTTTAGCAAAATATTTTTCTTCATCACCTTTCCACATTAGAATACATTTACATGGGTTTTATGTAAAGACAGTGGCGGTCCCATGGTGTAATGGTTAGCACTCTGGACTCTAAATCCCCAAGGGCCCAAGTTCGAGTCCTCAGTGGGGACCGTCCCCATGGCAGTTAAATGTCTCCCCTGGCATCCAATCCCGTCAGATCTCAGATGCTCAGCAGGGTCAGCCCTGGTTAGTACTGGGTGCTGTAGCCAGTCCCGAGGATTTCACTGTCA
>JAWWEU010000125.1:62649723-62666710 GCA_035583155.1 Acropternis orthonyx
AACGGTGGGGCCAGTTCTGCGCACGCTGTGCCTCACCTAAAAAATCCACTGCGCAGGCTGGAAGGGCACACCCACGGTGGGGGAGCCCTTCCCCAGATCTTCGTTCATGAAGTCTGGCCATTATTATTATGTAAAAATATCATTTGATAGCAGGCATTTGATTTTCAAAGGAAAGATTTCTTTTTTTTTCTAAAGTAGGTTCACTGTGTTGGAATAGCTTTTAGGTTAGAAAACTGGAGGTTAAGAGTATTCTGTGTATTATTTTCCAGTAAACTGAGTAGTCTGTAGGATATTCTCCTTCCCAGTCCTGTTTCTGACGTTTGAGCCAATTGACTGCTGATGAAGAGAGACTGACTAGTCAGACTGATGGCTCCATGAGCTGCCTGTGCTGATTGACTTTGGCACTTCAGCCCTGGACCAAACAGCCCATCATGTCAGTCTTGGGCCTTTTTCATACAGGAGTTAAAATTTTTTAATGTCTGGCAGTCAAGAGCTTCACTGTGAATTTTCTCAACTTTCTTTTGATTCTCTGAGCTTTTCACTTTATAGCAGAAGTCCTGGTAGTGTTGGTACATCTGTGTCGAGTTTCTTCTGCAATTTAACTTTGCTCTGTGAAAAATTGATTGTTTAGAGTTCTCCAGAGTTAATCACATAAAAAAATTGCTGGCAACCCTGCTGAGCAACATGGGGCAGTTATTCACCAGCAGCAATCATCCTTCACTGGGTCTGTCACTCTTGAGCCTACAGATGCTTTTCATCCATATTGAAAATGATTTCTCTCCGTGCAGATTTGTAGAGATTGGAACCTTGAACTAATCCAGTCTTCCCTTGATAAAAGAAGGGTTTTTTGCCATACTCAGAGATGCCATAGTCACATTTTTTCCCAAACCTCATGGGTATTTAATAAAAATCTTAGTGATGGATAAATTTTCTTATCTTTATGTGTACTAGTGATTGCATTGGAGACCACAGAATGTTCACAGTTGTGCACAATTGTAAATGTTTATGGAATCAGAGCCTAAAGCTAGAGATTAGCCATACAATAATCTATCGGAATGGGCACGTACACTCTGCTGATACTGCATAAAGTACTTAATTCCGGTGCAGTCCATAAAGTGCTTATGTAGCATCTGGCTATGAAAGGCTATGAAAAATAGTAACAATTTTCAGTTTTCCTTTTTTTGTAAAAAATGTTTGACTCGAATGCATGCTCCTACAGCTAAATAAACTTTCCATTAAAAAAAAAAAGCTGCAATTTATCCTTTATTTTTTTCTCATTAATACTGAAAACATAACAGGTTTTTATAGATGCAATATGTAGAGAACTAACAACAAATTCTTAGCAAGTTAAAAGGTTATTTTAAAAGGTCAGGATTGACCTACTGGTTATATTTCACCACCAAGTGTGTTGTCATATAGTAAACAAGCTCTTTAGCTTTGCAAATTGTTCACTATAACTAATACTGAAAGCTGTCTATTGTCTCAGTGACTTGTATCTCCATAGACTTGTATGCCTCTTGCTGTAGTGAAATACCAGATAATTAATGAGGGAACATGGGTTGTTTTTTGATTCATATTCCACAGATGGAAGCTTTCTGGAAGCAGACTGACAAAGCCCAGCAGGCTTTTTTGGACCAATCAAAATGCTCAAGTGCCAAAGCAACAAAGATAATGATGGATCTGACTGAGAAGATGATTGCAGTGGAAAGCTTGTTAAGTGAATCTCAAGATTTGCGGGCAATGGTAAAGTAGAAAAAGAAATAAAAGTTGAGAGAGATTTAGTCAATCTGAACAGAAAGAGTGATGTAAGTGTACAGAGCCTGTCAGTCCTGCCTCAGGATGCAGACTGCTTGCTCCAGTTGTTTCTGTGAGCTTTATTGCAAAAAGCTCAACTTCTATTGCAGATTGTGAAGACTCTCATTTCAAAATAAAGGCATATACTGTTGTGCAATGGAGTACCTTGAAAAGAGGTCTGGGACTTCCATATTGCACTTCTGTCCATCTTTCCTCCTTGAGTATTTAGGTTTGTTTTGCAAGCTTGTTTTCTTTTACTGACTTAATGTCTTCTTGACAGCTACAAATAATAAAAAACACCAATAGTTTTAGATTAGCTCTTGCAGGTGAACATGCAGTAAACCCGCTGCTATCCTGCACTGATCAAGATACTCAGAAATATTTAAGTACAGAAAGATTGCTATTCACATGGTCTTGAGAAGCATCTACAGTTTTCTGCATGGTTTGGGAATGAATAATTCAATGAAAGGAAAGAACAACCAGAGGCATTCTTGGTTTCTAAACAGGAATTCATGTTTGTTTTAGGACATTCAGGAAAGGTTATTCCACTGGGAGCTTATGGTGAAAATGATTGATTCACTTAAGTCCTATATACCAGAAGAGTGCAAGGGTAGATTAAATATTGTATCAAATATTCTGGACCATTTAACTGTAAAGAATAATCTCTCAGTCCGACAAAAGGAAGAGCTTCTAACAGATCTGCACAAGGCCTTCTGGGAACAGCTGGCACATTTCACTAATGGTAAGTACTTACACCTGAGCTTGTGACTTAATAAATATGGGTATGAGTTCTCATTATGATATTAAAAATTTTTAAAATTATGTCTTCAGCCCTACAACTCTCTGTTTTAAAAATGTACTGATTAATTGTCCAGGAACAGTTTTATTCTGAAGGGTGTATGCTTGGAATAGGAACTTTGGCTTTAAGGTACTACTATGAACTTACTCTATAGTTCACATAAGTTATAGCTTATTTCATTAATTTGAATATTGAAGAAGAGTCACATTTGTTACAAGTATATGTGATATTTCTCCATGCACTTGATATTGTTGGTGATACTGGCTAACACAAGGCACTGTCTTATGATCTTCTGCTAGCATGTGGAGCCAGGAGATACACAAAGCAGGTGTGCTATCACCCTTGTGAAAAGATAATTTTAAGGCTTATGTTCTTCAGATAAATCTCTCTTTTATTATGTTAGACTAAAATAATTTAAAAATGAAGTCTTTTCCTTTTTCACCCCTCCACTTTGCCTATCTGAAAATATAATTTTAACAAAGTCTAAGCTGACTGACCAGGTGATTTAAGGTTCTTCCTGTATCACTTTGCATGTTACCTAATGCCCAGCATGTTGAGAAACATACCCCCAGTTTCTCTGATAGGTGCTATATCAGGACTCAGTGCCTCCCATCATGGAAAATTATAACAAACATTCAGCCAAAAGGAAAATTTACTCTCACACAGTTTCCAGAACCATTTCTGCTACTTGTGGGCATATTTCAAGGAAATTGTCATAGGAAAACAGTATTAGGGTTAGAGTTCAGTGAACTGAATTGTCAGAATGAACAGTCTAGTTGCAATATGTCCTTGCTGCAGTGCTGCTCACTCACTTTGGACTTCATGTTGAGAAACTGTGCCATATCTCACAGTCAGCAATTCATCAGATCACAGTGTGATTGAGCATCTGGAGGTCATATGGTCCATCCCATCTGCTCAAGCAGGGTGAGCTGCAGCTGGTTGCACAGGGCCACATCCAGACAGCTTCTGTCTTCCAAGGATGGAGACTCCACAACCTACCTGGGCAACCTGTTCCAGAGCTCACTCTCATGGTTAAAAAGCGTTACCTGATGTTCAGAGGGAACTGCCTGTGTTTCAGTCTCAGTTCAGCAACTGCCTCCAGTCCTTTCTTCGGGCTCTACAGAAAAGAGGCTGGCTCTGTCTTCTTTGAACCCTCTCCAAATATTTATATACATGCTACGATCTCCCCTGAACCTTCTCTTATCCATGCTGAATAATCCCAGCTCTGTCAGCTTTCTCTCACAGGAGAGATGCTCCAGCCCCATCATGTTAGTGTCCCTTGGTTGAACTCTCTCCAGTATCTCCATATCTCTCTTTTACTGGGAAGGCCAGAACTGGACACAGCACTCCAGGTGTGGCCTAACCAGAGATGAGTGGAGAGGAAGAATCAGCTCTCTCCATGACCTGCTGGTAATATTTTGTCTAATGCAGCCCAGGATACTCTGCTGGCTTATGATCAACCTGGTGTCCACCAGAACCCCCCACGTCCTTTCCTGCTAAGCTGCTTTCCAGCTGGTGGTCCCCAGCATGTGCTGGTGCCTGGGATTGTTTTTCCCCAGGTGCAGGACTTTGCACTTCACCTTGTTGAATTTCATGAGATTTGTATCAGCCCATTTCTCCAGCTTGTCAAGGGCCCTATGGATGGAAACACAACTATGTGTGGTTTTTCAGCCACTCCTCCTGTTTTTTGTGAGCTCTGCAGACTTGCTGAAGGTGCACTCTGCCCCATCATCCAGGTCATTAATGAAGATACTGCGCAGGACTGGACCCAGTATTGACACCTGGGGTACACCACCAGGTACTGGCTTCCAGGTGGACTTTGTCCAAGTTTTCAATCCATCTCACTGCCTGCTTACCCATCCTCTTCTCTGTGAGGATCTGATATCAGACTGTGTCAAAAACCTTGCTGAAATCAAGGTGGCCAATATCCATCCACTGCTCTTCCTTCATCTACTGAGCCAGTCATTTCATCACAGAAAGTGATTGGAATTCCCATGCTACAGACTTGCTCCACTATGAAAACATCAGTTACCTCTGTGAACAGTTTGCTGATACAAATTTACATATATCATGATACAGTTTATTTCATGGATGATTCTTTCTAAAACTGGCTATGCCTACTGCATAGTCTTTGCATAGGTTCAGCCAGTAACATTCTATAGGCATAAACAGACATCTCTGTGTGCTTTTTCCTTCTTTTGTCAGTTTTCTCTTATTCCAAAGCAAAAATACCTTTGTCAAGGCCTTGATTTTATGCAAAGTAGGTGTTTATAGTTATATATCTATATTTGATAGTTAGTACATCCTGTGCAGAAGGGCATTTTCAATCTCCTGGTTTTAGATAGAAATGAAATGTACTTGAAAAAAAAATGACCTGGAGTGCACCATTTTTCCCAATAGAGTTTTATGTGGACCTTTTTTATGAGCTCCTAAATACTGTACCTATAATTCTTAAGCAGAGCACAAAGACAGCAAGACTGTGCTCCTTGAAAACAAACAAGGAAGTAGTAAAGAAACAAGTAGTGTTTAAAAATAAAATATTACTACACTTACTGGGGTGTTATTTTTGTCACAGGCTTTCCTGTCCTTTAGTACACTTTCAAGTGTTTTGTCAATGCATCCTCAGCCTGTGGATAAGCACAATAAGTTAGCATGAAGAGTAAGTAACATGCTTGGTGCTGCAGTACTCTGCTCTTTATTTCTTCACAGAATTTCTCATGATTAGAGCAGTTTGATGCGGTGGCAGAACAGCAAGCACAGATAACTATTCTTTTGCACTCCCCTTTAGCTGCTTGTGTCAGGAGTGAAGTACTGCTATGGGGCAGCACAAATGGGGGAAGTGAATAAAATTCTTCTTCAGTGAATAGGCAATGAGATGTGAAGTTGTGGTAGAACATCAAAAGCACCAATTCAACTCAGCAGCCCAGGATCCAGATAGACTCATTAATATATAAATCACTTAGAGCTATAGCACGGATGAAGGGTGGAGGAATTTGATTCAAAATATTTCACAGTACTAGCACGGAATCAGAGGGACCTTGACAACTTTTACTGCAGCTTCTTGGATAAGTCACTTTGGAAGCCTGCTATGGCTGCATGCCAGTTCAGGCTAATCTGAACTAGCACTGCTTTAGACCTTTTCTCCCCACCATATGTTACTGCCCATGTCCTTGCAGCAGCATTTGCATATCTGCAATTAAGTAATGAGCCACTTCTGGACCTTCCTGAAGCAGGAGAGGGAGGTCTGGGGGGCTCCAGGAGGGGATCTGTTTCTTGAACTAACATGCTGCCTTTGCATAAGCAACAGCACCAGTGAAAGGGAGAATTCAGGATGGTAGCAATCCAAAAACCTGATAGATTTAAGTGCCATGTAATGACTTTAAAAGTTCACATAGAAAAAGACCGTCAGGGTAAGAAGCAAATTTTAAATCCTGCATGGTAATTACTTGTCTATTTCACTCACTAACAGATTTCCACGAGCTTATGTTGTGTGACAGTAGCAGATGCTGCTTTCCCCCTGTGGAGTTGCGGTGCATAATTGTTTGTGGTTTATGTTCCAGAATGTATGCAACAAAGTAAAGACCTGATCTTGAAACGACTGGAACGCCGTGCAAAAAAGAAGGAAGAGTTCAAACAGAGACAGGAAGCTGAACAAGAGAGTCTCCTTACTAAAACTTTTCTTACTGAAGATGTTCATAGTTTTCTCAAGGTGAGCAAGTGAAAGCTTGTTTTCACTGTTCTATTATTCTTTAAGGCCAAATAGATTTCTCCCAGTTCCATAAAACTGGGAATTTTGAGTCCTCATGAGAATTACGTGCAGTAGCACAGGTGGACAGGGTCGGAACCCTTGTTGCCTAGGCTGCCTGTAGACTTTTCCTCCAGTGTTGGTCTTGTTGGATTGGAGCAGAATGCCAGAGGGGCTAATGCACATTTAGTAGAAAACCTCTTTTACTTAGACCCTATATGTTTGCTTCAATACAGAAAATCTCTGGAGGAAAGTATCTGGCCTGTATTACAAAAGAAAGTAGTCTGCACTGATCTAATTGCTCTTCTATGAGTCAGGTTACCAAGCCTCAGACAACTATCAAATTTCACATACGTAGAGGGAAAACTCATTATGATCTTTGACAGGATGCCTTAAAGAACGCAAATGATAATTTAATATGGCATACAATGGCCAGTATAATGTTTTCTTGGTCATATTTTCTGTAGAGAACTACTGTTTATTGTTCAGAATGAATATACAAAATCTGAGTTCTTAGCTATAAATGCTGAGAGTGCAAAACTCCTATAACTGCTGAGAACTGCAGACCCAAGTTATTAAGAATTTAAAAAAGAATCAGTCCTCAATTTTCATGAAAAGAAGTAATTCAAGGTGAAAGTGGTTATATCCAGCAGCATTAAAATATTGGTGAAATCTAATACCTTACATAAAATTACTGTATGAGAAGACACAGATTCCAGCTGTAGCAAACTGAAACACAATTTTGTACTACAGGGCCAAGTTCTTTAATTATATTGTATGAATTGGATAATGCAGTTACTGGTTTTGTATGCACACCTGCCTGGCAACACCTCATTTCGAAACAAAATGTTTCAGGCACTTCAAAACAGTAGGGCACTTTTTACGTCTTTGGCTTTTTATAACTTGAAACAAATAATTCTATTACACATCTTTGCAGCCATTGAGCATTTATGAATGTATTTTCCTTAGACACATAATTCAAAACTTTTGGACACGTACAGGTTCATTAAACAAAGCATAGAAATTTTGTATTAAGACTTCTTCCCTACAAAGTTAGAACCACACAGCTTTGTGCAAGACATGCTTTATTCTGTACACCTTAGAAAGGTAACGAGCATGCTTAGTTAAACTGTAGACTAACAACGTGCTTATGACAAGCTGAGCAGGAAAGGGCAATTTGCACTTCATGCTGCAGGACAGAACACAGTTGAGTCTTAGTATTATGAAATGCCTGTGTGTAAATTATAAAAGTCAAAAATGTAAGCCTTCCTGCTGCCATGGCAGGAGAGTCTTTTGTCCTAGAACAGATGGGGTCTTGAGACTCTTTGAAGAATAGGAAAAATTTATATGTACCTGCAGGTTCCGTAGTTTGACTTAAATAGTCCAATAATTATCTTGTGAGAACTGTCCCCTCGGCATTGAGGAGCTATTTTGAGTGTGTTTCATGGTTTCACAGCCAGTTCAACAATGAAGGAGTTTGATCCCAAAGCCTCACCATGAATCCAGAGTTTTAACTGTCAAGAACACTTTTCTTCTCTGCCTTTCCCCCTCCACCTCATCAAGGGGCTCACACCACCGTGGTAGCAGCCTCAGCAACAACTGACCATTCTGCTGAATTTTAAGTTGTTGGCAATTACTGAGGTGGATTTTGCAATGAACTTTCTTCACATCCATTTCTTCTCAACACAAGTTGGATGGTAATGATGTAGTTGCTGCAGCTCTGATTTTTTTATAAGACAGAATGAGATCTATAGTAAAGGTTAGAATCTCTGTATCATTCTGTTTGCTTCATCTATGTTTCCACTGGAAAAAGAGTATTTTAATTTTGTTTTTTACTGGCAGAGAATACAGGAATGATCAAGTGAAGCACACAAACCGTGAAGTGCCATTACAGGAACCCAGTCTGGCTCAGCCTACCCACAGTGGCTATATACATAATAGCAGTTAACTTGTCAAATCTTGTCATAAACTACAATTCCATGAGAAGTGTGAATTTTCAAGTCTACTTCTACAAGAATGGTTGGTACACGAAGAGTTTATGAGCACTTTGGTGCTCTTTAGAAGAGCTCTATTGACATACCTAGTGAAGAAAGCCACATTTACTATGGGCGTGTGAGAAAGCATGTGGCAGTTTAAACCATAATATGAAATATTTATGTGTAAGACTACTCATTAGTCTGGAGATTGAGATAGTCTGTGAAATTCAGTCTTCCACGAGCCTGCCAACACATCCACAGTCGCAGTCCTCACTTGAAAAAGAATGCATCCCTCTAAAAATGGTGACGAAGGACCAAGTCAGCACCAAGTCATAGATATTCTTCTAGGAACTACCATGGGACGTGCTGATCAACCCCAGTGCAAAAGCCCTGTACAGAGTGATACAGCTGTCACTCAGGTGTGTGATGATGGTGTCTGATGGCTGTTCTGCACCTCGTAGTACTGCTGTGATGCAGCAATTCTCATACACTGGAAAGCAGATTTCAAATCAGATCATTTCACATGTTTTGCAGTAATAGGTACATATTATTTAACCCCAAATTGCTAAGGCTAAGGAGTTTTATACTGAAGACTGGATCTGTTCAAATTAAGGTGATAAGGAAAGTTTCATTTCCCTCTGAGTCATGGTTCCAGATAAACAATTACGTGCAGTGGTATATGGGAAGGGCATCAAGGAAGGAAAGGAGATGATCACCAGAAGCTATCCAAACCTTTTCAACCATTTAAATTTAGCTATTATGTTTCTTTTAGGCTTACCATGATCTGGTAGAGAAGTATCAGCAAGCACAGTGGGAACTGGAGGAGGAGGATGACTGCAAGAGCACAGAGGCTGTTGCTGATCTCTACAAGGTGCTACTTCTGGTGATAAATGTCACTTACTAAATTAATTTTGAAAATCCTCTAAGCTCACTACATAGTGTCAGGCCTCAGGGAGAACTGGGGAATTGCAGAAAAAGATCGTGGCAGCCCCAGGAGGCTAGGTTGGCAAACCAGAAGATGGACAGTCTTCCACATTAGCTTGCCTTTTCCATTATTTTCCCAAAACACTATGTTTCTTAACCTCATATTAGTCAGAAAATGCCTGCATGTTCTACCAAAATGTGCTGCCTGGGTGGCTGATAAGGCTACAGTAATGTTGAGAGCATACAATATATGGCATTACTACCAGGTGGGAGACTTCCTTTATGTAGCATAATTATCTCTTCTGCATCATGGTAGGATGATACTATTCTTAGTAAATTTCACTACATTTCCAAAAATAGTCTTTTCATCTCTTTTCCTCTCAGAGAAATTTTTTTACTCTAGTCAAAAATAGGTTCAGGTCTTAGCTATAAGTAGTATTTTTACACTTCTTTTTGTTACTGATTTGGAAAACACGTAGTTGCGTCATGCTTTTGCGTCATCTTTAATTATTTTCTCTCTGTAATGAAAAAATAAGATAATATGAGCTATCTGACAAAGCCCAAAACTGTAGTCAGCAGTGACCTTTAATTAGGCTGGAACTAATCACTTTCAACTCAACAGGATCCTTGCCATGATTAATTATGACCAGATCAGGATGTTATGGAAACTTGTGGTTCCTATCACATAATGATAATATTCCCATACAATCTTAATTAGCACTTGTCCACATGCACTTTTTCAAATTCAAATGACAGAAAAATAAAGCCAATGTATTTAGAACAAATAGTTTTGCCATGGTTTTATGTAATAGTGCAAGAAACAGAATATTTGAGAAAAACTACAGTTTTGGAGAAAGGAAAAGTGTGTTTGGAAGGATATGCCAGTGAATCAGAGTAGATTAACTGTGCAAAACTATTTAATGTATGAAAAGTCAACAGGTTTGCTGATGCTACTGCGCAGAGTTTATTGTCCAGAGTTACTAACTTCTCCACTCCCTTCCTCAATTCATATGAAGTCTCTGGAGACCACACAAGTTTTTTTAAACTCTGCACAGTTCCACCTCATTTGTGAAATTATATTGTTTTCCTTTATTGTGTATTCTGATTTCGTGACAGTAAGATCAGATTGAAAATCCTATTTCTTTCAACACTGTTAGCTAAATTTTCTTTCCCACTAAAGAAAAATTGGTTTTGGTGAATTAAGTGTTTCTAGAATTGCCAGGTTGCCAGGAGAACTGCACAAACTTGAACTCTGCCAATTCACCCAGCTCTAAGCCATTATATTCCATATTACAACTGCTGTCTTATGGCTAGACCCAAACAAACACTGCCAGACATGAAAAACTCCAAGTACTGTGATCCCACTGGCATCTATTGAATGAGGGTCCACAAATCTTAATTTCCACCTTTTTTCTTGTAATGAAATATTTTTACTGTGATATTGAACATAATGAACAACTGCACTTTCTCCCCTTAACCCTAAATACACAGATGCCACAGACTGTTTTAAGAGAGGAGACTGCTTTTGAATATACCTTGTAAGCTAGAAAGAAGAGAAAATACAGATAAGCATATCCCCACTGTAGGTAAATGGGACTGTTCTGACTTCTACAGCTGAGGAAAGTACAGTAGGAGTGGAAAGAACTAGAAGTAATTAAACATTTAAGAGTTCAGTCTATTTTTTATTTTGTTGCAAATGAAAATTAGGCTTGGAAAACTGCACAAGGTACTTATGCTTTCCTACACAGTCAAATAGCTGTTGCATTTAAGGGAAATAAAACTGAGAGGTCTTAGTAGGAGCTAATTACCTAAATTCAAGCAGAGACAAAGTGTTATCTAAATCCCCGTTTCTCCATAAGCAAAATTTAGCAATAGCATCTTATATGCCCCTTCTTCCAAGTAGCCCATACTCTCTACTGGCCAAGGATTAAAGAAATGACATATTTCTTCTGGGTTGAATAATCTAATATTGTCCAGTAGTCATGGGATTTTTGGTTCCAGAGAAGTTCCTGCTTTTGTCCCCATTGCCTACTTGACTCTGGTTGGAAACCCCCAGAACTGGAGTGAATCACAACACACTGTTCAGATTAACAGCAGTGGAACCCAAGCCAAAAGAGGAATTCAGCACAGTGGGGTATTTTTTCCGTGGCCAAGAATTTCATCCATGAGTATTGAAATTTATAAAATAAACACCAACATCCTAGTAAAAAACAGCCAAGTTGAATCAGACAGATGACCATTTTGAGTAATACTGAGTAAGTTCATGAACTGTAACAGCACCAGTGTGAGAGAGATGCGTAATATCCAGTTAGCTAGTCAGGTCCCACAGGATGAGGTCCCATTCTCAGGCATACCTTCAGCTAAGAGTAATTACCAGTGGGTTTCAAAGCAACTGGGGGCGTACAGATGCCTTCTATATCACCTTCCTAAACCATCTACCTGCATTTAAGTACTGAATAAAAGCTTGCATTGTAGACGGCAAAGCAGAATTAATCCTCTGAGAAGACAGCCAGTACAAAGTTGCCAAGGGTTGCACAACTGACAAATTAACTGAACCAAGCATAGGAGGTCAAGTGCTCTGCCATAACCCTGAGCTCATGGTCCTTGGCTGCTGTATTTGAGGCCATTATAACTGGGTTTTTTTTCAAGGGAAAAGGACCTGGCAAGGTCGTCTTTGTGATAAAAGGTTTGTCTGTCAGTTTGTACTAGCACAATTTGACATCTCCACAGCTCCCTTGGTTTGTCCTAGTATAAGCAAGCAGGGCAGTTAGCTTAACAGACTCAGTTTCATGAATAAGTTGAAAGATGATCTCAATGCAAGAGATGACATTAAAATACAAGGAAAAGGTCACCATGTGACCAAATAGGGAACCAATGACTATCCTGAGGACAGAAGAAAAGATGGCACTTACCTGTAGGTGCCACTCCCTTGTCGGAGAAAACGTTCTTCTAAGCCCTTCTCAAATTTCTATGTCTTTTTCATTTTTATGTTTTTATAGTTTTCCTCCTTTAAAACAGATTGTGAGTTCATCAAGACAGATTTATATAACCCTCTAGCACTATGGAAGACTGTAGTGCTACAGTGCATCAAAGAATTATCCAAATTGGTGAATAAATATGTAAAAATTCAATGATCTGGAAGCTGACTGTGTTTGCATAGAATAATTGAATAGGTTTATTTTGTGTACACATGAATAAATCAATTAAAATTATTTAACCAAGGTCAGTGGAATCTGTTGATGCCTGAAGTGAATGAATGAGTTATATTTGGAGGGATAGCACAGGACTTTTCAGCCACACTAGTGGATTGAAATAGTGCAATGTAGGTGAATAGTCTGTGTCTTGACACATGTTCCATAAGTAATTTTTGAAGTGCATGTCGAGGAATGGGGGTGAATGATTTTGATTATCACAGTGCATCGTAACTGAAGGAAGAATTGTTCAGAGCCTAATGTTTTTGTGAACAGTCTGCAGAGTTATCCCATGTTCAAGGGATGTTATGCTACAATAACAGTTTGTATTGGCTTGGGTAACTCCTCAATTGCAAAAATTTTGTCATAATTTTCTTTTACATTGCAGCAAAAGCACAACACCCACCACCCACTCCAATATATCCTGTTCTGTTTCTCATGATCTCTTGAAATGAGTAATGGCTATCTCCTTACAAGTCTGTCTCAAGTTTAGCATATCAGATATTCACCAACCTTCAATTGCCCTCTTTTTCTTTTTGGAAATGTCCATGTATTTCAGTAAGGAAAGGAGAAGTAAAGAGAGGTTGGTGGTTAACAATTCATTATTAAGAAAACAGACATGCAGATTGCACAAGGGAAATCAATTAACAGCTCGGAATTACATAGTGCGTGGTAAGACAGTTCTTTTTCCTCAGCCTTAACTTCAAAACCATAAAAACACAATTTATTGTCATTTGTAATTCCCTTTTGCTGATAGCAGTTCTCCAGAATGTTGTTTCATTTGACCTGACACAGGAATGAAATGCACAGGAATTTAGATTAAAAGCTATTAAGTTATCAGTGGGCAAGGCAATAAACATTTTATGAATGGGTAAACATGAATGTGAGGTTGAAGAAAGTATTTTATTTTTTCCTTTTCTAAGAAAAGGCTTAAAAAAATTTGACAAAAAGTACAGATTCTCAGAGACTTCCTCTTTCATTACTTTCCCTGTGTAATTTCATTAACATGAGATATGGTTAGGGATGGTTTTCATAGAGTGGACTGCATTTTTGGTGCCAAGAGCATTTTTCCAAGTACCAAGTACATCTTTTCAAGGTGAACCGCCTAGAGTGGTGGAAATCCCTATCAAGAGATCTCCACCTCAAATGCTCACTTTTGAAATTTTTGCCCCATGACTTACCCTAAGAAGACTGAAAGACAGCATCATCTGATAGATTAAATCTGTGAACTCTTACCATGTGAGCTGATTCTAGTCCTGGGCTTGGGCACTATTAAATTTTATCTGGTCATTTCAGTCAAAGATGATACAGGATGTCTGATAGGGATAGCCTTTATTCTAAAGTTTGCTTCTTGTCTTAGTGCATAAGAAAATGTATTTTACCTCTATATAGATTCACAATTTGGTAATAGTTTGATCTAGTAATGGACATAACCTTATCTACAAAGGCACATTTCTAAAAAGGAAGTAAAGAAAGAGAAGATTGAAATTGCCTCCTGAATAAATCAAGGACCAGTAAGGGGGCAAAATTTCAATGAGTGAAATTGCAATAACTCTCCATTTTAAATGCATAGAAATGAAGCAGTGGGACTTTTTTATTATCTTGTGCTAGGGATGATTTCAGTGTCATTGTGTTTTAATAATGTTAGGATGCTTAAAAGCAGGGTAGTGTTTTCATTTTCCAGTTGGCATTCTAGCATTCTTCACATGGATGAAAGAAGTACATGCAATCAGCTTTTCCCCATTTAGTATGTGTATCTTTTGAGTGTATGTGATGTATCTACTAGTGGCCAGTGGTGTGTGTGTCCAATGTCCAAGAATTTTTGGTGTATTTATGGGATGCATGATCTGAGAATTGAACCTCTGTGCTTATGAAGATACAGTATCGGTTGGGAGATGAACCTCTCACCTCCTGAACAAGTGTCCTAGCCACTGAGCTTCTGGAGGCACATGGAAGAATGTTCTGCAGCTTTAATCAGGTATTTTAATTCATTTAATGAAATGATGTTGTATCACAAGTTAACAAATAGCTGTGCAGTTGCCTCTTTGAGATAATATATACTACTCAGTGGTTGGCATGTAAGATAAACTTCAACCAGCCTTTCTAAATACATTTTCCTGCTTCACAATTTTACTATTCACTTTATTCTCATCTGCATATACAAACCTTTTAATCATCTAAGTTTGAGGGGGATCATTAATACTGGGTTTTGTGTTTGAGTGAAATCTGATAAGCTGTGTATTTCCCCTGGTTTTTGACAAAATTATATATTTATTGCCTTGTTTGAATTTCAGATGCACTCAGCATTTTAATCTGAGCCCATTTTATTTCTGTGTGTACCCTGTGGTATTTCTTTATGCTTGATGAATTTCTCTGGGGATTTTTTGAAAAGCTTAGAGATTGACTGTCAGGTACTACAAACAGGTTCATTCATTCACTGCAATCAGCTACTCTATTAATGGAATCAATTTGAATAAATTTCATTAAGTCAAAGCTCTAAAAAAAAGAGATGACATATCAAGAAGCTTGTAAGAAATATTTTTGTAGTCCAAAAATAAGATCCTGGAAACAGTAGGACTTCTTAACGGTTCTCCTTTTTTTTTTTTTTCTGTGGAAAATAACTTCTGTAATACATAATATGCTATCCCTGCTCACAGACAGACTTTATTGCTGTGAGAGATTAAATACATTCCTTAGAGTACAAATAGTTTTGAACTATTTTGTTAGCTTGAGTTGCTTGGGTAGAATTCAATCACATCTGTAATCTTTCCAGAATGTAGACTTAGTATTTCCCCTACCAAATTTTAAAAGGCCATTCCACTGTGGTTTTTTCAAGTGCTGCATCAAGGAGTATGGCCATTTTTCTCTCCCTGTGGTATGGCCTGTGGGTACAGCGTTCTGTCCTGGTAGGGTCTGGCATGCAAGAACTCCCTGGGGTCTGATGTCCATATGGTTTGTTCCATCCCATTAGTGAGGTGGTATAGGTAAGAGATTTTGTGGGAACAGGACCTATTCACATTTTTCCTGAGTAATTATGTACCTACTGTGGTAGTGCCAGAGGCTGCAGAGAATACACACAGAACTCTGTTCACTGGGTCTTTGAACAAAATGGCATGACAACAAGTAACAAAAGACCATCTTTATGTTTTGTGCAAAGTAATTCCAAGTAAATAATGTTACATAGCTGTGAGCATGCCAGGGAAATGCTACCAGTTCTACAGCTAAATATATTCCCAAGGGATTTAGCTACCATTGTTTAATAATAGAATTCCTTAACACCCTGCCTGAGATCTTTTGAGATTGCAATAGAATTGCCACAGACTCCTCTAGACTGCTTCTGAACTATTTCAGACTAAATATAAATTCTTGTATCACTGAACACCCAGTAAAGGCAGGAGAATTAACTTGTCCTGAAAGGCTGGTAAAGCTCAGAGAAGAGATGTTTTACTGAGATAGAGCAATTTTTCTTGAAATGTTGTATGGGATACAAAGATCAGAAGCACAGGATCTTTGAGCTTATTTTAAGTCTGAGAATTTGGAGATTGAATTCTAAAATAAATAGCAGCAGAAGGGAAGATGCAAGCAAAGCATTTTTCATTGCTTTTGCCAAGCTAAACCAGGACCAGAACTACACAGATGATTGGATGCCTCTTCTTGTAACAGGGACAGGTAACTGTAATAATTAAGGAATAGGGGAGATCAGTCCTTCAGCACAGGATGCACATGTGTAGCAAATGTTACCCCAGTGATACTGTGATGTCCAGATTGTGAGCAATCACTAGAAATGGGAGAAGTGTTACCAGAAATGAGTCTTTAGCTACTAATTCTCATACTTTCACCCAGTAGCCAGTTTCACAAAGCCATAGCCCAATTTGCAAGAATTCAGAACACTTTAAGATTAAAGAAAGCCAGTAGAAGCTGGATTCATAAATCTCTGCCTGCTTTAAACAGGTAAGAGAGTGGAAAGAATCAAGACAGCTCATCTCGAAGGTGTAGTAAACACATTTTATAGTGTCGTGCCTCAATTTATCCATAAGAAGAGGTTACTGCAGGGAGTTGTTAAGCTATTTATTGTTTGTGAAACAGCTAATTAATATGGTGATTAGCATCCTAGAGGGATCATAGGAGGAAAATA
Organism: Acropternis orthonyx; assembly: GCA_035583155.1. NCBI lineage: Eukaryota > Metazoa > Chordata > Aves > Passeriformes > Rhinocryptidae > Acropternis > Acropternis orthonyx. The sequence goes on from JAWWEU010000125.1 coordinate 62,666,288, forward strand.
ATAATTTTGTGTTCAGTGCACAGCTTGTATATTTTACAATAAATGAGAAATGCAAAATATGAAATCAATCTGTTCAAAGGGTATTCATAAACCTAAAAATGGAACAGATAAAGGTCCTGTGGAAACATTACATGAGCCCCAAATTTATCATCATGGGGACACAGAACTTCATTTCATGTACAACCTAATTTCTGGTCTTTCCTTATTTCTGAGTTCTTGACTTTACAATTTCACATCCTCTTTTGTTTTTTATGGGGTTTTTTGTATTTCTTTTTATTGTTATTTTCTAATTTATGATTCAACATCTAGCAGTTGGAATGGGCCCTTACACAATAGCACATTATAGCCGTTCCGGGGGGGGGGGGGGGGGGGGGGGGGGGGGGGGGGGGGGGGGGGGGGGGGGGGGGGGGGGGGGGGGGGGGG
>JAWWEU010000125.1:62666810-62724204 GCA_035583155.1 Acropternis orthonyx
CCCCCCCCCCCCCCCCCCCCCCCAAAAAAAAACAAGTTCACTACCACTTTTCATGGCTATGAGCTGCAGACAGATGTATTTGACATCTAGATACGTGTTTCTATTGAGCGATTCTAGATTTTGATCATCTAATAAATTGTAACTAAACCTGTATTTAAAAGAAAGGAACAGCTTGAAGATGACTTGTAAAAGGAAAGCCTAAAGAGTTTTAAAAATATTAACCATACTTTAAAGAAAAGAAAGAAAACTAAGTGTTTTAATACTGACTATAATGAAATCAAGCCAAGTTAGGCAGTAAAGCTTTTTGGACTGGTAAGATCATGAGATGCTTACACAGAAATAGCTCTTAATATTTCTGGAGTACTGCAGTGTCCATGTGATCTCTCCAACGTATTTTTGTTTTCTCTTTTCAGCTGGGAAAGGTACCTGTCCCCACTCCTTCTCCTCAGGAATTAAATTGTAGCAAGTTTGACAACACAGCTCCTATCACCACTGTGTATTTGACAGGGAAATTAGAACAGTTTTTAGCTTGGATCTGATTACATCACCCAAACGAGTGAAACAGCCTTAGCAGCTGAAAATGGCTCATATGGGACTAGTTTTATTAAAACCACCAGAGGATGTTTGTTTCCCTAGACTTGAAACTGTTCTGCATCAGGATGAATTTGAATAATTCTGTTCTTCAGGCGCTGAAGAGTGTCATATTTTGAAGTACTAACTATTGACATGACTAATGTCAGTTTTACCTAACTAAAAGATGTACCGTCCCTTTTAACTCTTCCTTCTTTTGTCGTTCAATTCATATGAGCACCTGTGAAAATATGAGGTGTTGTCCTACACCATATTCTTTCCACAGCAGCTTTGAAAATAAGCATTTTTATAACACATCACCAGAGCCAGTAAAAAAAGATACTCTTTGTACTGCAGTTGCATGTGTGCAACAGTTGGGAGTCAGGGTCTCACGTGCTCTTGCCACTGTTGCATTTGAAATGCCTTGTGTGCCTTGAACCAAAACATTTTAAGTTGTTCCATCTACAGAATGTGGTCTTTTTAACTCAAGGCTTAGAGGCATTGAATTTTAGCTCTAGACGTTGGTCACTGGTCCAGTGCTTTCACACCATTCTCTCACTGGCATCATGCAGACATGCAGTGAAACAGCTCCAAAGGTCCCAGGGTTCACTTGGTCACCTGCGTCTCTCTCTGTCCATATTTTCTCTTTGTTAGGAGCTGTACTCTAAAGCTTCCAGTGCTTTAGCAGAGTTGGTGACAGAGCTGTTTCTTCAGACCCTGCCAGTGGTGTCCAGCCTCTCTGTAAGAGAATGTGAGCTTCTGAAAGAGGAATGGCAGGAGAATTTGGTCCCTCAGCTGGAGAAATGGGAAACCCACCGCCAGAAACATTGGAAGCTTTTCCAGGAACAGCTATTGCAAGAAAAAGAAGTAAGATCCATGTTATGTTTTGGGACCTGAGTCTAAAAAATGAGATAGGGAAAAAAATTGCCAAGATCCGTATTTGTGGGGAGTGTAAATATATAGCCCAGGTCCAGACACAGCTCCAGACTTGGAAGGGAAAGATTGACCTGCAGCATGGAGTGAATATGTATGCTGTGCATGTAGCCTTGCATAGAGGAGTCAGAGACTAATTACTGAACATCTGTCCACAGTGTTTGACAGCTTCGTCAGCACATAAACATTTTTTGGCAAAGCTGCTGTCTGATGTCCTCGACATTTAAGCATCTACGGAAACAGTTCAAAAAAACTTTCATCAGGTCAATTTGGAGAAGATGTATATGAATATAGTTTACAGGCAAGGAGACCTTGCAGTGATAAATATTTCTTACTTAATTTTTATGTGTCGATACTATAATAATTGGAAACATCTGATACACACTTTATATAAAACTTATTCTTTATTCTAAGAAGGTGAAGAAACACACACCCAGCTTTCCTGCTCTGTTTCTGCCCAACATGGAGGGGGGCATTGACACCAGAGGAGAAAAGCAACAAGAGTATATACAGAAGCAGGTATCTTCAGCATTAGGCTGGAACTCAGTTATCCTTTCAGTTTATTTATGCAATGTTATGTCTCTGTCAACACTGCTTCTAGCACAACTTGGTCAAAGGACTTTCTCTATTCAAAGGCATGCCCCTTTCTAAATGTTAAGTGTGTGCTGCAATGTTTAGAGTATTTGGAGCTTCTTAAATAAAAGGCTGGCAGATTTCTTTAACACTGGCAAAATCATAATTTCCCTTACCTTCATTCTCCAAAGAGCCTGGACAGTCCAGTAAATGGTTAATGAGGTACTCAGCGAGTCCCTAATTATTGCAGAATGCTATAACGTTTTTAAATTTTCCATCCACTCATATTTAGGGTTATACCATAAAACAATGTGATTCAGGAAACCTTGGCATTCCTACTAAATCTCATTTTTTTCTTCTATATTTTCCTTTATCTGGAGTTACTCAACATGCACCTCCCTGATCTTTTTATATTTACTTGATTGTAACTCACCTGTTTTGAAACAGGTTTTGAAACCTGTTTTGCTGTTTCAGTGTCACAGGGCTATCTAGCAAACTAAACTAAAACATAGTGGTGACCAACCACTGATGCCAGTGCGTCTGCTCACATGCTTAGTTAAGGGTGAGCATTCATGTTTTCTGGGACTGCTGGCTGATTTTTGAATTTGGCATACCTGTACCTTCAGTGAATAATGAAACAATGTCTGGCTTCAACTTTTTTTTTTTTTTTTTGGCCATTTTTTGTCAAAGATTAGATTGAATACCTGGTTTCTCAAGTTTAAACCTCTAGGTTGCTGTTTGTTTTCACATTCATCAAGAGTTCACAAATTGCCTGTCCATGTATGTGCGTGACCTGAGTCAGAGTACATGAGGGCACATGTGCTGTGGTCCTTCCACTGTCCCATTGAACCTCAGCCATTGTTCAGGGCCAGAGAGGATGTGTTCAATAGGAGACTCACCACAGAGGAGGAGTTCTCAGGTCTGACATTTGGTGCCAAAAATGCTGGTTTTACTTTCCTCTGTCGCTATCATTGGGCACAGTGTTGAGTGGAGAAACCACGTCCTGGGAATTTTTGTCAAAGGATTAAAAGGATTAGTTCATCTCCAGCACTCAGCTGCTAGATAATAGCTCTTTGGGCAGCACTGTATGATGGATTCATTGTATGTGAATTCAGATGTTCTGGTCATGCCCAAGCATAGGTTATTTAAATTAGAAAGTTGTCTTCCCATCACTTTCAATGTACCATAGCATTCATAATATAAAACAGATGACTTCCTAGCTGAAAAAAAATAAAGGGTTTGCTGACATCATTAACAGTAATTACTGTAGAGCTATAGAGGAATTAACTTAGCAATGATAGAGCTCTCACAGTGGTCTCTGACTCACCAGCACTACAGTTGGGCTTTATTCAGTATAAAAATTCCCTGAGCAGCAGAGCTGTCCTAAGGACAAGTGATTCTGTAGGATAAATTCCAAGAAAAGATAAGAGTTTCTCCTGGTGGGAAACTGTATGATTCCTCAAGACAATATTCTGTGCAGAAGCTTAAGTAGCTTTTTTAACTTAATGCATGTGGCTCTTTGGAAAGTATTTGAACTAAACTGGAAAAAAATCTGCTGTATCTCCAAAGAGAGCATGCAGGGAGATAGCTATTCCACCAAACCTAGGCTGGCAAATTTTCCTGTATAAATGAGTCTGAAAAACATCACACAACCCATTCTGTTACGTTCAAATGCAAAATGCATTTCTTGGCCCTTTCCTGTTGTAAACAGCAGAATGAGCATTTAAGCAACAGGCTGACACTTGTGTCCTATGAGAAGAAACATTTTGTTTCCACATTAAGGAGAAGAGAGTCCTGGTGACAGGTGATCATGTCATTTAAGAGATCCTGTAGATGTTACAGTGTTCACCATGACAGAGGATCCATAAATCAGCAGTCATATTGACAGGCCTTTCAATTTATCAGGCCTTTTCCAGCAGGAGATATGTCTTTCATTTGCCTTGTGATAAATGTACCATGCCAAGAGTTACACAGCCACCACATTTTTCCCTTTTACCTAAACCACCATTCTTTTTTTTTTAGATTATCTTTCCTAGCATTTCTATGTATCTGAAATATGATGTTCTTACAGGGAACAGAATCTCTTTTACAACTGAAAAGAAAAAATCAGTTTCATATATAATTTTACCTTATACACTTGAGGATATGAGTGAGGCAAATGGGAATAAATGACTAATGAAAATAAATCTTGAGCATTTTCCCCCATAGTCCCTAACTCATGATTTTTGTAGACGAGCTCTCCTGCCTGGGCAGGGGTTTCAGGGAGCAGCCTGCTGCACCAGGCTCAGGAACTCACTTGGCAGTCAGTGTGCATCACACCCCATCTACAGGCTGGTAGAGAGAAATCCCTTCCCTTCTGTGCTGAAGATGTCAAAACAGAGATAAGAGGCATATTCCTCACCTTTATTGCCAGAGAGTAGTATTTAATGTTAACAGTGCTTCAGAAGATCGTGTAAATGGACTTATGACCAGGAAGCAAAACACTTAGTAGCTTGCAGAATGAAAACGGGATGGGATTTCCATCCATTTCCACAGCATTGACACTCAGAAAACTGAACCGGTGTCTGCTTACCAATTTTAACATGGTGTGCATTTTATCGCTTTCATTTTGGTTTATACTCATTTTTTCATAGCAATTGGAACAACACCTGAAGAAGCCAAACATTCCTTGGAACTTTACTCCCCCTTTTACATATTTTTGTCACTGGTTTTACCAGTTAAATGCAGAATCAGAGAGCCTGAGCTCTGTTCCAGTCACTAAGTCTGTATAGGAGCCCGAGTTTCTCCCTTCCACGTGAGAGCTGTCTCTGAGTAAAGTAAGGTCATTCCCAGGAACAGGAAGGCTTGGGGAGGTGCTTGTTGGCTTGACCCAGCCTTGGAAGATCAGTGCAAGCACAAAGCCGGACCCTGCCACCTGGCTTGATGAAATAGTTGTCTCTGACTTGCTGGTTTTCAGTCATATGCCAGCAGCTTCAAATTAACATTCCCAGAGAATCTTTGCTGTTGCATTTCTGCCTATGAGTGTGAGTTCTTTCTGTATTTTGGAGGTAGAAAATACTCTGCCTTGCCAGCCGTCCCAGTGAGCTGCTGAAGTGTTGCCTCCAATAAAATGTATCATGGTCTGTTTATTCACAGCTGAACCCTTCCCATCTTGATCATCTTCCTAATGGCCTCTTTGAGACAAAACACTGGTTTAGTATTTGATCCAAATCTCAACCTTCCTTATTTACCATCCCATCTTAAATGTATAAAAATGCCCCTCCTTTCATTTTGTTCTCTTACTGCTTATATGACTAATGTACTTCTACTGTTCAGTTTAATAACTGTGCACTGGGGGAATTTCTGCTGCGTTCTCAGCTTTCCATTGGTCTCAGGGAGGTGAAGAGACCTAAGTTCTGCATACAGATTACCTCAAGTGCACTCTTAATGGAAAAGGTGACTCACTCTTTTCCTTTAAAAGACACTTTCACCACTACAGAACTAGGCTGTTTCTTCATAAACTGAAGTAAGAATTCCTATAAGCCCTATCTTTGTTATCCTGACAACCTTTTTGGATAGGATATACTGGTAGCAGGTGAGGTGCTAAATTTTGAGTTCTTAGCTGCAATACTGTATCAGTTACCATTCCAATTGTAATTCAGATATCATCTGACTTCTGTGCCTTGATGATATACACCCTCATGCTGTTTAACAGGAGTGTGCAGACAGGCCCTTCAAGAGAACTCCTCAGTGAATAATGAGGTCTGCAAAACTGATGGGAAACCGCATCTGAGCCACAGCCAATCTCTCACTGGAAATGAAAATACTTCTAGAAAGTAAAGGGTCATTTTCAGCCCTTCTTTTAACTGCTGAAAGAGTCGTTATAATACACAGTGTGATGGATCTACAAGGCATATGCAGAGAGGTGTGAAACACCAGGAAGCCATATCCACAGAGCTGCTAAAGGGAAATACTGATACAGTTATTACTTCCAGAAAGTCTTTGCCATCTGTCATGATGATACCTGGTGACCTGATAGACCTTAATTTGACACTTGCAGCATGCAATCAAAGAAGACACTGTGCTTGGCTCTGCTCTGTGATTATAAGACTCACCTAGACTCAAATCATTTGAGGTCTGGCTGCACAGGTACCTGTGGTGCTTGCTGAGAGCAGTACCTTACAGGCTTTGGGGCTGTGGTTCTCATGCTTAGCTGCACTTTTCCCATCTGTCACTTGTTGGTGATTGCCTGCCCATCCTTCTCAGGCATCCTGCTCAGAAACATGTGTTTTGGTAAGGTTTTCTGCATGAAGAGAGGTCAATTAGATGTGTGTCGCTGCATATATTACAGAGAAGGCACTAGCCAAGAAAGAAAGACATTTTTCTTTTAAAGCCAAAGATGATGAGGTTTCTGATGTTCTGCACTTCCCGATTTCATTCTGTGCTCACAGATAAAGCTTCTCTCCTGCACAGATCACTGTTTCCCAATGAAAAGACTATCAAATCCAGCAGGAGGGCCCAGTACCACTCCTAATTGTCATCTTAACACTAACAATTGTGCAATTACACATCTAATTCTTTGCTAGAAATACTGATCTAGTGAAACCTTGCTGGCTGCAATAATAGAAAACTTGGTCCTTTGTGTTCTGAATGAGGCTGGGACATAAAGAGATCCTGTCAGAGACCCTGAGTATTAGATTTAATTTAGAACTCTGGATACACCAGCAGGTAATCTGCATTTATTCATCTGCCATTGTAGCCTGAAATACACTCTTCATCTCATAGTAACAGAGTTTGGGCCTTACAACCATTTCACCTTATGACTTATTATTCCTTAAATTCTTAAACAAAATCTTAAGTCTGTATCTCTAAAAAGTTGCAGTCTAATGGCAAATGCATCAAAACTCATTTAAAGATTAAATTCTTTGATCTAAATATCACCCTGAAGGAGCTGTAAACTTGCAGTCCATATACTTACCTCATCATGCAATCTCCATTTCCAGCTATTAGCACTGTGTATTATATACACAAAAGTGTGATCAAAGATGATATCTTTACTTTGTTCAGTGAGAATAAAAACTACATTCTCTGCCAGTGTGTGTGTGTGTGGGGGGAACCAAACAAAAAGCCCACTGCAACCTGCTGAAAAGAGTCCATGCAGTATTTTATGCCATATTTTTATTTTTCTCTTGCTGAAACCAAATAATCTGTCAGATACACAGCTCAAGGCTTATCCAAACCAGTGCAAAGCCTTCCTTTTTTTTCAGTGAGCTTTGTTTGAGATTGTGATCATTGAAAAAAGTATTCTCAAATAGAATAATTTTAATTCAGCATGAGTTTGTTTCTTGAAAGTGAGGGTTGATTACTGTTAGCGAAATGACACAAAATAACCCCCCATTTCTTAATGTGGTGACTAGAATGACTGAAATCAGAGTATTTTACATTTGTACTTTTTTCCCCCTGCTTTTAGCTGTGGACAATGGAATATGCTGTGTCTGCTGTGATGCAAAAGCACCTGTCTGAGAAACAAGAGAAGATAATTCAAGGTGTCGTAAGCAGGCTAGGATGCCTCAGTGATGAGTAAGCATGGTTTGATCTGTAAGCAGTGGGGCAAAACTTCATTGCTGCATGCACAGATAAAAGCTTGTGTACATTACATTGTAGAGTGTAGAGGGATTGTGGGAATCTTCATACAGAGAGGCAATTGCTCTAGTTTTTTGACTATCAAAAACAAAGTAAAAAAAAAAAACACATCATGATTCCTGTTAAGTAGAAAAAATAGTCTTGTGTGATTCCTCAGTGGTGTGGTTTCTGTCTATCTCCTACATTTGTGAGTGACTTCTAGTCTTGAACCAGCCTCTCTGCACTCCATATGTCACATTGGAGTTGCATATTCTTTAAGATAAAGTGTTCAGTCCAGCAGCATATAGATGGTTATTTAACTATCATATTCCTGATTTTATTTTAACTCCAGTGTGACAGAACTAAAACTCTATCACAGCAATACCCCTTCTTTACACCTGAGCAGCTTTCCAAGACATGTTTTGTATAAAAACGCATTACACAGAATACAGAGTAACTCTTGTCACTTGAACACAGCTGTGCCAAATCAGCAAGGAGCTTTGCTGATCGATTTTTAATGGTCCTTTTTGCAGGTCTGTTAACTATATACTGCAGAAACACAGACTTCTGCTGTGTCCAGTGCTCAGAAGGTTAACCCTCCGACGAGTTGGGATGGCAGCCCTGGCCCGCATGAGACTGTCCAGAAAGAAGAGCTTGCTTCAGGAACTGAGCGAGCAACATACCCTGCAGAAGGGATCCTCCCCGTGCCAAGATGAGGACCAGTGGCAGTTACAGAAGGCAGTGGTAAGTACAATGTCTGGGTGGATTGTCTCCAGAGGTCTCATACGGTATATTTGGCTTGAGAAGTAGACACAGAAGATCTAAAAACAAAACAAAACAAAGTCCCAAGTAGAAAGAAAAATGTTCTCTGTTAAAAATGGACCCACCGCTGGCATGGGAGGTCCCTGAGAATGCCTGTTTTAGTCTGGGCAGGCATTTTAAATACTCCAATATTTTATCTGCTGTCTAGCTATCTGTGATACGTGTGATCATAGCAAGTGATTTATTTTATATGAAAACACTAATAAAAGAAGGCATGTCAACATGTATAAAGGACTTCTGCAAAGCTGCTGCTTCAGAAACTCCTACTAGTTCTGCTAGGCATGGTAATACGCACTTGAAAAGGTCTTACTTGAGCAGTAGAAGAATTTCTTCTCCTACCAGACCTACCAAGTTTTTCTATAGTGTCATCATTTTTCATTGTCTTTGCTCTCTCCTCTGCTCATAAGAAGCTCAGCATCCATTCCCTTGACATCCTCCTAAATTATGTGTTTCCTGTAGGTCAGGGAGGTAAGAGTAAGTTTAAAGGATTTTTAGACTTGATATTCCCACAGATCACTTTCAAATCTGTTTGTGACTGCAGTTTCTAGGACTGATCTATTAAATGATGTTGGTTATTTACTTACCTGCATTGGAAATTTACCTAGAAAAACACCAAATTTCATGTGTCAACCTCAGACACCTCCTAGCAGGTGTCAGTAATAGCCCCTGCCCAACCCACTGCTGCTGCACATATGGGTTGAACCCATCCAACACTTTGCAGCTCTAAGCTCCATGCTGTCACTGTGTAATTAGCTGAGAGATAATATTTTGTATCCTTCTAATTTAGATTTGCGTAATGCAAACCCTCAATCTCCACTTAGAAGAGGAATAAGGAAAATCTGTGTGCTGGTGTTTTCACATTTGAAATGTCAATTGAAGTATTTTCTGCTGAGTTTGAAAATCTTAACTCTTTAACCTTCAAAAGTAATAAAATATAAAATAATAAAATACAAATGCATATCACTGCATTCCTCTTGCTTTTCACTTCTGCCTCTCACTTAGCTCCCACAGAGACCTTAATTGATGCAATCTCTGTGTTTCCTAACAAAAATGAAATGTTCCCAGGTATTAATGTTCCTTTGGCCTCTCTCCATTACAGCCTTTTTCCAAGTCCAGCTAAAACCCATTTCACAAGGAAGTGCCTAAAAATACCCATATAAGATCCTTGCTGCTAAAGAAGTAGGACGTAGGTGTGGAATTGTGAAAAATCAAGAAAGAAAAATCATGTTACAAACTCCCTCTAAAACCAGAACCTATCTATAAGGAGCTAAGGAAAAGATTAATTTACAGACACTCAACCAGATTTCTAGACATACTGTGTTGTTTTAACTAAACTTAACTTTTGCTTGGACCAATTTGAGACTGTCGTATCGTCTGTTGATTTCACGTAGAATGTAAAACAATACTAAAGGATCCTAGCTTGGGCATGACCATGGCATTGGGTCTCTAAAAAAAGAAACAAAGAAACAATATAATCACATTCCAACTGCCTAAGAAAACTTTCAAAAACATATGCCTGAGCTATAAATAAAGACATATCAGAACAACCCAGCATTAATACAGACATCATTATTTTACACAGATGAATGTGGGCAGAGCAGGTTCTTTTTCTGCTTCTACTACTTGTTTCCAAGAAGGCATCAAATAGGCACTGTCAAGTCCCTCAGAATAATTTAATGCTATTTAGCCCTAAATGAGAATATTAATATAAAAAGGACATCAGCAACACAATAGAAGGCCATCTATGGGAGACTAATACATGTAAGGGAGACAGAGCAGGTCGTGCTGGTGAGCATATATTACTGCATGCTAAAGAGAATTTAAATGGAAAGTGGATTTAAAAAGAAACATTGAAAATGGTGGCAAGGATGGTCCAAAGACCTCAAAGGACTAGAACTCTTCAGCCTGAAAAACAGGTATCTTACAAAATATCATAGGTTTTAAAACTGGCATAAAATACATGAATAGGGAGTAATTTTTCCCATGTCTTTAATGAAAGAAGAGAGCATTGAGCAAAGCTATAAGATGGCAGGTTCAAAATTAAGAAATGTGTGGATAAGCTTTAGCACTCATCACCACAGGATGCTGTGCAAATAGTTTTAAAGTGCTATTACACACATTCATGACCTCTCCCAAGGGCCTTAAGTACCAATATAACCAAGTTTTTCTCAGATAGCCCACACAAACCATACGGGTATTCCTGGTGCATAACTATACTTGCCTTCCTGTGCAGTTTATCAGGGCATCCACAGTTATCCCTTACTGGACTCGGGGTATTTGACACAGATATGAATATATCACTTGGAAATGGCTAATGGGACAGGATACAACAGGATACTGTATGTGTCATGACAGAGGCTATAGTTCTGGTGCAGAGGCAAAGGTGTTAAATGACTGTACACACTTTCACTGGAAATTAAATTATTCTTATTATTAACATGGTAACATTCTGAATGGATGTAGGACTTCCTTTCAAAGTGAAGCTGAATAAGCTTGTTAACATATTTAAATGCCAGTGCTTTCTTTTTGTGTGATTACCAGGAGTCCCACATTCGGGAAGAGGAGGAGAAGCTTGAGGAAGAAACGCAGGAAACCAATTTAGAATTTCACCAGCAGCTAGTGACAGAAATCCAAGAAGCAATTCAGTTTCTTCAGCAGCACATGGAGCAGGTGATTGGACAGACAATGCTGCAGCATGCCCGACAGGAAGCTGGAAAAAAGAGTTTGGATGACAGGCAGGACTTCAAGGTGTGGAAATATTCAGCAGCAGTTTTCCAAAAAACCCCCAAGGGCTACTTTGCTAAAATGGAAGACAATTTCATTTATGCATTACCCTATTTGTAGAATTATTATCAGGAGATCGTTGCAGCCCCTGTTAAAACTGGAAGTACCTTAACAAGTATTTACAAACTAACACTTATGTAGCAATAAAGTATTTGCTGTATTATCCAAAACAGGTTTTATTAATCCAAACCCTGGAACATAAAAAAAGTTGTGATCGTTATTGATGGAAGAGAATAACAAAAAGGAGAAAGGAAGGGAGATGGTTACCTATTGATGACGATTTTACGATTAATTAGTAGTGTTTGTATATTAACAGCTTTATAATAATTCGTAGATAAATAATTAAATCAAACTATAACTTACTTCCTAGATGAATAAAATTTTTCCAAAGTAAATATTTGTATTTTCTGTGTAATGGAAAGTCATAGTACAGCTACACATCCATGCATTTATTTTGCTGGCAGTTGGGTTAAGGGGTAAAGTGGGTTACAGAGATTGAACAGATAGGTGGAATGACCTCTTCCCAGATGAAGGTGAGGCAAATTAGAAAGATTTTACTGCAATTTTTGATGTTGAAATGTTCCATGGATGACTAGAGATACCTGGTTTTCAGCATCTCAGTCTGCCGTATTTTTAAAGCCACATTTTACACATACCAAATTAGATTGGATCTTCAGTTTTAGACAGATCAAAACACTTCAGTTTTGGGCTTAGAAAATGAATTGTGACTTGTATTGTCTGATGCAGGAGAGACTGGTGGAAGCTGCTGTTGAAAGTGTGTATGGGACCAGCAATAATATCAGTAGGCTGGTGCAAAACTACTACCAGCAATTAGGAAAAATCACAGAAGTCTATGAAGGGAAAAAGCTTCAACAGTTGAAATCCTTACAAGGTACGTATGATATTGACAACTGTAAGACAATTCTGTCTAAATTATCACTGTAAAGATTGCTTTTATAGGTAAGAGAAATCTGTTATTTAAGCATCAAAGCAAAATGAATGAGTAGGTCCGTTTACATCTTTGAAGAGGAAGTGGTAGAACTGGTTTTATTAATTACTTGAATTACATTCATGGGTGCAGGACCTTGTTACTCGACATTTGGTACAGACACACACAGAACGATGACTAGTGGTAGAAATTATAGTTTAACCACGGACTCTGGTTCACCAGGCCAAGAACAGAGATACCACCATAGTCACAACTGCCTGCAGTTGATTTTCTGGTGCTTTAAACCTCAACACAGGGCGGAAAAAAATTAAAAGTAAGGAGTTGTACAAGTATTAGGTTGTAAAGGTAACATCTATCACTGTTCAACTTTGCATATTAATTCATGCAAATAAGATGAATCAATTAATCAAATACTCATAGACAGAGAGATGGGGTATATGGCAGGAACCTACAAGCTGAATCTTTTCCATAGAAGGGAGGAGATCTGAGTTTTTTCCAATCCCTGTTCCCATGTAAAGAAAACAAATATTATTGGGAGATAGTCTGCTTCCTCTGAGGTGACTGCCCTCAGGTTTGGGGAGTAGATGCTTAAATTCATTCCTTTTTGTGGCTCAGTGAAATGTTGTTTTCTCTGAAGTTGAGGAAATGCATTAGAGAGATACCAAAAAGCCAAGCATGCCCATCCTAGAATACTCTGTGAGTGACTGCTCTGTTTTGTACATGGCAACCATGATCTTCTCACAGGTTCTGAAACTGCTGAAGAGGTTTATGAACTGCTGGATCTCACATAAATATAGGCAGATTCTCCTGGAATTATTTTTAATTGTTTATTTCCTTCAGGAGAAGAGAACAAAAGCAAGCTGTGATTATTGATTTATTTTGTAAACACCTTCACCTCCCCTGATGAACGCTGTTGGCATTAAATGAAGTTAACAAAACACTGGTAGCTTCAGAGGTTAAGTATTTGAGACACGTGGAATGGATACTTTTTTTTTCCTAAAAGTAGAGTTAGCAATTTTTAAAATAGAAAATATTCTTCAACCACTGAAGAGATTTTTTGAAGAGGAATAGGCATATCCACTGCAGGCTGAGATCCAGAGTTGAATTGGTAGGAGGGACTTGTGAGGCCCAGTATTAGCTAGGCGTACTCACTGGTTATAAGACAGGACCAATCTGTTCTTCACGGCTCTGTTGTGAACCTTGAAGACTTTAATACTGGAAGGTGAAGTGCTAGGGGTAAGGCAAAATCTGTGCAGGGATTTTTTACTGTCTGTATTTCAGACATTGACTGCCAGCAAAGCAGTCATTTACTGAAGTTCTCACAAACTACGTCTAAAGATCTCTTTGGCCCTGACTGAACCAACTATAGTGTCCAAAATCCCTTTGATCTGAGTCTGACACAGCCACAGGAAAAAAGATGGAGAGTACCTCCCCTCACACAGCCAGCCCAGCCCAGCCTAAAGTACCTGCTCCCTGATGGTGCCTGTTAGCCTCTCTGAGCATTCAGAAGAGGTTGGATGCTCCCCAAATGAAGGTTATGTACCCTGATCTGTTACAAACCCATCCATCTCCCTCCTTCTCTTTATTTAAAAGCAGTGGTGCAAGATCCTGTCTGTCAGATGTGCTCCAAGCCCTGCTGCCAGGCAGGACTTCAGGGACAAGAGTCAGGAGCCTGGTCAGCAGATAAGCACTGACTTCATCACAGAGTGTGAGCATGTGCAAAAGTACCCAGAACAGTTTGATGTCAGTTGAGTAGACACTTTGTGAAGTTAGGTATTCCCAGGATTAAGTGGCCTCTGAGTGGAGGGTTTCTTTATATGGCACATTTTATTTAAGCATTACAGTTCTTGCTTAAGAAATCAAGGTCTTTTTATAAAATTTCTGCTTTGAATTCCATGTTAATCAGTTAGTCTAGTGGGAGATGTAGGTAGAATAGGAGTTCAGTGACATTACCATCTCAGCTAAATGCTGCACAAACTATTGTCTGTGCAACAGATCACAGTGGCAGAGCAAGAGTGTGTAAGAAGTACTTGACATACCCTAAGGAACAGTAACTTTGGAAAGACGACCTAGAACCAGGATTAATTTGTGCTGAAGGTTGCCACAGTTCAGTTTATAATTTTGAGCAGTTTTTCGAAAATATTATTTCAGCAGAAAGGAATGAAAGGATCAGACTTAAGAAGAAACAAGAGAATGAACTGGCATTGAAAGAAAAACACACCAAAGGCCTCCTGAACGTGTCGTCCATGGTCCATCAAAGGTAAGGACAGGCAGCAGCACTGCTGACTCTAAATGTGAGTGATTGCAGATCTACATAAATGTCTAGTTGAATAAATGTCTTGAGTTTGGATTTTATATTTGTCTTTGATGGAAAAGAAATATCCATTGCCAAATTATGTCTGCCCTTTGATCTCAGACATTTACTTTCTTATTAAATAAACTTTTTGATGGTAATTAGTTACAGATTAAAGAACTGTACTTTGACAGTTTGAAAAGAGAGAATGAAAACCAATGCCAAAATATATGCCAAATTTTAAAAGAAATTGAACGTAAATGTAGGATGGGAACCAGTGCTGTCCTTTCTACTTTGAACATCAAAAGTGTTTGCTGTGGAGGAAACATATACCGTAATAGAGAAGACAAAATGAAGCACAGAAACTACTCAAAATGGGAAGATTTCAGTGAATGCCTCAGACAATCAAAATTGCTTGGACTAAATTTAGAGTAATATCCTTCAAATTTTAATGAAATAAAATAAAATTTAATTACTGATTTTATAAAACTTAAAAGTCCAGACAAAAAGCACTGCAATTACAAAGGAATAAGTTGTCATAAAAAGCTGTATGGCTTGGCATGCACATGATGCATTTTTGTAATCATTTTATATCTTTACTCTTGGTTTATTATCCAGACGACACAGCACTTGCAATTTTGTAAACAGGTTAATTCTTTTTTTAGACATTGTTACTTTTAAATTGAAAGAAATCTTTGCCCAACTTTTTTCATCCTTGTTTAGATTAGTATAGAAATGGATTCTTATAAAGGGCTTCATAAAAGATCTGTTAGTTATGCATTATCAAATGTATCATTTAGTATGACACATAAATTTGCTTCTAGCTCTTGTCTCTGATTTTTTCTCCCATTATCTATTCTAGTGCTTAAAACAAAGAACAATGAAATTTGCCTTCATACAAGCAGAAACATGCTAATGAAGAATGTAACCATTCAGCATCTAAGCTGGTCTCATAACCATCAGCAATCAAACCCATTTTCCTATTTCATTGTGATTTCTTTTATGGTCAAATCCCAGTCCTTTTTAAATCAATGACAAAATTTCAATTAATTTGTCTAACTCCCATTAAAATCTACTTTGTTTTATTGTTTTATTTCTTACTGCCCTTGGTGCAATGTTATAAGTGTGAGTTCAAAAAGCAAATTTTGAAAGCTAACCTCTGTAGGCAGTGACCACTGCAACAGCAACTTCTTTATGTGGAGATGTCAGAAACAATTTGTGTTACCTCCTTCCCTGAGGAATGGGATGGATGATTGACAGCATTGCTCTAAGGTAGATCAGGCAAGAAAACAGAAAAATATAGATGCATCAAAGTTTCAGGCATTCAGGTTGTATTGTATTAATAATAATCCTTAACCAGAGAAGTACAACAAGCAAAGAATACCATTGTCAATACTCTCACTTGCCAAATTTTGAATTACCACATTTCTGGCTAAGTCTCAGTCTGGTACCGAAGAGCCCAGGATGAAATATCTGATTCCTTATCCTCACAGCTGATCTTCTAACAGCTTGTCCTTTTGGCAAGCAGACAGTAAAGGTGATTTTAGAAACATACAATGGTTTTGAAGGCAGACTTTGATTTTAGAGCTGAACTCCAGCTCCCAAAGTCCAGGAAAGGACTACCCAAACTCCTGTTCTAATTCCTATCTCCAAAAGGAGCTTGTATCCTATGGACAGCCAAGGCAGGTGATTAAAATAAGTAAACCTATCTAAAAATCTACCACAAAATTTTCTGTCCCAGCAGTATCTGGCTGGACCAGTATTGTTAAGGAGCCTTTCTCTCTACAAAATCTTCTAAATAGAATTTGCCAGGATTGCGTTCCTCCCTTGAACTGAACATCTATACTTTTACATTTCTCTTGACCAGGATAATGCTGCAGCAAAAGAAGGTTTTGTCTCAGTTTGAACTGCAGCAGCAAATTCGTCTGGAGTCTCTGAAGCAGAATCTGCTGGGGTTGCATCACCTAGAAACTGAGTTGGAGAATCAACTAAGGGTAAGTCAGGGTAAAATGGTTCATAGATCTGAAGCAGACAATGGCAAAACGTGGGACAGGTTGTAAGGGCTCTTTGCTATCGTAGTTGAAATCAGGGCTAAGATTCACCACCATCTGGTAGGAACTGGCTCTGGCCATATTGTTTCCTGTGTTTCTGCAGTGACACTTGCCTGTTTTGTCATGCCACATGTAGCATAACATAACCCAGAACTGAGCTGTGTTGTGTTAACTGACTGCTGATTTATCCTTGGTGCAGGAAGCAGAGCAGGACTTTGCGAGCGAGTTGGCTGTGCTGACCAGAGTTCCAGTGACTGTGAAGAAGAAGCCTTCCAAAAGGAGCAAGCCAGCAGGTTGATACAATCCTGAATTGTTTAAAAAACCTGCATAATTCCTCCTATCTGTGCAATATAACACATTGGAGTTTCAGGAGGGATTGTTCATCAGTGCCATTTCCCTAATTGGGATGTACAAAAGTAAGGCAGCCTTTGAAGGTCACCCAGTGCACCAGCAGCACAGCCAGAAATAAGTGTCACCTTTCATAACTCCACAGCAGCCTTTAGCTAGTAGATCACATTGTGTCCACTGAGGTGAGCCTTTGCCCTGCTCAAACCAAAATTATTTTTGATGTCTTTATCATGTACTTAAGTTCACCTCAATCACTAAGTCTTTGGGAGAACAGCAGAGCTGAGTCATCCAGATTTCAGTCTCCTGGTAGAATGGAAGAATTGCCTTCCCACACACATGCTCAAAAGCAAAGTCTTACCGAATCAGGAAACTTGAAATATTTATATGCATTTACTGTAGTTTTAATGAATTAGAGTAATTCATTCTTCAAGAGGTACTTAGAGACAAATATTCAGAATAGCAGTTGTGTTTCCTCATCCATGATTTGGGTGGAGTACACAAAGTGTCATCCTTTGAGCCATGCAATCTTTCTGTCAGGATCAGAATGAAGTGTTTGACGTTACATTTGAAAGATGCTGCGAGGCGAGATGGGTGCCTGAAAGGGAAAAGCAGCTCACTCACCTGCACAGTTTTGAAGTCTCTCCCCACAGTTGCTTGTTTCTCAGGTGTGCAGAACTGTGGTAGGCACATGACCCTAGGGACACATGTGGAGGCTTAGTTCAGGGCCCTAGAAGCAGTGAATTTTTAACATCAGATTGTTCTGATTCAAATCACTCAGAATTATGAACTAGCTCTTCTTCTGTTTACTGGTAATAAAAAGTCATTTTCAATTACTTGCTGAGAAAATATATGAGAGGGCTTTCAACTGTTGCACCACATGGAAGCTTCCTTCAGTGTGCAGCAAGTGTAAAAGTTCAAAGTCTGCTGTGTGAGAATTAATCAAACGTAAAAAAGCAGTATGCTAGTTTAATGTAAAGTGGAGTCATTTCCTGGATGTATGTATGCAGTGTTAGAGTGTATTTTTTCACTTTAGGTTAATCAAAACCAAACAAGCTCTACTATATGTGATTCTTTTTTTTTTAAATCCACATGCATTTGGCAATTCAGGGAAAAAACCAAATTCCAAAAGACAGACTTTCCACTCACCTGAATCAGCAGAAAAAGATGATTTTCATGAAAATATTCAAGAGCCCCATGAACTGACTTCTGGTTCATGCAGGTACAGTAAGAGTTAAAAATGTGGTATGCAAAAAACAATTTATAAAGAACTAGTTTATTTTATAAAAAGCTACAAAAACCTACTTCATGATCAGGTATGTATGTCAATCAAACCCAGAATATAATGCCTACATTAGCTAAGCTTCTGCCATAATAGTTACTTCTCACATGTACTTGACCTATTTTTCCTCATATTCTTTTTTAAAGTTAGGAAATTAATCTGTGTTTGCTTCTATGTACTGCTGTGTATTTTATAAATAACTTTCATTATAGGTAGAGAAATGAGAAATACTGCTTCCTTTAATTAGTTTTTTTTTTAAACTGAGTCACACAGCATAAATCAGCAGAGACAAGTGAATTCAGTGGAGCTAGGCTGACATGTAGCAACCAAAATATGGCCTGTGGTATTTGGGCTTTCAACTTCCACCTTTATTTCAGGAACAAAGGCAAGCGCCAGCCTTTGGCTGATGAGGGTAGCAGCTCTAACAATGATTTTCTTGATAGATGTTTCGGTTGGCTTATGCTGGGGTGCTAACTAGAGGAGAAGAAATGGCTGCAAACCTGAAAGATGCCAGCTGATTACTACAGGCAGATCAAACCAGCCAGCTGGTCACTGGGGCTTGATATATTGAGCAGAGAAAATCCTGCTGACAGGCAAAGCAAACAGTTGGTTCTCAGGAGCCACAGGCCTTTGGGGAAAAGTATTTATCCCCTGAGTGACCTCAGCCTGGGGCTGACTTCAGGAGATGGCTCCTTTCCCTGATGGCATCAACCCTTTTCACACACTCCTTTCCCACAGCCAACAAGGGGTACGTGTGTAGGGAACAGGGACCCAACAAAGGAACGTTTTATCTTTTTGCAACTTTGTTTTGGCACCTCAACAGAGGCAGCTGAAACCAGTGAGTGCAGAAGTTATATAGCAAGCACCTTTCTTTTAACAAAATTAATTTAGTTTAAGAAAGAATTATAATATTTTAAAAACTGTCTACAATTTTATTTTATTTTTCTTGTATATTTCTTTCAGAGAGATGTTACAGAGTCCACATGAAGGGGAGACTGAACCAAGAAAAAACTCAAATATGTTAAAAAAGAAAGGCAGCAGGTAGTAAAAGCCTTTATATGAGTTGTCTGAACACAGTGTACCAAAGCATTCTTCTGGGGAATCTCAGCAGCTGTAGATACTTACTGAGCTGCTTTGCTGATGAACAATGAAGAAAATCAATAATAACTGATAAATCTTTTTTAGCTACAGACCAAGAATCAATCCCAACTTCCTTTAGCTGTTAGTAAAGCATTGCCTCTTGGTTTTGGTAAGGGGGAACAAAGAAGTCTTTGATGTAAGTGCTTTGAGATATGCCTGGGGAATGTGAAGAGGAGATAGTTTTAGATTTGAAATACACCTGAGGAAACTGAACTTTTAGGATAACAGATCCACACTAGGCTGGTTGCCGAGGTCAGTG
Source organism: Acropternis orthonyx (assembly GCA_035583155.1). NCBI lineage: Eukaryota > Metazoa > Chordata > Aves > Passeriformes > Rhinocryptidae > Acropternis > Acropternis orthonyx. The sequence goes on from JAWWEU010000125.1 coordinate 62,686,413, forward strand.
TATCTCAATAAGGTTTCATCACAATAGGAATGTATCATTTGCTTTTAAGCCCTAAATGTGATGGATCGAGTCTTAATATTTTGTGATTGGTGCTTTGGCCTAACAAAAATAGATAAAAGTGTAAAGAACATGTAAGGAGACTTCAGATGGTATTGGTACATCAAAAGATGAAATTTAGTCTCTCGTTACATTCTAGTGCTTCCTGGGCTATGTACGCTTTTTAAAATTTGTACAGATTTTTATATATGTATTTCTCTGCCTTTGTCTCAGATTTCGAATTATTACTTTTAGAAAAAATGAGACAAACCCGGTTTACTCTTTCAATTTTTTATACTTCAGTTTGTAGTCTTCTTCCTTAAGTGCATCCTTTTGTTTCCGATATACTTTGTTATGCTCATTACATTTCCTATGGGAATTCTTGTTATGCAAAGCAGCTCGTTTTTACTGTCTGCACAGAGCACCTCTATTGTGTAATAAATTGCTGCACTTAAGCAACCTTACAGCTTTCATGAAATGGAAGTTTTCTGCCTTTTTAAAAACAAAGGTGGTATTTTGCCAAGGAAAAGGCTGTTCTTTGGTGCAGGATGGAACATACCACATGAGTTTTGCAGTTTGCCTCAGACAAAAGTGCTGCCGCACAAATGAGTTTGCCAGGCGTGTTAATTTTCACCCCAGCCATTTTAAAAATAAATTTCTGAATTGTACCACTTCAAGCATTTGATTCTGGCGTTTTGGTACCTGAGGAATATGATGTCTCTGCCTTCCTGATCTGGACGTTTGAATTACAGCTCATTCTGCCTTGTCATCTTTTTCCCCGCTCTGTACAAATGGCATTAAGGAAGCTTAATTAATTAGAGCCCATGGTCCTTTGAGCCGCCCAGCACAGCATCGGCTCCCGCACGGTTCGGGTGCAGCATCATCACCCGAGCGGGTGTCGGACCGCCCGAGCGGGCTCTCCCGGGTGCTCTCCTTTGGCTCGGGAGGGCTGACATGGCTTTTTCGGATTATCCCAAAAGCAGGGCAGCAGTGCCCTCTGCCGGGCAGCTCTCGAGGTGTCTATCCCCTCGTTGGCGGAGGTGGCCGGGGAGCCCCGGGAAGGAGCCGGGAAGGAGCCAGGGGTTCCCCCCAGGCGCGGGTGCGGCACCTCCCGGCCTTCCATCTGCCCGACCTGCCTGGGATGGAGTTTCCATAGACCTTTCTTCTCTTCTCCCACAGTCACATTAGCAATTTCCTGGCAAAACACCTGGTACTCTTGCCCCTGTTACTGACTTGTCAGTCTCCTTGAGTTTCTCCACTGAGTTCCTGTTTAATGTCCGGTGCAAATTCCGCACACTCGCCATCACTCCTGTCAGTGATGCACATATTGAACAAGACAGAGTTTAACTAGACCAAGAAACAAGTGTAGCAAATGCGAAAACTCACAACAGTTGCTCTGCAGTGAAGCACTGTTGAACTTCTATGTTATATTGTACAATCATAGACTTAGAATAATTTAGGTTGGAAAAGATCTTTAAGATTAAGTCCAGTCATAAACCCAGCATTGTCAAGTCCACCACTAAACCATGTCCCTAAGTGCCACACCTCCACATCTTTTAAATACCTCCGGGGGTGGCATGGTGGCTCGGCCGATTCTTTGGGCAGGCTGTCAACCATTTTGGTGAAGAAATGTTGCCTAATACCCAACCCAACCCACCCCTAGAGTTATGTTATTAAACTTTAACCACAGTAACTATCAGTATCTGTATCCTGATGCTGAAGATCTCCTGACATAGTCATTACAGAGTGGGCTTTTTACCTCTGGCCCCTCGATTCAGTTTAAATTGGTGTGACTGCTTATTTCTAAGCCAACACAAGACTGAGATTTTCTTCTTGATGCTGTGAAATACTTTTATCACCAGCCAAATGGGCACAGCTCATTGTAATAGTCACAAGTTTCAGCACAGGCATTCCAGTTACTCGTCAGGAAGAGAAAATTCTTTGCCATGAAATGGGTGAATTGCTGGAAGAGGAAATTCAGAGGGAGTGCAGAACATCCATCCTTGGAAACTAGCAACTCTCAGCTGGACAGCATCCTGGCCTAACTATGAAGTTAGCTCTGCTTTGAGTAGGAGTCTGGACTTAGATGATACCTCTTCCAGTCTAAATCTTTCCATGATTCCAGTATTCTTTTCTACTGATGTGCTACTGAAATGTTTGTGTCTTCTCTCTGAACCCCCCCTTTGTATCTTTCCTGTCTTCTAAGGAATGGTAAAAATTTTGTACAGGACAGGAATTGTGCCAACAGAGTCCTGTGAGAAACTGCTAAGCAGTTTTGCCAGATGAGAGCAGTCTCCAGGGCAGTGGATGTCAGATGAGGGAACAGGGCATACCAATGCACCAGTCACAGCTCAAAACACTTGCTTTATAGTCTAAACCTATAAAGCCCCTTCTCTTTGTTTTACTCTGGAAAGGGTAACGTGGAGCTTTGATAGTGTTTTATGAGTACATATCAAAAACACTTGCAGCAGAAATTTAGAGGGAAATGTCATGTCTTTTTTCTCTCCTGTTTTTAAACATGGAGGGTGACATTCTTCCAGCTTCCATATACCCCTCTCCCATATACCCCTCGCTGCCATCACTGAAATTTGTTTGGAAAGTTTATGCAAAGTTCATCATAACCATGATGAAAAGCTATCCTAAAATCAGTTTGTTTAGATGACTGAGATTTAATTTTTTTAACAAGAGTAGATAAACAATGACTAATAGCTTAGTAGTAAGTGCAGAGGGAAGGAAATAAGGAACAGAGCATGGTTCATTCAGACATCCCTGAATTTTTAAGGGAGGTGAAAATTCAGATGCAAACACTGAATTCACAGACACTTCCTGAACAAAAATAAAAAAAATGCAGAGTCCAGTTTTATGTTGATCCTGGAATGAAAATACACATTTTTTTGATACCTAGAGCACCTTGACAATTACACAGGATTAAGATACAATTTGAATTGAATAGTTGCTATTGCAGATTGATATTCTGATGTTGTCACCATCATGCAGATTTGCAATATTTCTAATTTTGGTTATTTTTTAAAAATGTAACTGCTACACTTACTAATGCCAGTGTATATTGACATCCACTGATACAGAGATACCTGAGTAGGTATTTTGTACACTAGAGTTTTCCTTGGACAAGTGTTTATGACAAAAAGATGAAATCCTGGAAAACAATACAGCAAATTCTTCTTGCCACCTCCTTGGGTCTGCAAGGCTGTTGCCATAGGAGGTCTATGAGGACTGTGCTAGGTCTAAATGACAAGCAATAGTTGGTGCCAAAATGACTAGATCGACACTTTGTCATCATGCATTAAGCTGTGCAGTTCCTTACTCCGGGAAGCCATAAGTGCCAAGATTCTGCTTGGGTTTAAAATCACCTTGGCAAATCCATGGAAGAAAAATTCACAGAGAGTTACAAAGAGGCTGCTGCTTGTCAAGAAATTACAAAGTATTGGATATGAAATGCTCAGAGGAAGATTAACATTATGTGTTCACTCTTCTGGCCTCCTTCAAGCTTGTGTTCTTGGTTACTAGAATCCAGAGTAGGTGGTCATCTGACCTGGTCCACTCTGAAATTTTAGTTCTTGAGGACCAAGACGACTGTATTGCCAAGAGAAACATTTAAGGGCTGGGACAGCTGTCAGTTTTGATACAGTCTTAGCATCATAATTAAAAGGCTTTGCCACAAACACTGGAATTCAAACATTTGCATTGCTCTGGTAGCAGACAAACTAACACAAGACAAACTGGTCCAAAATATTACTCAGGAAGCAATCCATGGATCCAGCCTTCTCTTCCACACCACTTGATTGACAAACAGTCCTCAAGCTGATTGTAGGGACTAATTTTTGCAGACTAATGGTCTGCAAATAGCAACAGGGAAGAAGCAGTTTTACACCATTAAGGTTACATCAGGTATTAAAAGTTATAGCCTGCTGCAGATTTCTAGAAGCATGAAAACTCTGCACTGCTGCCAGCTGTAGTTGAGATAACAGCAGCTCCCCACCCTCAAGTTCACAAACTTAACATCTCCCAGCTTGGTGCTCCTTCAAAGGAGCAAACTGGAGTCTCCTAATCTGCAGGATGTACTTGGATCACCAACTAATTCACATTTTCTTTGCTGTTAGTATTACTTTTTTAAGGACAAGTTAGTGATGTAGGGGCAGGGGCATTGCTGTGAAAAAGGCCTCCAGATGGCAATAGAAGCACCATTTACCTTGCTTTGTTTAACCCTCCATGAGCAACAGCACATGCCGTCTCTGATGGTATCACAGGAACCATCCAAGCAGGGTGCCTGTGCTCCAAACAACTGCTGCTTGAATCATACGCACTGTGTGTTCAGAGCAGAGACTCAGGCAGAGCACAGGACGCACAGGCTTCCTGCAGGCTGCCCCTCAGCAGTGCCACAGTAGCAGTGGCCAGGCTGCAGGGCTTATGAACCTCATGGGCATGCTGGGGGATTTCTCCCTGAAGAAATCGTAGGATTGGGCACATTGACCTGACAAGCAGAACCTTGTTGTTCAGAGAGAAGCACTGAACCATGGAATTCCTCTCAAACACCCACACGTGTATTTATTCAGACACTTCACTGTGAAAAAAATGCATGCTAGCAGTGGATGTTCAGCTAGCTTGCAGGCAAAGGGTTCTTTGGTGTAGGAAAAGAGGAATCTCAACACCAGCTACACAGTGATAATTTCTGCCACCTGACATGCGACAAGCCTCATGCATTGGGCAGTTTTATTTGGAGGTGAGCAACCATTGCTACTTTCACCAAAGCATGCGCTAAGGAAATTGTAACCAGCAGTTTTGAAATTTTCACACTGTCAAATTTGCTGCACAGCTTCACAAACAGCTATTTCTGCTGGCAGGGTTACATCACCAGAACTGTTTCTGGCTGTCAACACTCATAGCAAATGGCTTGGAATAGGACAGGACAGATGGAGACTTGGCATTTCAGGGTTCCCTTACCTGTGAGGCTGTAGGTTATTCCAGGGCAGGTAGTCCTCAGGCTTCTCTCTTGGTGTTATTTTACTTCCTATAAAACCCCTGAACCACCAAGTGAGCAATTTATTTTAATTTGTATCACATAAAATACCTGAACCACTAAAGGAACAAGCAGACCTGGGGATGAGGGTAGTCTCCAGAAAATAGGAAACATGAATTTGAATTCTTAGGAGAAAGGATTGTTCATGGAAAGCTTTATTTATTTATTTTAGCAACCAATTCAGTTTACTGGAGACTGAATTGCAGTGTTTCTCCACTTTTTCAGCTCAAAGCCAAAGAAAAAAGAAAAGCTGGCTGTTCAGAGCAGCTCTGCTGCCAGGTTTCAGACCAAGCTGACCGAAATGGAGTTTTCCAGCGTAGTGGTTCTGTTCCCAGGCAAGCTAGAGGTGATGGCACCGGCCTCAGAATGACAGGCTTCAGGTAGGTGTGCGTGTCCCACATGCACATGGCAGGCACGCATGGTGTGTGCCAACACATTATTGCTGTGTGGATGGGATGGAGGGGGGCTATGTGGTCAAGCATCACTGTTAGATAGAACCATTCCAGTGGCACCAGGCTGCTGCAAAACTTCTCCTGGTGCAGCTTTGTAGTGCAGACGGGCAAAGTGGCACGGGGGAGGTGTTTTGCTGACCTGCCTAATCTCATAGCACCCCACCTCCACTGTAGCCCACACCTCCCACAGCATCTGCAACACAATTAGACAAGTAAAAAGTGACAGGAAATAAAGGTTTCTTTACATAGTTTGTGAGTTAAAAAAGACAAGGAGAAAAAACTTTATTTATTCTCAGAGAATTCAAGTCCACTTTCCTCACCTTACCTTCAGCATGTCTCGATCATGCCATGCCTGGACACTGTCTCGGATCAGCCAGCAGAGAAAACCAGTATGAAGTCTAATAGAACTCAGGTTAAACTGCAGCACTGCATACCATTTGTAAGTACATTTTAGTCAATAGTAAGTGCAATTTTTAATAAGAACATTTTTACTGTGTGCTCTTTTTAATGAAGGCACATCATATCATGCTATGGTATGCATGTGCAGACGTGTAATGATGTCTTTAAATAACAGCTGTGATCTAAGGACATTCCTTCTATGGCACGTTGTCAACCTAAAAGACAATTTCTCTCGAGTTTCTCCATTCTAAATTTTCAATCACTAAGTCAGAGCACTGGAAAGCAGAGGAAGACACTTACCCATCAATTAATTTCCTTTATTTCACAAGCTTTGAATTCAGAAATTGAACCACAACTAGTAGATCTTGATACGGTAGAGTAAGTAAAAATGCATGTGATTACAAAGGAAAAAATTTGTACAAAAAACTTTTAAAAATCCGACGGCAACTTGGATTATCTGTAAGTACCAAAAATCTCATGCAGAAGGAGAGCACTACTGCCCAGGTGGAGAAATCCCTGCAGGGGTGGCAATGGCATTGGTATGTAAAAATTATGGCTCTGGCTGAAATGGAAACAAGAAGGACACAGACTTGGAATGTACTGAGTGGGAACAGACAGGTGCTACAGAGACCATTTGTCATTATGTGTCCCGATGATTTTCTGTGTCTGAGAGAAGTGCTTCTTGGGTTTATAATAAATTAAAGATTAAACAGAAGCTGCCTATACTACTCTACTTCTTACTTTCAAGATGGCCATTTTCTTCCTTCATAAGTGTTTTTGGTGCTGTTTCTCAAATACAGACATTAATCTTGGCATTGTGTCTAGTCAATTGTTGGCAAAGTGTTCTAAAGGGACTCACTCACAGAATGCAACTTGCATAAATAACTCAGTAACATGCATTAACTACTCTAATACAGCAAAAGGGTGCAAAGGAACCATCATTCAGTTACGAGACAAAGCTAAAACCTGTAGTCACTAAAGGGGCAATGGAAGCACCATGCTTTAAGGTGACTATGGCATGAAAGCACAATTGTGAGGCAAGTAGTTCCAAGCAAACACACCACACTATTATCACCTCTTCTATACAAAAAAACCCAAAAAAAACCAAAAAAAAAAAAAAAGACATTTCCATTTTTATTTCCATTAGTACCAAATAAAATTGTGGGCTCAATAACACAGATATTGAAGGGAATGGACATTATTCCCGTGATCCTTCATCCTTATGTTTCTGTCCATCATCATTTTTCAGCCAAGACTGGTAATATTAGAGCGACCACCAGGAGGTGCCACGATGCGGTGGCCAGTACGACGTGGGTTGTTGTCATCAATCTGAGCTCCTGCAACAACAGAGAAAGAGGAAACAAAGCTGTGAAAAGGAATAAACCATCAGCAGTGAGATTCTACCTGGCTATGCTTCCCTCACACCACCATCTGCTGGTTTCTCTTGAGCCAACCTCCGGCTGAAGTGTTAAACAGACCTTGAAGGGACATTTCTGTGCTTAGCCCCAGTTGTCTTTAATGAGAAGTGTAGGATTAAGTGTTTAGGATCACACTGATGCTCACCCTGCATGGGGAATTGTTTTCTACTGACTTGAAGAAGAGCTCATGACAGCCTACAGACTGGATTCCCTTTGCAAGATCAGGGCCTGACAGAAAGTACTACTAACTACAAAAAAAACCCCTAAATATGTATGTGCAGGGTGGATTTTTCAAACCTCCATTACGAATTTAGAGTATCTGTCCCTACTGAGTCCATGGGTCAACAGCACAGTAAATCTGCTGTTAGTGAGGAAAGGAGAACTGCCCACTTCAAACTGCATTTTAAAAGGTTGAAAGGTTAGCTTAAGGGGACAGGAGGCTTTCCGACAGGCTAAGTATTGCCTGATCACACTCAGTTTCCTAAAGGCAATGTAAGACTACCAGAAATGCATGGAGAAATTTAAAATTTACCATAGTCTCTGGTTCTACTTAATTTCATAAGAACACAGTAATGTGTCATTGTGTCATTCAATTCAAAGGGGTACCACTAAATGCCTTGGTAGCACACAGATCCAGCAGCGGACTGTGAAACCACTACTTCAGATGCTTATGAAAATCCCAATTCCTGGTTATTACTAAGATGTCAAATTTCTAAGCACCTTCTTTTGCTTTTTATAGATTCATATATATCTGTATATGCTCACCATGGCCCCAGGTGTATGGGCAAAAATATACTGCAACTCACTAGAAGGGTTTTTAAAATACTTGCTCTTCTTGGATTTTCTTCCAGAAGTTTCATTTAATTTCTAAGGACAGGATCTGTCAGGGAGGAAAACTCCACCATTAGGTCCCACAAGGGAGAAAATCTAATGACTTTCATAACATCATGTGGAGGCATTATTCACCACTGGGGCCGTAGACTTTTGAAGGGTAAGGATTTGACACACTTGTAATTGTCTTCAGATGGCAAGAATTATTTCCAGCAACCCCAAAGGATGATTTTCCAGCCTGTTTCTTATGTACCATGGAAAATGTTTTGGGGACCAAGAGCAAAGAGGATAAGAAATACTCCAATCTGCATAAGAACAACTTCTGCACATGGTTTATGACCATGGACAAGGACAGCTGAGGTTTCCATGTCTAGCAGTTTCTGGTGATGCAGGATCTGAGATGTCTGAGACAGAAGGGCTGCACCAGACCCAAGTCCCATCACCTGTACACACCAGAGGGGCTCCAGTCACATCAACCAGAGACCTCAGCTAATTGCAGTGGGCCAGGTAAATAATAATGGAAGACTGATGCAGAGAAAAATTTTCAATTGCAGACACCTTGACTATTTGGCAGTGTGTAAATTTTCCTAGGTAAAGAATGCATAAAAATGTGTATACATACACACATATATATATGTAATATGAGTATATACAATCGCTTTTACATTTAACTAAAGAAGTCATTATGATTGAAATTTATCACCAATAATCCATACCCACAGCTTTTAAACATTTCTCATTAGTCAGGCTGACCTACCTGATAAGCTGAAATTGGATTGATGGAGGTTTCGGATTGGTGGGGGCTGGTTTTTGGCAGGGGAGGATTTAGTTGAGGGTGCAGGAGTTGCATATTTTGGCGTAGCTGGGATTTCATACACAGGCCCATCATACATTCCTCTGGAGACTCCTTGCAGTCCTCCCACCTAGACCAAGTGGAGAGTGAAAATCCAGACACTGAATGTTCCAGTAATGCTGCCTAATGATACTCCTGCCTGTATGTAGAGAGCACTGAGCAGAGAGCTCTGTTCTGCATTGGCTGGACTAAAAACACTTTATACATGCTGCAGCTTGCTTTATGTATAAAGGAAATTATAGATTCCTTCCTCCATTTTTGTACATATAAAAATCAAGAGAGAAATGCTTATCAGGCTTTCTTCACAATCAGTGGAGAGAAATGGGATTCAAAAGAACAAAGGTTGACCTAAGATGTTTATTTTACGTAAGATCAGTCACAATCACCTCTTCTCTCTCCATTCAGCTGCCAAATCACACTTGGGTTATAACAAGACTCATACCCATTATACCACTTGCAGCAATTTCTCTCCTACCTGTATTCCCTCTGCTCTTCCCCTTCATAGATCTCATTATCTTCACTGAAAAGTGGTGGCAATTTTTATATTCAATTTCAAACATTTCTACTTCTTGTCATCAACTAGAAAAGCAATTCTAAGCCAGACTGTGTCATGGGACCTCTCTTAGAATATTTGTCAAAAAAGAGTATGTCACTTGAGCTCTGGTTTCAGTTCAAGTTCTTTAGATTTTTTCCCTGTACAGTTCTTACAAGGAATATGACAAAAGACAGTCAAAACTTCACTGTCCTTAAAAGCTTAAAATCTAGGAAGTAATATTCTAATAAGAACAGTTCCAATTTTCAGAAAGAGCTTGAAGCCATTGAATTGCAGAATCCAAAGCTCATCCAAAAGATCAGAAGTCTGGGACTGCAGGAATATGGTTTCAGAGCCATTTCCTCAACAGGTTAAAAATGAAATTAAAATACTGTGTAGAAAGACACTATTCACAGGGGTTTGATCCAGGTCTCAAGCACTTTCCTTGCTTTTGGTGATGGGGACATCAGGCTCAGGAGAGCCACTGTCTTGCAGGCTGAGCCAAAACTAATGCTCAGAGGAGAGCAGTTGCCAGTCACAGCAATGAATCCATCTTCCAGGGACCCACAAAAGGCACGAATTTATACTGCTATCCCTGTTCCAGGGACAAATTTATATGGTTATCTTTGTTCCAGGGATAAACTCATACTGCTAACCTGTGCCAGTTCACTTTGCAGTCCCTTGCTTGACATGATTTTCTATATTCCTCTGTCGTGCACTGACATGTTCATATGGCAGCTGATATGGCCATCACTGGGTTTTTCTAAGTATTTCCAATGGATAACATTTGACAGTGGGAGAAGAAATGCAGTCATGGATCTGCCCTCCCTTCCTCTCAGCAGGCAGCAGAGGGAGCTGCAGGAGAAAAAATAGCAGTCCCTTTGTCCCTTTGCACACCTGGCCTAAGGATCAAAGGTCTCCCAAAATCCAGGCCCGCTTGCAAGACGCAGGTTACTTAGCCCATTACTTTTGTGCAAACTCCTGCCAAAAGACACTACTCTCTGATACTTGTTTTTAAAGTGCTGGTTTCAGTATTCTAATGACATCATCACTAGAGTTCTATAGATAGCACTCCCAGCAGTTAAACCCTTGAGCCACGAGTGGGAGAGAAGGCCCATGACGTCTATGTGGGTAATGCACAAAAAATGCAACACTGATTTGCAGGTGCATTTGCTTTTTATTGTGCCTTTTTTCCTAAGAAGTGCAGACCTTTTTTCTGCAGCTTGACAGATTTTGTATAATAAATAATGAAAGATAAAAACTATCAACCTGCTCATAGACTTTATTTCAGCTGCCAGTCTCACAGCCTATGATATATGCTTGGTTGAAGAAAATACGAGGTTTAGTCAATTTTTTGCATTATCTATGCTCACACAGTGACTTTCTTGCTCAGTGACAAGTAACGTCAAACTAGTGCCCAGCCAACAGGTTTTCAACAGAGCAGCCCTGACATAACAGTTCAAAACCACACGTGACCCAGTCTTAATCTTGGTCATTTCCCAAGCTTTTTATTAAAAAAAAAGAGAGAAGTTTTCTGAGTCATGAATGCTGCTAATACCCAGCTCAGCAAGGGCACTAACAACAGTTCAGAGATGCCCAATAGAGTGAGTATCTCTGGCTCACATGCTTTGCTTTTCTGTGGTGTGGCAGTTCAGTATGCAATTTAAAATTCTGTTTTTATTCTGCTTAGCCCTCCGCCACAAAAAGCTTTATCTTTTCCTGGATTTTAACTGGAAGTAAATTCTATCACTAATCTACCTCCCTTCAAAAGCCTGCACAGCTGGACATACGGCAATTATGCCCAACTGACAATTTCATGTTCTACACACACGGTGTTAATTTAGATCAGTTCACAATTGCAGAGGAACCAGTTCTGTGGGCATTTTTTGAACAAGTCATATACAGTCCAGCTGATATGGACTCACATTAGCACAGTAACATTAAAAACCTGTGCTACTGTGGTTCCAAGGGGGGTTGGCTACAAAGAAAATGAAGTAGTATTTGACATTACCTTATTCCTGATTTTGATGCGCTGGTAAAGATATTCAGGGAAAGGTTTGCGAGGGATGAAGCGGCCCATTCCCTTATTTACGTGCAGATTTCCATCTTCAAACACAATCTTCCCTTGGCTTATGACCACGAGTGGGGCACCATGGCACTCCATTCCTTCAAAGATGTTGTACTCAATGGCCTGAGGATCAACCAACACACTCACTGCCAGATCTCTTTCAGTTAGTACTTATAACCTGTACTTTTAGTCATAGTTTTGGACAACTGCCATTAAGAAATGTATCAAATTGTTTTGAATGAAGGAAAAGCAAAATGCATTATGAAATTATTTTAAAGGATCTTCCTGATCAGACTTTCCTGGATCTGAATTTACATTTCTCATTTTCCATCAAGGCCTTCTCTCACTTGTTTTTGAAGACTTTCCCTATTTTTCCAGAGCCTCTAGAAGTACGATGGCCTTAATATGAAGGAAAATTGTAACTCAGCAGTCGGATACCCAGAGAACATGGTCCCAACCACATATCTGTTGTGACTGTGTAAGTGAATTTCAAAGAGGACAGCACACATACTTCTGTCTGAAAAAGCTCAGAAAGGACCAGGAAAGCCTGAATCTAAATGACAGGGCAGTTGATTATTGCTTTCTTGAAAAAAGAGATATTCCGAGACAGAGAAATAGAAACTGTATCACCTAACTTTACTTTTTAAAGGTTTCTAAGTTTTTTGCCTTTTTAATATAAAATCCATTACCGTATTTCCAGTAAAATTTTTGGAAGAATTCCCCAGTGTGAAAGACCAAAGCACTGAACAGTAAGATAACAACTTTGAGACAGACAACACATATGACAAAACCTGTCACAGTAAAATCAAAGCAGCTGTCAATGACTAGTACTCTGCACTAAGGGCAGAGAAGCATGTGGCAAAGCTCTGGAATTAAATAGAAAACCCCATTCATGAAGTTGATTAGAGTGTATCAAAATATTTAATCATCTGTCACAGTTCAGAATACTGTTGATTTAATCATGCAATTTAAAATATCAGGTACTTACCAGGTTAGCAAAAGAAAATGAGCAGGTTTTAAATTAATCCTCACAGCCTTATTAACCTCAGCTGCAGAGCTGCTGATTCACACCTATTTACAGATCTGCCACAAGCATGGAAAAAATACACAGTGCAAGGGTATATGCAGAGAGAAAAGAAATCCTTCCTGATTCCAATGTTTCCAATGCAGGATTTCAATACTTGAATGTCCTGAAACATTTACCCATTTCAGAATAGGAGTAGGCAGTTACCCCACTCCTCTTATCCCACACATTTGGTGTTCACATGATGTAGATCAACAGCTGAAAAGCAACAGTGACATTTCCTTTTGTCCTTACCGATTTATGGCTTTTGGCTGTTATAGTCTTCACCTTATCAGGGTCCCAAATAACAACATCAGCATCTGATCCTACAGCAATCCGGCCTTTCCTTGGGTACAGATTAAAGATTTTGGCAGCATTGGTGCTGGTGACAGCTACAAACTGGCTCTCGTCCATCTTGCCTGTGGCCTAAAAACAATGTGATTTGAACAAAACAAGCTTATGAAATGGGGATTTACTATTCAGAGTACTCAACGGTCAGGGAGATACTGGAAATATGTGCTTTATAGATATGGTGATGTTGCATGAAACAGATTTTATCACACAGGACTTTATATAGGGCACGTTACTTGGGAGTTTCAAATAAATGAATGTGTTACTCCTGGCATTGCAAAGAACTGCCAGTGAAACTTTCAACACCAAGGTGCTCAGTTATCTAAGGTCCCTTTCTCTACACACTGATGCCTAAGTGTGTTTTGTTGCTAGTTCCATTTAAATGTTTAACCAATTTTAAAACAATGGAATCTATATGAGTATTAGAAGGTGAAACAAAAGAGCCAGAGTCTGACACTTCTAGGAACATTTCTTGCAAATTAAGCCCATCCTACTTTTAGTATTACCAAACCTATACATCTAAGTAATACAACCCCAATTATAAAGTCCTTGCCTGGAGAAATGTCACCACAGTCAGTGATGGTAATCACAACTGAACACATCAGCACCTTGATTTCTCAATAGAGTATTCTGGGGTCTTTCCTGGCAATGAGCAACAACAATGGCCTGAAGAACAACAGTGCCAAACTTTTTAGTATTAAATAAACACTTACTTCCTGCCTGGTAAAACATGAGGTTTGCAAAATATTGAGCTACTTGGTGGTGCAGGACTGAATGTTACCACCTGTAAATCTCGTGTTACAGCCCCTGCTGCAGGTCCTTCCCACTGAGGGAGGAATAAAAGACAAGTATCACTGGCTGGCTGCGCTTTGCTTGTTTCCCTGTTTTGCTCTACATGTCAGGTATCTGAAGCTGCTTCTGTGCTTGGAATCTCAATAGCAGTCCCTGAAGAAAGTGGTTATGAAATACAGCCTGGGAGAAGTGCTCAGGAGAGCATTGTAAGTAACACCACTTCCCAGCTTGCAAAACACGTTCGAGCACAATGCAGTGTAAGGTAATGAGAGTGTGTGTGTGAGTGTGCATGGGTGTGGATGTGGAGACACAGTAGAGGCAGAGTATCACTATACATCAGGATCCATGGAACCATCAAAAAGTTGCTGACTTGTACTGGCAATCCACTGCAAAATATGCCAGTATGAATTACGTGCAACGCTCTCCTGCAGAGCATTTCATCATTTAGCCTCAGGCTCGGCTGCCATCCATTTGCAATTTCTCAAAAACGATGAGACACTTCCCAAATTCAAACAATCCATTCATCACGTTTATACGAGGTCCACTTCAGAACCATTCAATTGCTCCAGATACTACATCCCTCAGAAGCATCCGCTCTGACACAACTGGAAAATAGAACGGTGGAGTCTGGGAAGCCTCAGGTCTAATAAAACACAATTGTGTTGCAGTGCAGCAGTGAAACACAGCCCTGAGTTCAAACAACTGGAAGAGGTTTTTGAAATGAGCGGTTCACCTTGCAGTAGCATTCTCTCAGGGAATTGTCAGAAATATATTAGAAAGTCACTTAAGTACTGGCCAAGAGTCTTCTGGCTTTCATTCTTCAGCCAACACTGCACATTCTTTTAGTCCATAAAAGTAAGTAATTACTTACTACAGCCTTGTCCCAGACAACAGTCATCCTTTCCTCAATTCCATTGACGCCTTCAGGAATCATAGTGAAGTTGTCCTTTCCAATGGCTTTCTGGGCAGTGCTATATGGGCAATGTCCGCTGCCCGTCACCTGCAGGTCCCCACTGTGGAGTTAACACACAGAAGGTTTAGACCAGGCGTCACCAAGGTGACCTTGGTCTCAGACAGGCTGAGAATGGACTTTTCAAGCCTACACACGAGAGGCATAGGCTGTAAATCATGTCAGCAGCCTTTACACGTTGGCTACAGATCACTGAGGAGCAACAATGGCACTGGACATCTCCACTTTCCCCCAGGAGCGCCCTGAACTCCCAGATTACAGCCCCCTCTGGTTTCAGGCTGCTTATCGACAGAGATCAGGCAAAACCCCACTAACCAGGACAAAGGATTAATCTAGGATTAAGGAAATGATCAGAAGCTTGTATGAAATGTCTACCACTCTCAAGATAAACTAATTCGCAATCACATTAAAAAATAATGGCAAATTTTAAATGCAAAGTCATGACCATGAAGCTTGTGTCCCTGCATTTCTCTCTTGCAAATACATTTTTCTTGCAAACCTTACATGAATACTTCTTAGCTGACCTTCCAAAAACAGAACCATGAAAATGGAAAATTTTTTATCAGGTTGTCTTCTAATTAAACAATGAAAGGCATAGTAAAACTCAAACACATGCTCTGGATTTATCTAACTTAAAGATCTCACACAGAAAAAGGCATGGGGTAAAATGCAAAAAGAGCTACCATTTAATAATGCTTTTATTTAAGAAGTCAGGTTTTTTCAGCCTAGAGAAAATTTGTTTTCAGAGAGCAGAACTGAATCACAGCTGCTCTCAGGAATAAGGAGGAAGAACATAATCAATATGCAGAATCTTGCAAAAATAGAATGACAAAAAAAAAACACAGGTTCTCCAATATCCACAGGAAATAGGTGCTATTTTTAGGCTTACAGGAGGCAAGCACATAAAAACTCACTATGGTTTCTCTCCAATCACTCCACCAGGGTGATGTCCCCAAGAGCCTGTCATCCTTTCTGTCTAACTCATTATGTAAGTTCCAGCTCTGAAAACATCTGAATGATTCTGGTCCACAAATTTAGATTCAGAAAACTAACGAAGAGCCAAGTGCAGAAGAAAGAAAGGTCACAGCTCAAGCAATTCTAATGCAATTTTCTGGGCTGCCAGCTCTAAGGATCACTGGCAGAGAAGAACCTTTGGTGTCTTCTGGTTCTTCACCATGCTCACACCCATCCACCCAGTTTTTAGCAGAAGCCAAATCCAAGAATTTAACACAGAAAAGGCAGCTATGGTTTAGCTTTTCCTGCTTATTAATGACTGCCTGGTGTTACTCAATAGGATTAAACCAAATCCGTCAGTTAAACATTCATTTATTCTAACATAACAATAAAGTCAGAAGATTGCAATGCCATTTCTTCCTTTTTGATGCTCTTCTGTCAGCAAAGCTTCCTGTGGCTTACCCTCTCTCTTTTCTGCACTCTGATGAATACAAACATGAAAGCCTGCATATCACAGCCAGGCCCTGTAACACTCCCCACTTCCCTGAGGTTATGCTGTGACTCTTACACCATGCTACTAATTCCTACACCTGAGAGATAAAAAGGATGTGCTTCCTCTGAATTGTTTTCCCTCTCCTTTGACATTTAATGACAATTAATTACATGCACTGCACTGCCCAATCCAATCAATAGGAGATTTCTTGGGAGCTGCCCAACACCTCCTGGTTAACCACACAGTCACTCCTCCTGTCTGGATGCACTCTGCTGTCAAACAGGGGATAAGCATCACATCAATTAAAAAACCCAGAGACAAGTAGGGATCACCACAAAATACATGCCAGATTTGTCATCTTATTCTTCCCTATAAACAAAGCTTTCTGGCAAGTTACATCTTCCATGGAGAACCAAGACCTCACATCTCTGGTTCACAAGAGATGATATATCACAGCTGCAATAATGCAGCAGCCCACCATGGAAGATGAAAGTTAACTCAGGTTCACGGCCCACAGATGAAACAAGGACCAGATCTCATGAGGCAAATCCAATCTGCACACAGCTTGAAACATGCTGGGTTTTTGGACATTCAACTTTTCAGTGAAAAATCAACACTTTCTGTGGAAAAGAGCACCAGCAGTATGCTCCATGCTTGCAGAGGAAGGATGTTGTAAGGATTTTTTAATTAATGTAAAATACTGGTATCCAAATGAACAGTGCAAAGGAAATGTGAAATACTGTCTTTACTATCATCCCTGAGTAAAATTCCCCACGAATGGAGGGCAGACTGATAAAATATACAGTTCTTTTTTTAGTTGCCCAGTGTAGATTTAAAGTATTAAAACTGAAAGCAGACTAAGCTGCTGTCATTTAAGATCTAGGACTTTAAGCCACCAGGAAAAAAAAAAGCCATTTTTGCATGCTTGAAGGATAACAAAAACGAACTCCTCAGTTTGTCTTTCTGATGTTCATTTTAAAAAGTCATTATTTGGATTCCAATTCTAAAAATTCTCTTGCTATTTTAGCTAATCTGCTTTGACCCACATACCATTATTTTGGGACTCTCTTCTAGAGAACGTATAGCCATGTCTGACAGAGTAGAGTCAAACATTTTGATACACATTCATGTGTGCTGGCTAAGAGCCTTACCCTCACACAAAGAGCTTCACTCTCCACAGTGCTGATAGTGATGGACCAGACCAGGAAAGTAATTTTTCAACTTGATCTTATTTTAGGAAACAAAAAGTTCAGTTATGGAAAACCATTTCTGCCATCTGACTGTCACAGCAGAGCCACATGTAAGAGTTCAACTGTGCATTCATTAATGCAGCATCATTAGAGCAGCTGAGCTGAAGCCTCGGTGGACTCTGGCAGACTGCAGAGCCTGACCCACTGTGTGTAAGGAGAGATGCGTGCACACCACAGCAGTGGCACTGACTGATGGCAGCTCCCCACCACGTGTGTGTGCCCATCCAGCTCCAGGGCAGCAGAATCACACACGCCAGGGCCTTCACTACCAGCCACACTGGCACTGCCACCACACCACATGCCTGTTAGTCGTGGGCAGGGAATGTTTCCTGAAGTCCAGCGGGTAACTTTTAATGTTCAAATTCTACTGCCCTGCCTAGAGCACTGGAAACCCCAGAAAGGGGAGGCAGGAGGTGACGTGAATGCCACCACATGGGATTAAGTAAGGTTTTGGATGGTAAGCTGAGTTTCTCACTCCAGCCCTAGCAATCTATTCTGGTGGGACTTCAGCTGTGAATTTTTGTATCATTTCAGAGCAGATGGTCTTTTGCTTAAGCTAAAGAAGACCCACAGCTGGCAACAGGCAAGGAATACTATCAAAGATGGGTTTACCGTCTGGGTTTCTGGCAAGGCACTGGTGATGTCTTCTTTTGTATATGAGAAAGATACTTCTCCCTCTGCTGTCCATATTCCTTTCACCCTCTGTAATGATTAAACTTTCCCTGCCAACCTAATGGCAGTCAGCCCATTTCCCTATCCTGTCAAGTGATGGCCTTCAATCTCCCCTGTGTCTCCAACCAAGTCCTTGACAGTCTCATTAGTAAGCCACTCCGGCCTCTTTCTCCTGACATACCTGCTCCTACATGTACCACTTATCTTTACTGTCTTCCAGCTTGAAGACCCTGGAGCCTAAAAAGGCAGAAAGAAAGCTAAAAGTAAAAACAAGACTGCAAGAACTAAACACAAGTAAACTTGTATGATTTTGGTCCATCACAGATGAAGGCAAACTACCAAGTCAGAAGTTTTCAATATGCAAGAGCTAAAACAAAAAAAATTCTACTACAAACTCAGGTTAGTTTAGAACAAGCCAGTTTTCAGAAGAGCTCACAGATGACAGCCCTGCACCAGCTTTGACAAAAATTGCACCATTAAAGTTATCTTTGTTCTAGATATCTCTGCATTCTGGGACAACCCACATTTCAGGAGCTCTGCTTGCCAAATATGACTGGGGCTTAAAACAGCCTTTTCTCACAGGTGGGGGTCTATCCACCAGACGGTTGCTTATGCTGGACAGTGAGTGTCCACTAACAATTCAGCTAAAGAAAACAGAGAGCTGGGGAGAAGAGAAAGCCAGTTTGAAGCCCTGACTATCTAGTTGTACAACTAGGAATCACCTGAAAAGCAAAAAGAAAAAGAATTCCTGAATAGCCAGCAGCTGCCTCTCTAACAAGCTAACCATGCACTGTCCATGACTGCTCACCTGACAGCCTAAGCATAAGGATATAACAATCCCTGGCTTTCTACATCCTTTCTCTGCTGTTTCATGTACAAGCCTGGGCTAAAGAAAACCAGGCTGATTCCTAGACACTTCATCCCATATGGTTTGTGCGCTTGCCTCACTATCAGCCTGTAAAAAAAATGAAAGTCTTACCATGCTAAGAGTGAATTTAAGTGATCTGGAGTGGTAGGATCAGGGCTCAGAGGTGGTGAGGTCACAAAAGCTGCAGCCTTGGCCCAGTTTTTGCTCCAGTAATGTGTCCCATCTGTCCCCAAACTGGCAGTGATCGGCTCTCCAAAAACAAGGGGACCTTGGAGAAAGCAAGGATACATAGAAACTAATTACAACCCACTCTCTCTTCAGCACATTACGCTGCTTGCTGCACGCAGCCATGTATAATTCATGCATTCCAACATGGCCAGCACACCTCCCAGAAAATTAGGCAGCCCTGGTTTTGTCTGTGTGATAAAAAATTAATCAGGAGTATCTCTGAGATTCACATGCTTTTCATCAGCATATTTACGAATCTCTCTTTCTAATCCAGAAGGAGACAGTTCTGACCTGGTTTTAATTTGTTCTGTTTTAATCACAGCCACGTTCTCTCTGTTGCTTCAATTCAGAGTGCATTGGGTGGTGGATCATTCAGCAGACAGATGCTTTTTTACTACTCCCAGGTTGGGCACAGCACCAGCAGATAGCAGCATATGGTCCCCAGCACCATACTCCAAGCCTCTCAGAATACAAGTATCAAGACAATAATTTGCTCTTTGGCTTTTCTATATTGCTCACAAGGTTTGTAGTACCAACCAGCAGAACAGTCCTGACTTGCAAAGGCAGCTTCAAAAGCAGCTGCCTTCAGGCTCACAAGTCCCTTCTGGTTGCTTTGTAACCTGGATCCCACCATGGCCCCAGCAAGCAGGGTCGACCCACAGTGCACATCTGGAGGGTCAGCCTCCAGTAGCAAGGCCAGGAGTGAGCTCCAGGTATTTCTAACAGCAGGGTCACTGCCTACGCCACCTCTCAGAGGGCAACAACCTGAAATACTGGCATGGAGGATGTGCTAGACCCTGTTAGGAATAAAGTATCTCCCTCCCATGAACAGAGATACAGCAGTCTAAGGGGAAAAGTAAAAGGGAAAACAGGATAAAGAAGAGTTACCATGCAATTCCCAAGGGGGCAGTTTGTGGGGAGAGCTTCTCAACTGAAAAATGTAAAAGGACTTCCCCTCATCTTTCCCAGCCGTAAATATTTAGAGTGTGATGGTGCTATGATTTTTTGGCAACCTCTCCCTGTTGTCTGTCACTTGGGTCAAGATGTACAGGGTTTTTCATGGAGCTTCTATGCAACAGCAGCAAAAAAAAGATTTTGGGGGAGAAAAGGAACTCACCTTTCTTTCTGGCAAGTGCAATGATATCAGCCGCACTCTTGCTCATCACCTTGGTGATGTACACTGGGCAGTTTATTCGACTGGCAATGGTAATGGCACGGAAAACTGCTTCTGCTTCAAGCTGAGGAAAACGAGGAGGAAAAAGTTAGCTGTAAATGTAGTCTGAAGAAAAAATTAACTGGAGGACTGAGCCATGTTTCTGTTCAGCAACAACTCCTCAGGGGTTCATTCTGCTTTTTCCACAGAGAGAGACACAGAGCTGGGAAACAGGGAGCTAATCCAACCTCAAACACTTTGTGTTAGCAGCAGCCATAGCCAGGCTCTACTCGCTAGCACAAATACAGCTCCCTGGCCCCCTGCACCCCAGGAAAGGTCATGTCCAAGCTGCTGATGCAGCTCCTCCTTACCTCCCTCCCACCTTTCTGCTTCAGACCCCTACCCTCCAGCTGGAAGGAGAACAAAAGAAGGAAACTTTGCCCCAGTTTGAAGACAACCTCTGAGCCCTCCCTGGCAGCTTAACCTCATCTTTACATAGTGGTGACAGTGAATGTAAAGGATTCTCAAACAGCAACTTCAGCACTAGGGACTGAATTTAGACCGTAATCCAAAAAAGCCTTTGAAGCATTGCCCAGGAAGTCCCCTCTGTCAGCAAGCGTAAAGCCAATCTCCTCTCAGGGAGCCATCTGGGACATAGGCACACAAAGGAGGCATCTTCAGATGGAGGCGAAGTGTTTCCCAGCAGCTCTGGAGACTCCTTTCCCCAGCCATCAGTTTTATACTAGATCCTTCCCAGATGGACTCACAGTATTGGCATTTTAATACCTAAAACCCTGTTGTGACCGAAAATACTGACTCAATGGTACAGAAATTTCTAAGAGTTGTGCTAGAAAAGTTGAGCAACTTAGGCTTTACAAAACCACATGGCTTAATCCTTCACAGTTTTGGGAAGTACCTTTCCTTAAATCAGACTGTCACTTTTACCACAGCACTTGCTCTTGGAAGCCCCAAATGCACCTTCAGAAGAGCGAGGAAGGAGGCAGGTCCCTCGGCAATGGGGCTGAGGCAGACAGATGCATGGTCAGAAAGACACAAAATTCCTTTCTAGGAAACTGCAAATGCAGATTTTCCTTAGGCTCTTGTTCTCATTAAACAGAAACAACTCAATTCTTTTAAAATAATTTAGGTGGAAGTTCAACAGCAAAATGGAAAAGTACATAAACAGTTCAATAGAAGAATGCAACCAATTAAGCTGATTCCTTTTGCCTTGGGGAGAAGTTATATAAAGATCTTCAAACCACAACAATCTCTTCAAGTTTAGCCTCAAATCCCCAGGACCTCGTCTCTTCAGTCTTCAAGGAAAGCAGTCACTTCCCACTACTGCTCTCCACCATCCCATTAATGGTCTGAACTGTGTATACATTAAGGGACATTCTCACGTCTCCACATTTTCCTTCTCATTAAATAAACCCCTTCCAGATGCCTGAGAAGATCCACAGCAGAGCCTGGATTTTATTATAAAGGAGCTGCATAAAATGAGCTGCCTCGCAGCATCTTTCCATTCTCATGTGTTTTCTTTCTATACCTGCATTTCTGCCAGCAGCCAGAATGAAAGTAGACTTGTATGTGGGTATCTGCATACGTACGGTATATACGGACACATGCATCTTATAGGAGGTTTTCAGCCAAAGCACTTTAATAAATGCCAAAGCCTAACCCTCAAGCTGCACTGCTGATTTTTACCCTAATAAGCCCTTTTTCTTTGTCATCACAAATCAAAACACAAAGGTCACACTCAAAAATATATGCACACCCATGCCCAGGGAAACAGGAGATGCAACTCCTGAGTGCACAAGGACACACTCATTCCTGGACTGAGGGAACACACCTGCTGCAGCATCAAAAGGGTTTTACAGGCTAACAAACAAGCTGAAAGAACTTGGAATAATACTGGAAGAGGCAGCAGGAGAGACAGACTGCTGCCTTCCCCCATCCACCCATCCATCATCTGCACCTACAGAAGCCAAGTTCTGACACTACGTGTTCGACAAAGTATTTCCACAAACGACAAAATGAGTGAAGTCTCTTACCTCTTCAGGCCTGCTCAGGGCATGTCCCTCAGGTCCAGTGATTCCCATCTCCAGAATACGCTTTTGTTCCTGGAATGCAGGAGATAAATGCTGACACAGCTCCAGGATGAGACCCTTGCCCTTGGCACCCTCAGGGAGATTAACAGCCATATTGTCTGACTGCCCCTTTTAACATCTGCGTAAATGCAGCTGCATAAGCCTGCTGAACACTGAAAACACTGGCTCTAAACTGGTCCCATGCCACCCAGCACAGCTCTCTGCTGTGTTATAGAGTGTATTTGTGCCCCGAGCCATTGGGTTGCACCACCAGAAATCCTCTGCCCTCCAGAAAGTCTTGCTTGACACCAAAACACCAACCCAAGGAATGGGCTTCACCCAGTACACTAAATAGTAACTGTGGGTACTTCCAGGCTGTGATTCCTTCTTTACTTGCACGAGTTCCTCCCTGGCTGCAATACTTCACCTTTCCTAAACTTTCAGCATTGCTGGCACTTTCAGTTTTCTGTAACACTTTTTTCCTACACATAGAATCACCAAAACTATGCTTTCATAAAAGCAAAACAGTGCCCTCCGGTTGTGAAGGCATTATGTCCACACCAAAAACCTCATCTTAGGACCAATGGGCATTTGTCAGAAAAAAAAATTGTGCTATCCAGCTTCACAGCAGTGAGACAGATTATTTTAAAACACACAAAAAGCTTCACTTAAATTAAAGCCAAACAGTGGTATCAGAATAAATCTCCCTTTTTGCAAAAATGGTGGTCAGCACCCTTCTGATCTGAGGATGGTGCAGACCTGACAGCAGAGCAGAGTGGAAGCAGAGCTGTGGATGCACGTCCCGCCCTGCCCTGCCTGCAGGGCTCTAATGAGCCCAGTTCAACAATGTAATGACTCTGTGACACAGACAAATAAATGTCCCCTAGAGACCAGGATGAAGTTACCGAACATACTTGAATGTGTCATCTAATAAATATTTGATCCCAGGTCCCTGAGGGCAAAAAACACACATTACCAACACACTCCAGTAAAACCTGAGCAAGTTAACATTCACATATGCTGTAGCATTCACTGCAATCAATCAAGATTGAAGAGGCATTAACAGGAATGTATTCATCTGAATGTGTAAGAATATTTTGGTTAGAAAAACGTAAGGTTTCACTGATGTTTTTAAAAACAGCTGCTCTAGATCACTAATGCAATGGCTTTAAACAGTGCCAGTTAAGACACACAGTAAAAAATGAAGTTCTAACCATATGAAAAAATAGCAAGTTGGCACAGAATAGCTACACAAAGTAGGATAGATTTGCAACTTGAAGGAAGTCAGAAAATAAGATCTTATGATAAAATTAACCACTGTAAGGAGGACTTGATAGTGCTAATAAACTAGAATATTTGTTTGAGATTAAATTTGTATCTTCGCACAGGACAGTCCTGAAAAAACTACCTGCAGGCAGCTTTCTTTTCAGTATCCAAATAATCCTTCTCAACAAAAGCATAAGGAAAGACTGTGTAAGACATGGCAGTGGTGAAGAAATATGTTGATATATAACATAATTTACATTTATTTACTACTTCTTCTTTTCCTAGTAATTTTTCTGTCCTGTATGTTCATATCCCATGGCTGTATATTAAGGCTGATCAAAGAAAAATGTAACTTGAAATAGATTTCTATCAGAAATGCAATTCCATGATTTTAATGGGAAATGTATCAAAACATAACAGCTGCCATTTGACTTGTCTTATTTAGCCATTCCTACAGTAATATTGACTTAATCATGTTTCTGATTATTCATTTTCATTCTACTGGATATTTTATGTTGTGTTCAAACTATAAATTATGTATTTAGTAGTTTTAAATCATTCTAAGCTTCATGAGAAATCAGCTTTTTTCTTTTTTTGAATCCAAATGAGAGTTTTCACCTGGTTTCAGTGGGGAAAAGATACAACTGCACTGGGTGTGCTTGTTGACTCCTTACCAGTAACTTTTGATCCCAGTGGTTATTTTGGTCAAACTTAAAGCTAAATGTGAAAGGCAGCTCTCAAAGGGGGTAAATTCTAACCAGGCAGAAGGAGGACAGAACCCCACAAAGGGAAAGACAAAATACACCCAAGGCAAGAGTCTTTACACACTGCCCAACAACTCAAAGGTTCCCTTGAGGTTCTCCGTTAACCATGAGACAAGGTGGGTTGCCTTGTCCAGATCTCAAAGACAGCTTTAGCTACTGTAATTTCCTTGTCAGCCCTGCAGCCTAGTCCTTAGCAGATAAGCCAGCAGATAAGCAGCTCAGCAGATAAATCACACGGCTCACAGGGAGCCTCACGGACCTAAGAGGGGCTCGATGCACGTACAAGGGATCAGAGGAGTGAGACATCTCTGCAACAGCCTTAAAAGACTCATCTGTCACAACAACACTACCCACCCAAACCTGTCCATCCTGTTTTGGAGAGGAATCCTGGCCTCTGAAGGACCAGCAGAAGGTTTGCCACAGACAGGTGTCCTTGGGTTACCTCTTTCTGTACCACGGCACAGATCAGAGCTACAGCTCACCCCAGTGTGAGGACAGCAGCTATCCAGGGGACCTGACCTGCAAAGACTGCACTGGGAATCCACAACGTTTTAATGAACTTACTGAATTTGAGCCCAGTTTCCTGCTTCAAAGAGCATGGATTACACTTAAACACACATTTTTGAAATGTTTAGAAGATCACAGTAGTTCTTATTTGCAAACTTGAAAGATTTATAGGAATATTCTCAAAAATAAATAGGTCTGTGAGCTTTAATAACCACTCCAAACTCACTGTGTTGCTTATACTGATAGCTGCAGCAAGAGGCTTTAGCATAAAGCTTTCCAGCTCCACTTTTTGTCCCCAAAATCTCTGAACAAGGCTTTACGTTATTCTGCTTCACTTGCATTTGCTGGATTCAGAAGAAATCATCTCACAAACTGAAGCTAAAATGACAGTTCACTCACCTGAGCTATCAAGTCTCCATTTTCAGCATGGACCAGGATAACAGCCCCAAGACTCTTTAGAAAGGTAAAGGCTTCATAAAGCTGCAGGTAGTACAAAGAAGGAAACACTGCTGAATAAGGAAAACACATTACTTAACACTCAGACCGCTTTATTCTCCTTCAGTTTTGTACCTTCTATGCTGGTAATTACATCAGTGAGCAGCAAATCATCTCTTTTCAGAGCCACTGCTTGGTGTTGACTTACCCACCCCTGTACACCCCAGCCAGTACCTAGGAGAAGTTTCTGCCCTGCTGCACCAAGACAGGGTCAACAGCCCCAAGCAGGGCTGAACTTCCCTGGGACACGGAGTCTGCCCCAGCTCCTGCACTGCAGGGATGCCTCATCATGCTGTCCCACACAGGCCTAAGTTTAGTTAGTCTGTTTTCTGTAGTTTTAGCAA
This sequence comes from Acropternis orthonyx, assembly GCA_035583155.1. NCBI lineage: Eukaryota > Metazoa > Chordata > Aves > Passeriformes > Rhinocryptidae > Acropternis > Acropternis orthonyx. The sequence continues at coordinate 62,712,297 of JAWWEU010000125.1, forward strand.
ACGTAAAACAGAATTATTCGCATGCACTATGGACACTTTTAGTACAGCTAGAACACCTCTTTTCTGAAGTGCAGGCATTTTGCACCATCCTCTTAGAGCAGTCATTGTTGAGCTTTCACCAACATCTTTAATTCTGCAGTTAAAAATTGCAGTATTTTCTCTAAAGCATGGGGGTTTTTTAAAAATTGCTTTCTAATAGTCAACACCCATCCATGAAGAAGGACAATAGTTGACCTTTTGCTTTTACTGGTAATTTCTGAGCACAGATCTGAAACACAGTTTCCTTTCCAAAAGGTATTCAGCTAATGTGTTTCTTGTTTAAACCAGACACAGATCAAATACTGAGACACAGCTTCTTCAGTGTCCACTTCTGCACTAGGGCACTCCAGGCAGCACTGAATGGCTTGCAATACACAGCTTGCAACATGAGCATTTAAAAAAAGTAACAGCCATTAGTCCAGCCACACATTAAACATTTTGACGTATTTCTCTTGGCAATTCCAACAGGGAGTTGAGTTTAACAGGCACTGCCTCTCAGAGAATATTTATATATTATTGTGTCTAAAATTCCAATTAAAACCACATGTATTGGAGGTGTAACAACAGTTATTTAAGAGACCAAGAGCTGTAGCTCTGGGAATAAGTAAGAAAGAAATATTTTCTCAACTGAATAAGCAAACATTATTATTACTAACAGATGCCATTGTCCATTTACAGTGGCCTGATACGTATGAATGGGAAAGCTGAAGAGTCTGGAATCTGTAATGAGCTCTGGACAAACAAGCTCATTGTTATCTCCAGCCCTAATGAGAAAAGGCCACCTCCCCCAAAGAGCAACTCCACTCAGCTGCTTCCAGCCACCAAGAAACTCTTGAAACCTCAAAATTGACACTGCCTCGAGTGCTTCATCTTTTTCTACCACTCTGACCTAGAACTCCTGAAAGGCTACTGTAAAATAAAATCAGCAAAATCCTGAGCTGACCTGAGTGGCTCCAATGTTGGGAGACAGCAGAAAATTGCCGGAGAAGGTCAATGTCATAACTTGAAACATGCAAGTGTTCTACACAGCTCAGCACTGACTCTCCAGAGAGAAGTCCCCCAGTGCACATTTCTCCCAGTGCCACTCAGGCCAGTGGGAATGTTTTTCTGGGATTCAACCTCAGCAACGCCGCAAGTGTTGGGAGATGCGAGAGGACAGACCACAGCAATGAAAAGCATTCAGAGCAATACCTGGCTGTCGGACATTTGGTAGAGATCTTTGTACGCCATGTAGACTTGAAAAGAGTTCACACCTGTTCCAAGACAAAACGCAAAGGTGTTGCCATATAAGCGGATTCTTAAATTGTATTCAAACAAAAATTTCAGGCAAAACAAGTCACAGAGTGTCTGGACTAGGCTTTTCACCAGTGATTGCCAAAACCAAAGCGTGGGTCCACAGCTGCGTTACAGCTGCTAGCAGGAGAAGCGTGGATGCCCTCTTTGGGGGAATTTCCTGGATGCTGCGAATTGCCTGTCTTCAGCCTCGGAGCAACCCAGACACCACTGTACATGGGATTGCTGGTAGCCAAATCACAGACAAGCAATGGTGGCTAAAGCAAGCACATGAAGTTTGAAAAACCTTGTGTAAGGTTCCGTGAATCACTGGTTTTCTTTTTAGGTTTCCTTAGCTAATCAGGAGAACATTTCAGCATGACCTAAACTGTTATTGTTGACAGATAAAACTTGTAGGTAAAGTTCCCCCAAAGTGCTGAGAAGATGTAGGAACTGTGTATCTGAATGTGCATACAGAGTTGCCTTCTCTTTACCTTATTGCCCAAAGCAACCAGCCTAGCTGATGGCAGACACTGGGAAGGAGTGGAAACAAAGCCTGAAACCAGTTTTACAGGCAGCTCACCACATCACTCCTTCCACCTTCCAAAGATGGAAGGATTTATGTTGGCAGTCATACAAAACCATGAAAGATGGCAGCTTCAAATTTTAGAAATCATAAGAAATGCTAGTGTTTAGTGTTGGTTGCCAAGAACCAACTGTATTCAAATCCCTACAAGTTTTGCTATTTGTTTCAAAGATTTGCTTATTTATATAGCTTTGTATTCTAATGGAGTAAGAATTACAAACATCTTCTGTTCATAATTTCCATATATATGAATTCATATCACCCTATAAATTTGCCTTACTTTTCAGTCTACTGACAAGATCACCAGTTTGCTACAGGGACCAATCTCAGACTTTTCAGGCTTAAAAGAAAAGTAAATTCTAAGCTGTCTAAGCTGTGTGTGCTGCATTTCAAAACGACTGTGATGAAAACTTTGCTTCCTGGGGCAAGAAGAGAAAGAAAGAGATCTGTTCATGTTATTTATGTTACCTACACAAAATGAATAAGGCTCTCTGATGAAGATATAACTCCTTTGTGAGTCTAGAATGAGCAAATACATCCTCAGGCAGAGAGTATGGCTGCTCACACACACAGAACTTGTTTATTCACAATTACAGGACTAAAATACCCCTGGATACATGCAGGTTAAAACATTGACATGATCCCTGGTATTATGTCTCCCTGCCAAGTCCAGGCAGCTCAGAGAGAAATACAAAGCAGGAGCTGGCCACTCCTTGTTGACTTCCACTCTGAGCAAATCCAGCCTGAAATGTGGAGCCCTGTCAGGCTACAAGCCCATCCTTTCCTCCTGTTTTCCTATTTATCAAGTTCTCAGAAAACACCCATGGCCTTTACTAACTGTAATCCCTCCATCTTTTCCTCATTACAGTTATTCAGTATGTTCCCATTTTAAAACCTAAGCTTGCCTACACCTTCCCTGGGGCCAGTGCTTGCAGCCTCATGCCCTCAGCCCTGTCTCCCTCTGACAGCAGCACCCAGCACATCCACCCTACCTGCCTTGGAGGAAAGCTCAGTTTTCTCTTCCCAAATCCACCCCATGTCTCAGATGTCAGCTGCACCCTGGAGCCAACCTTGCACACACAGAGCAGTGAGAGGTGTGTTAGGACTGGCCCAAGCCATGCTGACTGAATCCTTGTACACATTTCACTGTAAGCAAAGAGCTAGGTTACCTATTGCTCTCCCTTATCCACTAGGATCTAGCCAAAGCTAACTCACTTCATCACACTCCTCCAGGATATAAGGCAGCTTTCTGTGAGTATTGTGGTTGGAACACATACACTGACCCAAGTAATGCAGATTTTCACCCTTTTTTTCTTTTACTGCCTTTGTATCTTCTTAGGCTCTCTTCAGACCTTAGTAAAATGACTGAGTTTTGCTCCCACTGTGTTTAATGTTCTCCTTCAAATCAGTAAGAGTAGAGGGGATCCCAGAAGGGATCCTGCAACAGGGTCTTGAGCCTGCAGAAGAAGCCTTCCAGTGCAGAAACAGTTCTCCCACGTGAACATACAACCATGTCCTCAGCTGCCACCTCAGACACATACACAGTGGAAGGGCATCTCATAGGCTGCCCTTACAGCTAATGGGAGAGATGGTGTGAACCATCTTGCCTTGTTAAGAGAGTACCTATACCAGATACCAAGATAAAGAACATGACTCTCTGCCTTGGTCTGGTGTCCTGACCTACTCATTGGAATTATGCAGCTTTTCAAAAGCCCTGGTCCATGGCCTATTGACCTTCATGCTTAACATCTGCAACACACTATATTCTTGTTAATGTCCTAATTCTCTCACACCGGGAGTATTCAACAGGATCCTCTCCATGTTTTAGGCAGAACTACAGGTTATTTTGTACAGTGACAAAGTCAAAGGAACCAGTGAGGCCCCTGTCAGCAATTTCAGCCTGTTGTTCCTTTGCATATACAGGAGAAGACCAATCCCAAAATAGCTGCTGAAATGCTACAAGCCTTAGTTTTTACAACCAGTATTTGGTTCTAAAAAATCTCCAGGCCCTTCCAAAGCCTGTGTCTATTTAAATTAGCTTTGTATTGATTTAAAACTGATTAATTGTTCAATTATACCTCATGACAAGGCACCTCAACAGCCACTCTGTGAGCTCCCCTCTTAGCCATGCTGATTGCATTAGGCACATGCAGCACTGAAATGCAATGAGCTGAGCCCTGTCACTCAGCTACTTCATTGACAATCAGCCTACAACAAATTCAGTCCAGATTCCCAGATGAAAACCAGGGTCACTCCACTGACATCAAGTCTATTTGCACCAGCTGGCTCAACGTTTCCAATTATCAGGAAATATTACCCGTTAATTTGAAAGCCCTGGCCACACTGAAATGTTTCCTATTGTGCTTGTGCTTTAATACTTGCCCTTACCTTGTGTCTCCTGACATGAGAACAAAGATGACCTCCTAATACTCTGGCCACTAAAGAAGCCACCAAGGCCCCATCATACATCCCATCTCAGAACCAACGAAGAGATTTCTGCCTCCCCTGACAACTAAAATGCAGATCAGATTTATATTGAAAACTCACATATCAGTAGTTGGAGAAAACGATTAAACTAAGTGTCTGCATCAGGCTTTTAATGTAACCCCTCAGGCAAATTCAGGAGTGCTGAGCCATCTGTGACCCAGGAGCTCTGGAAAATAGCACCCAAGCTTTGAAACGAGGCACAGTATTCTTGTCTAAGAGTACAGTCAGCTAATGCACAGCAGTGGATTCGTATTAATGCTGATTGCAGAGAAACAGCACAGCCTTGGCACAACCAGGGTTGACAGATGTCATCACCTTGTAAAAATCACCTATATTATAGACCTATGTAAGACCAGCTGCAGTTTCTGTAAATTATGTGCAGTCTTGATGACTGAAGTGTTTGGTTGCCTAAAATCTGGTTATACAGCACATATGATAAGGGATAAACTCCCCTAGGTGACTGCACCTCCATGGCATCTCAGCAAACAACTGCTCACTTAAAAATAGCACTTTGCTTTGTTTTTCTGCTTTGATAGTACATTTGTCCATAAAGACAATCTTTCACATCTAAGTCATCACTAGCCCTACACATTACAAAGGATGCTGTATACATGTGTCACTTCGGTTTCCTAATAGAAGGGTCATTCTGATTTGTCCACAGAAACAGAATACCATTTCAGAAAATACTTCCTAATGAATACGTATACATTTTTCAAGGAAAGTATCAAGTGAAAAACATTTGAAAATATGTATTTCTGGAAAGAAAATCCATGCTGTTAGGTGTAATTTTAAGGAGTAAGATCTCAGCTAGGTATTTTCTGAAGGCTAGATCCAACTTCCCAAACATGGGCATCTGGTGTCACCAATATGCCCTCCATATCTGAGACTGCCACGTTGAGCTGGAATGCATGGAAATGCATTTATGAGAGGTTTCATTTGTGCTATTCTGGAGTGGTAGATGGAGCCCAGGTACAATAAGCTATAGTATCTCACATGATAGCAGATCTCTTAATTGAACTGAGTCAAACCCATTAAGTGTCTTGTGTTCCTAAAAAAGTGACCTTTTTTTTTGCAGGTGTTGAAACAAAGCATCTTCTACTAACTTTAGGGAAAGCCACTGGAGACAAAGCACTTTAGAAAATCAGGACATTTTTTCAGTATTAGGTACCTAACTGTAGCATCCTTTTTTCTAGTAACTTCAACCCGTTTTAAAAATACAGGCATGTTTTATTCAAAAAAATCAAGTCCCAGCAAGTAAATTATCCTAAGTCATTGCTAAAAAATGAGATTTAGCCTGTAGTGACAGTCTCAGACACATGTGCTCGTCATATTTGCACTTAATTTGAGGCAGCTGAATCTCAGATTCCAGTCTAGTTAAAATCTGATGCACTACCTTGAAATGTTGCGTTTTCTCCATTCTTTAAATAGAGGATCTAAGGTGACTGGGCTAATTATCCTAACTGCTGGTCTCTGAGTTTTACCTTCAAATAAAACCTACCTATGCAATGCTTGAGCCTATTTCCACATGGACAAGCAAGCACAAAATTATGCATTTGTATCTGACAACCTACACATTTTAATTTTCCATGCCTATATTAGACAAAGTTACATATACGCACAAAGTTTTAGGTTCATTTTACACAGCAGCAAGTGAAAATACAAGTCCAAGGTAGTGCAGGTCAGCATAACCAGTGCCTGTGTATTCACTACAATATTTCAAAACGTCACCTCCATATAATAGTTCAATAAAACCAAAAAATATTACTATATTTCACTCACTAACCTTTGTCTTGCACTAGTACTTCCAGCTCTTCTCGAATCCCATCATACCAGCTGGTGATGTCCACATGGAGAGAGTAATCACAACAGGATTTGGTATCAGCTGCCTCATGCCACTTCTCAAAGGAGGTCAGTAAACTCGATCCAGGTTCTGGAAGCACGTGGTCAACTGAAAAAGAGATGGAGATGGAGCGTGTGTTAGCTGGACAGCATGCCCACTGTTCAGATTTCATCAGTGCCTGTGAGTAAGCAGTATTCCAGCATCTCAGCCAGAACAGCAGCCTTGGAGGCAGTTTGTGAGCAGACTGTGCCTCTGGGGTGTCAGCCAGGTCCTGCTGTGTCAGGTGCAGCAGACTTCTTGAGCAGTCTATACTAAAGATGAATCTGGCAACCTGCTTGGTGCAGCACTGATACCCAAAGGGAGAGCCAAACACCTCAGAGTTCAGGAAACATTTGTCTTTCCCTCTGATGTTTTATAAGGGACCACAGGTTCTGAACTTTGCTGTATTTCTTGTCTGATGTGTCCATTTCTATGTGTTTCAGTAAGCACAATTATTACCCCATGCCTTGCAGTCACTGAATTGGCCCACTCTGCCCTACCAATACATCAATGCAGATGTTCAATGTTTTCTCAGCAGACAAACCTGGGACTACAGCCAAAGGTCTGAATGGGGATGACGTTGAGCACAAACACTCAGCCACACCATACAATAGATTGAAAGCCCTGCAGCCATGCATCTTCACTGCCTCAAGAATTTCTGCATCTAACGATGCCACAATGTCTACTGACATAAAAACATGACTACTTATGCCTATGTACTTCTCTTTGCAGGGCTAGGTCAAAAGTCTGTGTGGAAACAAAGCAAGAAGGGCTTACTAGTGGCATATGCAAGCCCAACACTGCCCAGGAAGCCTCAACTGAAGAACACAGACTGAAAAAACCATTGATAAAAGGAATGAAAAGCAATGCATTCTGTGTTTATTGACAGAGATTCTTTCAGCTAATACCTGCTGCTGAACATAGGTAACACATTACACCACTCAGCAAAAAAAGCCACATCCCAGTTCAGTGGGAGTAAAACTCCACTGGGAAGCTCCTCTGCACAAGGGAGGTACGACAATTTATGTCACCTGAACAACTGCCTCACAAAGTCTAACCAAGGCCAAGTCACTGCTAGCAGGAAAGAGATAAATCTTGTTCCCCCATCTTTTAGACAAAAGAAGGGTCTTTAGCAATTAGAAACAGTGTTTTCTTCCACCAGGAAAGATGTTCCTCAAGGACATCTCTTGTAAAGAGTTCCTCAATTCCTGCTGCCAAATCCAAGTTCATAAATAAGCATCTTGTTACATCCCAAGCCCTTGGAATGGCACTTAGGTGGGAACAGCAGATCTTTGTCAGATTTTCTGTGCCATACACTTAAAGCACTACCTACACTGTTTTGTAAAAATCCCACGCATAGGTATTTTACCCTTCAGTGCTTGTTCTGCATTTCAGAGGAAAATTCAAGAGACAATTCCCCATGCTGCTCTTTCTTTCTGAGGGTAGGTTCATTTTCAAGCCAATCCTGAGTGAAAATGATGGATGGACCTCGAACACAGTGCCCAGAAATTCGAAGATTCATTGCAGAAGACCTCAGAAAATCAGCATGGAGCCTCTGGTAGCTACCCCCACACATGCTACACAGGCTTCAGCCCGGCTTGGGAAGAGAGAGCATTGCTAGTACTCACTGATCATGGTGGTGCCCCCTGCTAGCGCTGCTTTTGTGCCTTGATAGAAGTCATCAACTGCAGTCATCCCATGGCAGGGCTTTTGTAGGTAAGTGTTGACATCTATTCCCCCAGGAATAACCATGCGCCCATTAGCCTCTATGGTCTTGACTCCTCCCGGAACAATCAGATTCTCTCCTATTTGCCTGGACAGCAAGGAAAGCCAGTATTACTTTACTTAAACAAATAAGCACAGAGGACAGAAGCTATCTGAGCCATGTAGGGCAGAAGAATACAGGGGCCATACAGATGGAAGTGGGTCCCCAAAGGAAAGGTGAAGCTCAAGCACCCACTCTGGGCATCCTGCTCAGCACTGGCAGAACAAAGTCCAGGCAAGCTGCCTCATAGAGCGGTGTCTTTGGCTTGCTTTGCATTACTCTAGTGGCCAATAAAGGAGCTGTAATGCACCAGCATTAAAAATTGATCCTTTTTTTATATGATTCCTATCTTTAAACAATTAGAATTATGTACAGTTAATGCTCTCTCGGGGGCTCCAGTTTTGTATAATAAGTTCTTAAATAAAAACAGAAAAACATAGATCAAATATGACAGTAAGCTGGAATTGTAAATATATGGCAGAAGCACAAGGCACATCAGAAAGTGTTATAATTAGTTTGTCATCAAGCAATGCACATTTATCCTTAAAAAGAAATCTAAATAACCCAAGATAGAGAAATACATATTTAAGAGACCTAAACACTTTTAATCTACCACAACACATATTCTTCATCCTCCTCTTCAAGTTTAAACTTAGTGAAACCTTCTACGTAACTGTGTGGAAAACTGATAATTAACTGTTGCCATATTTTTCCCTTCAGGATATTTTTTTTCACTATTAAAAATATTCATCTCTCCCCCATGCTGAGGGGAGCAAACTCCAGCCACTTACGATCAAAATACTTTCAGCGTTCATGGACACAACTACAAATAAATTAACCTTTAACTTTTAAAGCCACACAACATTTTTATTGTCTACTTTGCATGATGTCAAACAGGGAAAGGTATGGGTCTGTGTGGAAGCCATGTGTTACACCATAATATATTTGGGGTTGGAGGTAACTGTAAGGTAGTTTAAGTTAACTTAGTTTATCTCGTATTACAGACACACAGTCCTTGCCTTAATTCCCTTTTGTCTAGGATAAAATAACATTTATCTGCATCTAAACAAATACCCCAGACATTTGAGCTGCTGAATCTGTTTCTCCCATATTAAAATGCAACTCCCACCTACAGAGCAAAACACAGCAACTGATTAGCAGCTGATTGTGACAAGCTAGAACCAAAAGTGAATATAACTGTTAATTAAAACCAGTGAAAAAAAACCCAGAGATAATTATTCACATTGGAATTTGACCAAACCACCAGAGTTAATAAATAATCCCAAGAGGTCAAGAATTTGTTTCATATGCCATGCAAAAATGTCACCTCCAGCAGCTTGGCTCCCCTGGTGCTCCAGGCTTTGGCTGGAGAGAAGCACAGCCATTTTAGCAAACTCTCCACCAGCATCCTGAGCTGGGGTCTCAGCCACCCAGCACTGAACAAATCCAAAAGGGCTTTCTCATGAGAGCTGGTAATATCACAGCTTGAAGCCGTACAACTCCATGTCTGGCATCTAATAGTGATCAACATGTACAGCACTGGGAGCTCATCAGAGCCTGTTTACAGCCGCAGTGTTAGTGACACCCTGACAAACAGGGAACTGAGGTGGATGCAAAAGCCAGCAGCTGCCCAGCACAACCAATGGTGCAAGCAGAAGTTGCAAGAAGCTCCCTTGCTGTCAAAATCTGACTCACAAGGGCATACTATAAGGCATTCCAGCCATGAGCAGATTCAATGCTTGCATAAAGTTATGTAGCCCCACATATAACAACGGTGTTGCACTACTTTCACTAGTTGAATCCACTCCCAAGACTTTAACCAGAACAACCCTCCGCCTTTGTACAGCATTTGCGTGGCTAAAAAATCTGAACTGGGATAAAAAAAATTCACAATGTCCAATCTTCTTTGAATATCTCAAAGGTGTAATTGCAGTCCAAGAACTAATGCCTTTTAAGAACAATAGTAAAGAAAACTTGCACAAAAATATTAAAGCAATTTATTTTTATCTTCTTCCACAGTCAGTATCTACCTGTTAACCTATTTAAAAGATACATACTCTAATGAAGTGAAAGAGTGCTAACTATGTACTGAAGTTTTTTGATGACTCAGTCCTCATTATTTTCAGTGTATGGTCAAGCTTATTCAGCTGTTGAAGTTACATGGGACCAAATGGTCTTTGTGCATGATGCTGCATTACTACCTGTAAGAACTCTGTCTCATCTCTTGCCCTGGCATCAAGGTTAAGGCTAATCTTCACTGGCACTGAAGGTTATTTTTATTCAGACTGACTAGAACAGAAAGTAGGAGATAACATGACTGGATTCAGGACTCCTGAATTGCTCCCTCATTAATGCAAAGTGTACGTGAATAAGAACGGGGTGCAGTTACTTGTGGGTGAAAAAATACAATAGTGCAGATAACTGTATTCTAGACACTGTACAAAAGGTTTTCTGATACACCAGCTACTAGAAAACTCAGACCAATGGAAAGTTGATGCTGTCTACCACTTTCAGTTGAATAAGCTGGTAATTTCTGTTGTATGTGACCTGATTAAAGAACAACAGAAACAACAGGCTTCAGCTCTTCCCAAGCTTCACCCAAGAAAGTTGAAAACCTCCCCCAGAACTCTGTGGAGTTACTTCTATGGTTATCAAACCCAGGTCTCTTTTAGGCATCTGAGGCCCTCCCTAACTTGGCTTGTCACCCTGAGCTCTGGAGAACACATTCCCAGTCACCCACCCTGCACACTTGTTTGTGCCTCCAGCCCAGAGGGGACCAGCCCTTCCCCTTGGCAGGGACAGAGCAGAGCATCAGACTTGGCACTTGGCAATGAGACCAGGGCTCATTTTCCCGTGTGATAACAGAGGCAGGATAGATGCAGGCAAAATATATTATTTATATGCCAATGGCAATTTACATTACCAAATATTTAAACTACTATTTAAATACCTAGATGTCTCTCAGCTACCATCTGAGCGTGAAGGGCTTAAGTTTCAGGTAGGAAAAATCCGCCATTGCTCCCTTGTACCTAGGGATCCAGTTTAAGCATTGATATATATGAAAAAGCATCTACCATCCTCGAAACTGTAGCTAATCTTCAAACACACTCAAGGTTACGCCTGTTTTCCTCTCTGCAGAACAATCTGCAGGAACAAAAGCATTAAAAGACCCTATTAATTTCATTAGTCTGCAAGAGAAACCTAACCGTCTGTTTTATAATCAGGTTCCACTGCAGAGTAAGAAAATTAATCCAGATCTTTTATATCCCAGCAAAACGAGGACATTATCGCCTATTCTGGGCTGAGTGGTTTGGTGTCTGCTTCATTCTGTGGCAGGAATTCTGTATTTATCAGCAGGATCTGCAGCTGGAGAGTTAGAGCATGTGATGGGTTTGATAAATCCCCCCAAAAACCCTCAGATTAAGGCCTTGGTGTAGGCCATCAGCAGGCCTCAGTTTGGGGCTGTGGGGCTGTCCGTAGATTCAGAGGGACAGGTATCACCTGACTTAAGCAACCAGTTAGATATTTCATATCATATGACGTCAGTTCAAGTATTAATCCAGGGGGGAGTTGCTTCCAGGTCCCTTCTGCCTGTGGTGGTGATAGGGAAGAGGATACCCTGTCGTTTCTTCCGAGAAATTCACAGCAGTTTTGGTCTTTGGGAAGTAAAATACTTTTTTTTTTTGTTTGGGGGTGCTCTTTCTCTCTCTTTGCTGGGTGTTTTTCCCAGGAAACATCTTTTGGGGGGTTTCTCTGCGGTTCTGGGTGGTGGAATCTGTGTGTTGTGGGGGGGGGGCAGCTTGAGATAAAGTTATTGTTGTTTTTTCTTTTATATTCATACATATATATGTTGTAAATTTGTGTAAATATATGTATATAT
>JAWWEU010000125.1:62724304-62738049 GCA_035583155.1 Acropternis orthonyx
CAGCACGGCCAAAGGGAGGAGAAGAGAGGGACACTGGGAGCTGCTCTTTGACTTATAGTCTAGCGGATGTCAGATGGGATGAAATACCTCACTGGTCACCTAAGTCAGCTGATACTTGTCCCTAACCACATGATCCATGACACTGGGGCCTATCTAAAACTAAAACCTTAATCTGAGTTTTTTGGGGTTTATCAAAGCCATCACACTGAGGTTCAAGGTCCTGCTCCAAAGGATCTTGAGCCACATTTAACAATGATATTAAATATTTAGACACAATGGGTAGTTCCAGCTGGAGAAGAGACCAAACCCAATGCATCTTTAGGCTGCAAAATTTATCATCTGCACACAGTAAGGACCCAAGCTCACCTCGCAGCAAGCTGCCCTCACAAATTAACTGGTTTTTTTCAGAGCAGGACTTCTTGCATAGTTTACAAAGAAAAATGTTGGGCCACCTCAGTCCAGGAAACCAGGCAGGACTTGGGTGCTGAATAGCCTCCTTGGGCAAAGATAAGTGCCCTGTAAAAATTAAGATCTTGCCTGTCTATTCCTTATTAATCCCAGCTATCTTGGGCAGCTGAGATACTTTCTGGAGGTAGGAATCCACACATGGATTTCAGAGGGAGTCTACGCACTCAACAAGGGCATGTCAAAGCTTGGCATTGCTAACTCGCCTACCAAGTATCACTGCATTTCTGGAATCAAAGCAATAAATTCACAGCATTTTCAGACTCTCAGCATCTCATGCACTTAGTTGTTAAAACAGTTCTGATGCTGTTAAGTGTTACTAGGAGACTCGCAACTGAACTGACAAAAGCACAGAAAAACTCAACCAAAATACCTATCAAAGAGAGTACAACTTAGTTGACTGTTGCTATTAAAAAAAGACACATGTTCAGAATTTTGTGTCTTCTCTAATGAAAGTAATACTACAACTGGAAAAGCAGAGTCGAGTATTAAAAAGAAAAGCATGGATAAACATATTCAGATTTTTTTCTGTTATAATAACCTGAACCATAATAATGTAAATAGCCACAGATATAAAAAGAGTTGGACTTTCAATCTGATGATATATTCTCAAGAAAAGGAGCTCTGAAAACAAGTAGGTAATTAATTATTTACCAGACAACTATAATTATATTTCTGTGCATTAAATTATAGCCTCTGGAGACCAAGCTTCTTAGGTCACTAGTGAAAATGTTTAGCAATAAAGAAAAAGGCTTTGATCCTTGTGTACATCAGAGTGCTTGTACATGCTACATAAAACTGCAAAGCTAGAGACTCTCATCTCCACTAAGCCAAGGTAGGACCAGCAGAGTCCATGGACTCTTCTCTTATAGTTTCCCAGGCTGTCAGCAACATGTATTTCAAGTTCTTCACCTAGTAAATACTCTCCCAGTTCCTGTATTTTATAGCCTGATAAATCAGTAGGATTTTCTTTCTAATTGTGTGATGTTTTAAGACTATATACCATTTCCAGGCATGAAAAGGGACACAGGAACAATGCATTTTTACTGAGTTGGAGGGGGCCCACAAGGATCATCACATCCAACTCTTAAGTGAATGGCGCACACAGGGATCAAACCCACAACCTTGGTGTTATTAGCACCATGTTCTAGTCAACTGAGCTAATCTCAGCGTCAATGTTGTATGAAAAGAATGTGCTATGCTTCAGGACTAACCAACAGGGTGGCTGAGGAGTGGCAGTCCCCATTTACACCATGCAACATGGGGCCTATTTCAGATTTCTGTGCCATACAATCCTTTAGAGTGTGGCTGCATTTCCACAGACTAGGTGTGGGGAAAACAGCTGTGTTGAGAGAGCCTACTTGCCTTAACTATTTCAGAAGAAAACTTTTGGAAAAGCTATTACCTTCAATTTACAGTAAAGAAATTCTCTATTTATCTAATCTTAGTAGAGATAAAATGGCAAAATTTAAGAATTAAACACTCCTCTACTATGGCCTCACATCTAGAGGTAACCAAGATGCTGTCCACAAGATTTCAGTCAGCACCATCAAGAAATCACAATAGTCTATGCTAACAAGCATGCAAATAAAGTTCCAATATTTTGTAAAACCAACTTTATAAGTCCATCTTCAAGGTATATGTCTGCATAGAAGGAGTGGTCATCATTGATAATTCTTCCACCTTTAATGAGTAGTCGGTCACTCTGGAGGGGAAAAAAAAGGAACAAATGTGGGTTTGTTGAAATAAATAAACATAATAATGTACTGATGACACCAAATATGATCATATTATATAGAAAGTCATTAATATCAAACATTTACCCTATACAAATGCCTACACCATAGATTCCTATGTGTACATAGACCATGGAGAGGAAAACCACAGTTTCATTGACTATTTGTGACTTTTGGAACATGAGACCTCATGGCCATCACAGTTCTGTTTCCTGAAGGCAGAAATCACTGCATGTGGAAACCCTGAAATGCCACTACACCTCCCTTTTAAAACCACCTTATTGCACAAAGGCCAAAAAGGGGAGAGAAGCCCCCAGAAGAAACTGTCCAACACTGCAATGGCCAAGCTGAGCTCACTTGGGACTCTTGGCACCTCTGGAAGAGTACAGAGCTTGGAATGGGAAGGACAAGGTCAGGAGAGGCTGCTTAGCAATGCCATGTAGAAATTCCTGCCCAGGGAAGCTTCTTTAACAACATTAGCAGGGTCAACTACAACATCCACCACATCAGTGGAGGGACACGGCCCACAGGCTGTGTCTCCTGTACTGAAGTTACAGACCAACAGCTGAAAGTACAGTTTCTCGTGGGCATGAAGAAGGAATTCTGTCAATCTGTGATTCCTACAGGTCAGAGGATGTTGATGAACTGACAGCACTCTGTGCTGAGTCCCTACACCGTATCTCACTCACTCCATGAATGAGGACAAGAGGCAGCCTCCAAAGCTGGGTTCACCTGAAATACCATACAAACAGCAGAGAGAGCTACCACCTCTTTGCATTTTCTAAAGTGCCAGAAAGCAAACATTTTTTCTCACTAAGAACTGTTCAAAATATCAGATCTGCAGGAGTACTGCTCACAACAATTATCTGCTTATATTTTTTTCTGTTCCTAAAAAATACATTTCAAAGAAAGCAAATGTTACCAGTACAAACTCCTGAGAACCAGTACTTAAAGAAGTCATACTAGAAATTCCAGCTCCCCACTACCTACCCAAAGACAGGGAAAGTCTGTAACTTCCGTGCTGTTCTGGTCTTGGCTGGGGTAGTTAATTTTCCTCACAGCAACTAGTATGGGATTCTGTTTTGGATCTGTGCTGGAAACAGTGCTGATAACAAAGGGATGTTTTAGTTATTGCTGAGCAGGGCTTACAGAGAGTGAATGCCTTTTCTGCTCATCACCAGCGCAGAGGCTGGGGGTGCGCAAGGAATGGGGAGCGGGTTATATGTGAGACAGCTGACCCCAACTGACCCAAGGGATATTCCATACCATATGGCATCATGCCCAGCAATAAAACTCAGCAGGAGGCTGAAGGGCAGGAGCACTGCTTGGGGACTGGCTGGGAATCGATTGCTTGGCGGTGAGCAGTTACATTGTGCATCACTTGCCCTTCTTGGATTTTATACCTCTCTTATTCTGCTTTCTGCTGTGTTATTTTTATTAGTAGTAGTATAAGATTTTCATTATCAAATTTTTTTCATCTCAATCCACGAGTTTTTTCACTTCTACCCTTCCAATTCTCTCCCACATCCTACTGCGGGGTGGGGGAGAATTGAGGGAATGGCTGTGTGGGGCTGAGTTGCCAGATGGGGTTAAACCATGACAAGTACAAAATGCTTTTGAAAAGACTTTTGCCAAGTGACTGTGAATGCTGTAAAACTCTAAAGCAGTCAGAATCCTTTTTTCCCATTCATACATAAAAAAGCACCATTTATTATAAATTATTTCCTTGGCTCACCAGACAATAACCCAGAATCTCCATGCTTTATACTCCTTATTTCAGATTCAGTTCCTGGTTTAATTGCAAGATGACTCAGGCGTATAAATTACGAATGTCCTGAGTTCCCAGTTTAGAAAACAAACAAGTTGATGTATTTCTTAATCCATAAAACCAGGACAACAATAAACAATAAATTTCTAAAACTTTATTCATAAAAAAGTGCTAAGGTAGAGCTTGGGGTGTTCCAATGTATTTTCTCCGTTATATGCTGCACAATGACTTTTTAGCTTGTACTGGAACAATTTTGCAGGTTCAAAGCCTCTACAGCCCTCTGTATCATTCCAGAAAAGCAAAAGGGGAGAAACAGACATTTTTAATGGGAGAAGAAAGGAGGCGGGGGGGAAGGTATTTGAAATACAGCACACAACAAAAGAGTATGTACACAGGTCTGAGGCTTTTCTCCATGTGCTGCAGCAGTAAGGCGACCTTGGAGGGGGGAACCAAGGCATGGAAGTACAATGGCATATGTCCCCAGCACGTGCCTCAGATGTTGCCACCCTCTCATTAGAAGATGGAGATGAATGCAAGTCCTCCATCTGGAATTTGCCAGAGGAGGCTCCCTGTTTCCTCCTCAGCCTCCCTACTGTCACTTGTAATTGCAGGACTTGTGAATCAGCAGCTGGAATGGTAATAAGTTATTTAGCCACGTGCTGGCACTTGCATCTCCTCACCATGATGATTTACTATGCTGCCTGCTGACCTGCGGAGACCACCATCTTGTGAGCTCTTTTTAAGCTCATTCAGTTGCCTTCCTGAACATTAATACTGTCCAATTACAAGAGGCAAGAGCTTATTGATATGGGTGGGCAATGTTACCAGAGCACTGCATCTGTCACTGCTAATGAGTCAAGAAATCTGCACGCTCCTCAAGAAGTTCTACATTTCACTGCTTTTAAAACAGGAGAAGATGCATAATGAATAGAAACAAATGTCACAGACAGAGAAAATAAGACTAAAATAAAGCTAGAGCACAAGTCCAGAAAAAATAATTGTAGACATATGGATTTTATATGTTTTTACACATACATATATAAGTTGCAGAACTAGGCACTAGAATAATCTAATCTAAAAAGAATACAAATGCAGTTTCAAGAAAACAGTTATGGCACCACCCATTAAATTAAGCCTCACTTACAGTCTGTAAAGAATTACTGAATGTTTAGCTACAAAGTCTCACCGCCTTCTGAATTTTGGAGGGTGTAAGAAATTCTGGTAAAGAAAAAAAGCCCTGCACCCTATGAAGACTTTCTTGACACCTCAGAAGAAAATACAAACTATTCAGAATTGTTGCATCTGAGCTAGCCTGTGGCTAAGGATCCCCCAGTTGGGTATAGGAAGTCATGGGAGACTAGGCTGCCAAAGAAACACACACCTTGATACTCCCCAGGTAGACTGTCAAGC
The DNA here is from genome assembly GCA_035583155.1 of Acropternis orthonyx. Taxonomy (NCBI): domain Eukaryota; kingdom Metazoa; phylum Chordata; class Aves; order Passeriformes; family Rhinocryptidae; genus Acropternis; species Acropternis orthonyx. Next base: position 62,729,684 of record JAWWEU010000125.1, read on the forward strand.
CATCAGGGACAGTGCTGTGGAGCCTTGCCCAGCTTTCACTGGGACCTGATAAATGTGGAAGTATCTGTAACACATTTCCATTCCAGGAAATCAGCAAATTCAGAAGAAAAAAGAGTTTTGTTGGAACCTCTCTCCCAAGCAGCTCGAGCTGCCAAGTGTGCCTGTAGGACACATTATAGATTGCTGCAAAGCAGAGTACCTTGATGCCGATGATGCTGATGGGCACAAGCAACCCAGGTGAGGTTTGGGTGCCCTGTGCACGCTGTGGCCAAGCAAACACACACTGCCTCAAACACCCTGCTCTGGACCAGGGGTGACTTGTCCTTAGCCAAAGCACCAGTACCCAATGCCTATGTGCACCCACCACACAGGTGCACTTCCATGAACAGGCTGGAAAAATTACACACAAAAAGATGACTAGAAAGGAGGCACAGGTTAACATTGACAAGCAATTTGCTGTACTCTTCATGAAATAAACTTTTATACAAATCCTTGGTCAGCATGGAGCGTTCATTCCCTGCCACAGTCTAAGCACAGGCTTCAGGGACAGGCACAGCCCTGGCCTGAAGGCAAAGAGACAGGCACCACTGCCACCCTGCCGGTGGTGCCTGGGAGATCCTGCAGTGCTTTAGGTCACTGGTACTTGCTGCAGCGAAATCCTGGACAGAAATCTGGGCACACATAGGCTCTGTGAAGTAGGTCACCCTCCTCAGGCTGCATGTGGTCAGAGGCCATTTACTATTTACCAGGGGCAAGACGTCAGGCAGGCTGCTTGCAGTTTTCTTGAGAAGTGACAAATGTCTGCAAAAACTAGGGACCAGAATCCTCTTCTCCCTGTTCCAGGCTGGAGCAGAGACACACTCTGCAGTCCCCTGGGGAAAGCAGCAGGGGGAGGGAGGAGTGACCTGAAGTTCCTGAACTAATCATGGCAGCATTGGCCCAATATTTCTCCCTTCCAGCTGTAATCCCCTTTAGGCAGAACACTGCCTTTGCCCAGCCCTCAGAGGTACCCTCAGCCACTCAGCGACCTTTGGGCGCTCTCACAATGCAAACAGCAACAGGCTCATCACTCAGCTCAGGAGGTGACAGTAGTGTCTGCCTTTCCAGAGTGACTGCCACCTTTCTATTCAGCTGACAGATGTCCCAGGCATTGGTGCCCTGCCTGCCAAGCCCTAAGGACTCCAACCCAAGCCTTCAGTGCACTGCCTGGCACAAGAAGCTGCCAGGCCACCTCTTCCCAGTGCAAGCCAAAGGAAGCTGCAGAGACCCTCTCCTCCCTCCAGCCTGCCAAAGACAGACAGTGCGAACATGGCAAACAGAGAGGGAGTATTATACCAAGCAATTCATGAGGTGCCAAGATTCAAGGGGAAAAAACCCTGCTCTCATTGGCACTGGAGATGCAGAAAGCACCACTGTAAATCCATGCTCCACAGCCACTGCGGGATGCAGGAGTCGAGGTGTTTCTCCACCATCACTCACTACTGCAATAATGTGACCCCACTGTTACTCTTTGCTTCTGAGCTCTGTGCCTGGCTATGACACAGCACCAGCACAGCCACGATGCTTATCTGCTGTCTCCCCTGCAGCTCCATTTTACAAGCGCTCTGGCACCTCCCGGCTCCGCTCACTGCTGGGTACGACACAGCCACTCCTGTTACTCACAGCCCTCCACCTTCAAACCCTGCACGCTGCTTTCCTCACCATCCTTTCCTAATCACAGTCCAGCTTCTCCTGCTTAACCTGGCAGCAAAGCTGCAGAGCTTAGTCTATGACATGACAGCAATTGTCATGGCAGCAGAAGGAGATGCCACAGACTCACTCCTTTGCTGCAGGAGGAGGGGCTGCCTGCTCAGACTCGAGGCAGCAGCTGTCGCTCCCTCGCATTGTTTCCACCGCAGCAAGAGCAACACGAAACATCTGGAAGCTGGCGACTGGCACAATTTGTACAAATTGCCTGTTTTGCTGGCATTTTTCAACCAGCTTGGCTCAGCTCTTGTGAAGCATGTCCACATTTTCCTGTGTGCCAATGGCAAACGCCAGCAGAGAGAAGCAGCATCTGACCAACCTGGGAGATCCCAAGCCCAAAGCCTGCCGTGGTCCCCAGCACTGCACTGGGCTCCACGCAAGTACAAGTGAGGTCATATTCCCTTGGGCAGCAAATCACTCTGCTCAGGGTTATTTGAAAATATGATTCAAACGTTAGGGCAGGAACAGTTGCAAATAAATTTAAAATTAGCCTTTCTTCATTCACCCGCTCCCCTCACAGCTAGAGGTATCTAAAAATACACACAACAAAATTCAAATAGTTTTTACACATGCAGTTCTCAATCTGCTTCTTGGGACTCCTCAAAAATATAGTAACAGAAGAAATAAAACTGCCATAAGATTTACTAAACATTATTTCAAATTGATGCAGCATGTCAAAATACAATGCAGCACAAATTATAGCAAACCACACAGTTCTCTACAGTATCAATACCCATGTACTGCACCTGCAGCCACCTTTCAGAGAAAACCACACCTCTATGATACAAGATAGAGTTTAAAAAAGAAAAAAAAAAAAAAAGGAAAGAAAAGAAAAAAGCAAGAATGAAATTGCCATTATGTGTTGTAGTCATGTGAGGAGATTCAACGAGATTTCAAGAGTGGTGTTTTCACTGAATAGCAGCATCTGTCCAGACTGCAATTTCTATACATGCTATTACATTCTTGCTTTTCTTCCACAAATGGAATGTCTACCTATTACATCTTCATCAGTAAATCAAGTAAATCATTAACTATAGTTTGCTTTACAATTTATCTACAATTAGCTTCATATAACATACTCAGCATACGGGTCTGAGCACTGCTTCATTCTTGGTTTGGACCTTTACAATTGCTGCATTGCAGCTTTTGCCAACCAGAAAACTCTTTACAACACTCAAACGCAGATTTTCCAGGCCTAGAGGAGGAGAAAACACTCAGCAGTGATTTCATCCTCTGGGTAATTCTAAGGACTTACTAGAATATAACATTGTCCTTGCATCTCCAGAGCAACAATAGCTGTATTCTCTAAAACGCAGATTAGTCAAGAGCCCTGAAGATGACTAAGGATTTTATGCTAAACAGCCATTTGAAAACAGTTTAAATTCCAAATCCACTTGTATTTTCGGTTCTCTGTCTATAAACGGGTGTGGTTAAAAAGATATCAGATCAAATGCAATAGACATAAAAAGGTATTAAACTATTTTATCACCCTTACGGCCAGGACACTCACCTTCACTCTTTTAGCACTTGAGAGACAGAATTCTTTGCTACTAAGGCTTTAAAAAGCCCACCCAGACTTACAAAAGACACAACATCCCCAGATTAGAGCGAAGGTACAAAAAATACAGGTTGATATCTTTGTTGTCTTTGGTTATCCAAATCTCCACAAGGAGATTATTTGCAAGGCAGCCCTTTCTCAAAGGCTAAAGTCTCACTGGCAATCCATGGAGGAAGACACCTGGAGCTTCCCTGTGCTTCCATGCATTCCTTCTTGCAGACTTATTTCCTATAATATACAAGAGATTTACCTTTTTTTATTTTTTTGGTGGATGTATTTGGTTGCCTTTTGTCAGAGCAGGTCAGATTCAGACTCTGTTGTAATACAATACAGTTAAATTACCTTCCTTTTAGCAAAGTACTTACAAACAAGGAACATTTTTAAACTTAATGGCAAAAGAAGAAAGACATCCTTCCCAAGAGAAATGTTTGCTTAAAATCTTTCATAAGGATCAAAGAGCTGTAAATGGGATTTCATGAAGTACTGTCTGCTTATAGAAGATCTGCTTTTAATCAGCACTATCCCTCCTTTTGAATTTCAAGTCTAGGCCACCCTCCATAGGAAGTAATTTTTAGCTAGAGTGAACCCTGAATCAACTCAGGGAATTCCTTGTAAAAATTCTATCCTTGAGGCATCATTTCCGATAGGCCACTAATGGAGAATTCTGCTTTTAAGGTTTTTTTATTAATAAATGCACTCTAGTATATGGCAATTAATTTAGAAAGGATTATGTTGATAATGGATAATGCTGTATCTTGGTCTGTAGCCAATGCATTCATTCATCTTTATTCATTTAAAAGATCTGATGTTCTTTTGTTTCCCCTTTCGAGACCTGACTGTCTATTCAGCTGGCAGTTTCATTGCTTAATCAGACAGTCTAAAAGGGCTACTCCTACAGCTACTAACTCCACAGGGATTTCTTCACTGTAAATGTCATCTTTGCTTTGCTTTTAGAAGGGAAGTACAACAAACATCTTACTGATGACAATATTCATTGGTATCAGCAAGGGTTTCACCAAAGTATGGGCTGGAGGGTTGAATCCATTGCATTGTGCGTTGCTATACCATCCCTTGGGATACACACAGGTTACGTCAATTAGAGGTGATCTCAAAACCCCCATAAGACATTCATGGGAAAGCTTAAACTTGGGAAAAAATAACAGCCATTTACAGCATGGCTGGCTGCTCTGTGCCACCAAACTGAAGATGTGTTTTACCTAAGTTCTAGTCAGACACCTGTGTCATGTTACTGGGACATACCTGCCTTGGCACCAGTCACAGTCAAAATCCAGCTAAGACCATAAGGAATCCCTTCTCTATCAGAGGAGGTGGATGCAAGGGAAACAGAAGAGTAGAAAAGGCCTTTAATATGATGTTAGCAATGATAATTCATGACTGACTAAATGCAGTGAATACACATGCGTACTGTTTGCACTCACTTTCTGCTGTCATGTTGCCTCACATCTCTACTTTTTCTGTCAGTGAGAGCAAGTTGTGATGCTTTCTGCCTCACCTCACGTGGTATCAGCACTGGTTCACAAATAACCCTTCCACAGCCTCTTTGCTCTGAGCACGAGCTACTCTTTCAGCCAGCCATAAGCAAGGTAGACAAGGATGATCAGCTTTACTTGGGTCCTCACTATTACCCATATGAGATTTTATACTGACTATAGATTTCGCTGAAGTCAGCAGGGACATTTATTATTTGGTAGTAACATAAGCAGGAGCTGATGCCTTAAACCTCAGCAGGACATGCATTACAGACCAAAACTTTTGTCTTGTGACAAGCAAACATAATCCCAAAGCATCTCTGCTCCACAGAACAAAGTCACCATCTTTACATGTAGCAAGATTAGAAACCTGCAAATTATTTTGCTACTCGTCTCTATTCCATCTCTCTCATATATACATAGAAAAGCACTTATCTCTCCCATATGTACAAAAAGCAAATTTATCTCAAATAACTCTCACAGTGCTCAAGTGCTTCACAAACCAGTGGGCTCTCCTGGCTGCCAAAAATGAAAATGGAACTTTCACCCTTTTACCGCTTGTATGATTCTTGATTATGAAAGAAATGGAAACAAAGCAGACAGGCCCTGATCCCATGTGAGGAAAGCAATTCATTGGCAGTGCCCGCTCTCAACCCTTGTAAGAAGATTCAGACAACCACCTCACTGCACCAGTTGTCCTCCCAGACAGCCACTGTCCCCTTTCAAAACCTGCCCAGCTTCCAACAAAACACAGCTCAGTTCCCTGTGGTGGCACCAGCTATGATGCTGAAAACACTGATGCTCTGCTGAGGGCACTGACTGATGAACTTGCAGTGGCAGCTGAAAGAATCACTGCCCCAAACCCTTCTTTCTGTCCCTCTGCCAAAGGTTTCAGTCACCACAGAAATGTCCCCAGAAGGACCTACTCTGAATGTAATAAAAATCACCATATGGAATTGGCTTGAACACTGTGGACACTTTTTCTCCTGTAGAAAAAAAAGGAAGGGAATAGAGTCATGGAAATGGAGGCTGGAAGTCCAAAAACTTACACTGAAGCAACCAAAGCATCCCAAGAGCTGCCAGGCTGAAGTCCAGTCCACTATGCAGTGTGAATTCACAAATGCTCACTGACAGACAAGTAAACTGAGAGACAAGTCTATTAAACAGATACAGATGGGAAAATGTAATTTTGAAGATTAAGCAAATAACAAAATTACAAAAAAGAACAAAAGAACAAATAACTCTTACAAAGAGTAAGCAGTCCCAGGCCTTGGTGTCTTAAAGCAGGGCAAAAATCAACCCAAATCTTGCATCAATAGCAGAATCATAACATGAAACAGCGTTCCCATGCCCCGCACTCAGAAGGCTTTTCAAACATTTTTGGCAAGTCACACACCAATTTGAGTGTAGCTTCACACTGTTACACAAAGGTGGGTGGTAAAAAAGCACGGCCAGGGGAGATACAGAATAGATCCTAACCTAGATGATGACTTTGGTTCACCATTCCAGGTACTCACTGTGTTCTGCATCCCTGTAAAAAGTGAATTAGCTAGCGGTTCTCTCACTGCTATTATTTCACACCAGAACACCTCACATTATCCCAGCACTTTGCTCAGGCCAAACAGAAAGTTTCTGTCTTGAACCAGCATCTCACACAGCAGAAATCCATCTGAATGCATTTTTTCTCTCTCAAAGTGTTCTCACATCTTCAACTGAAGCCTACTTATTTCTCATGTCTCTTTACAATTCAAAAGGTAACAACTAAAATTATTCTCTGTGCCCACTCCTCTGAATTTCTTCAGCCTCTCCATTTTTCTGCATCTGCTTCTTTTTCTCACATTGTGCCAGCTCTTCTTCTTTCTTGCTATGCTCCATACTGAGATCCCTCCTCTGTAACACAACATTTTTGAGCTCTGTATCCTCATGCCTTACAGCTCAGGACCAGCAGTGCCTTTTCCCATTAATATGTCAATCCTTGGACCATTCCCAGGAAGATTATTCCCATTTTCTAGGAGATTTGGACACCATTTTCCTCTCCCAAATGCCTCCTTGCATTTGCTTTGGTGACTAGCCACTCTGCCTTTGCTCAGGAAAATTGTATTCACACCTCCTCTTCACTGAGCTCAAACAGATTATATTTTAATGGGTGCAGTTGCTGCTGGAACAAACATGTCCTGTAACCGGCATTTTACATGCCTTTTTTAAACTGTTCTCTGTATATGCTGCAAGTTTGAGTTCATCTAGGCTCAGGCCTTACTTGAAAAGTGTTGAGTACTACCACAACACAGAAGCCAAAATAATCTGTAACAGATACTTCAGTATCATCATCTCCATTGACTCCTTGTAATATGCTGCACAAGAGGAGTTTAATAGCAATGTTAGAAGCAACGGGCAGGGGGATATATCCTGGAAAATCTGGTTTGCATGAGAACATCCTGCACAACTGAAGCACAAAAGATTGCCACCTCATGCAGAAAAACACCTCAGCGATGGATGTGGTGGCTGTCCATACTATACAGACTGAGAAATGTGCTCCTGCAGATGCACTCTTGGCCATGCTTACATTATGCACACCCCGCGCCATCCCCAGCTAACATTCCCGAACCAGTGGTTTGAGACAGCTCCTCCAAGGACTTCAACACAGTGCAGAGGACATGACTGAGTGCTTACCCTTACTGGTTCAGTGCATCACCAGACTGGTCTGGTGTTTCAAATACAGAGGTCCGTCCCCTCCCATAGTAGTTTCAGTAAAAGGGACTCAGTTTCTCCAGTCTGATTCACAGCTGGATGGCACTTAACACCGGAGCAGTGCTGGTGCTCAACTAACAGCAAGCCTGGATGCTGAGTGAGATGCATAAAGGGCAGCATGAGAGTCACAAATGGGATAAACTGCAAGAAACATGAACTTGTAGAAGCTTAAATGGAAAAATAAAAAAGGCAGATGAAATGAAAAAAAAAGAAGTGCAGATTGCTAAACGAGAGTAGGAAGATGTTCAGTCCCAAAGGGGGCTGTCTGCAACACAGTGTCTCTACCAGGAGAAAAGGGAGAAGGAAAGGCAGAAATAAAGCTGCTTCAGGGAAATGGGGTGAAGGGGTTATCAGTCAAGCCCTGCTGTCTGAAAGGAGTCAGGAGGCAAGACACGGTCAGACAAAGCACAAGGAGTCAGTTATGCCCATGTGCACCAAGGGGAGTAACCCAGAAAGGATACCACCAGGTTGCCTTCCCAAGAGTGGTATCTGCTCCCATGTTGATCAGAGGTGAAACCAGCCTCTACCTCCTCCTGATACTGCAGACCTGATCTCAGAGGGAAGTTTTGGCCAGGTACTGACTACTGGCAGTGCCTGTGGCTGGATGCTATGGCAGGGTGGTGAGGGTTGTTCTTGTGTGCTCAGGACAGCTCCTGGTCCCGTGCAAGGAACCCAGGCTTGATATGGGAAAATCCACAGCAAAGTATCTGCACACAGGACACAGTCAAAAATCAGTTTCTCACTACTCCAATGAATCCAGGAGTTGCTGTATCTCCAAAAAGCGGGGGGGGGGAGGGGGGGGGGAGGGAAGGGGAAATGTTAAA